>CM038681.1:19654955-20145306 GCA_021605205.1 Aegilops longissima
ATGTAATTGTTACCTTCCACCTCCTACATATACACTTCTTTAACGTTGCATTCACCCTAGACCTCCTTTTCTTCTTTCTCTTCCTCTTGTGCTGCATGTCAGTCTCAATTAAGGCATCCTTCTACGATACCTATCGTCTTACCATAGGCAGAGGAGGAACAGGGAAATGACGAGTGTTATTTCGATGTTGAATATTTTATGAAAGGCTTTAGTAGGAGTGCGCTGATGGGAACTATTGTAGCAAAAATGAGTATATGACGAAAATTAGAAGGTCGAGGCAAGCCATCCAGTTGCATGCATGAAAATGGATGGTGATGACACGCCGTTTGTGGATCAAAGATCGGTTTATCTGTAGTGAACCATGTTCTTTTTGCAAGTTATATATAATTGACTGAAAGCAGGACATTTTTCCAGATTAGCACGCTCTAAATTTTCTGTAGAGGTTGAGATTGGTTGGAATAGACCAGCTCAATCTTGGGTAAATCCTGTGAAATGCAACAAGTGTACAATACAGTGTACATTATGCTTTTGATGCAGAGATTAAAAACCTATTTCCAATGAGTTGTCATGAGGGAAAAAAAGTCTTCATTTGACGATCCCGTGAAGCCACCATTCCATCAGCAACGTTGGTGTAGAGGACAAGCGAATCACATTGGTCAGAACTAATGGCAGGGGAAGTAGTAGAGAACTCGCCAGCATCAACAAGACAACTGTCTCCCACCAGTATAGAGTCCATTTTCAAGGACAAGGAAAACTTTTAGTCTCATGCTGGTGCGAAGATTTTGTGCCAAGGCGGCATCATGCAATGGTAGACTTACACTACAACCATTCAACCAGTGCCAATGAATTGTATCGAAACAGTTTGGGGATGTGGTGACTAAGAACAATCACAGAGCATGGGAGGGGATGTGAGGGTTTATTGAGCAAATAATTTTGCGGAAGTTAACAGTTGGACGCGTCAATTTTATCATTGACTTCTGTGGAGTAGCTATTAACAAGAACCAGACAATGAATGCGCAACAGAACCAGACAACGAATGCGCGTATTGCTGCGCCAGTCATATAACGAAAGAGTTATGTGGGTATCAAAAAATTCATGATGACCGCAGATACAAATTTTGGATTCGAGGCGCACACACAAAGAAAATTGATACATGATATTTGGATAGGTGGGGCATAACGACTACTTGAAAATTTGTGGCCATGTCACAAAAGTAAATGAAAATTTGCTAATTTCAGGTGCTCAAAGCAATGAAAAGCGACAAATCTGGCCATTTTCGAACACTTAAGCTTAAAATAAACTTGGATTGAAATAATTTTTAAAAAATGGCCCATTCACATCATGCCCGGGCCTGGGTGTCATGTTAGGCGGCACGACGCCCTAGTCAACGGCGTCAAACGTCAGAGTTGACACTGCCACCCGCCTGTGACGTATGACGCCCCCGACTAGGGTGACATTCTTAATAGCATGACGCCTTGGACCAGAGTGCCATGGCTGTTTGTGCATGCAAAAAACCAGGACACGTATAGTTGCTTAGTAGCTAGCTGGATGGCAACGTGGTTTGTGATGTATTCAGTCAGAAAGAGGCAGCAATGAGTACAGAATCTAGCTACTAGAATAGCTTCATGGCAAGGAGAACCAGTGTATACTAGTGCAAAACCGGTCTTTAGTGCCGGTTCGTGACGGTCTTTAGTGCCGGTTAGCCAACCGGCACTAAAAAGTGGGGACTAAAGCCCCCTCCCCCCTTTTAGTACCGGTTCGTCACGAACCAGCGCTAAAGTGCAAACACGTGGCACGAGCCAGGCCCATGTGCGCGTAGGTCTTTAGTACCGGTAGGTAACACCAACCGGTACTAAAATGTTTGGGTATTTTTTATTTATTTTTTCTTTAATTTTGTGTTTTCAATTTGGCTTTATTTTCTATTTAATTCTTTTTTGTTTGCTGGTATTTCATGATACTACAAATTGTACACGTTATGCATATATATAAATATATTTTCTCATACGTAGAACCGCATAAGTTATTCTTCACCCGAGGTAATCTGATGTTTCATATATAGTGTTACTATTCATCACCCAGGGTGCAGAATAAGTTATTCTTCACCCGAGGTAATCTTATGTTTCATAATTAAATTACGTTTGGAATTCAAATAGTTACATTCTTATTAATTCACTACGTAAATTTTGGCATAAAAAATAAAAATATAGGGCATAAGACAAGAAAATTTGCAGTTTACGTGTATTTTACATTTGTAATTTTACATAACATAAAATATTTTTACTGACGATTATATATTTTCTTATGATCTCTTTTTACGTCAGAAATAAGATAAAACTTACGTAAACGTAAAATTACAGTGCATTGATGGTAAAATAGAGGGTGAAGAATAACTATTCGTCACCCAGGGTGACTTAATAGTCAATCCTATATATATATATATATATATATATATATATATATATATATATATATATATATATATATATATATATATATATATATATATATCATCAAATGTCTCACAGCCAACACCATTAACTATTCACACATACACATGTATATACATATACAATTTCTCCTACATGTTGCCTTGTGCCTTCGGAGCATGCATGATGACAAGTGGTTCATGAGGGCGGTAGCGGGTAATAATATTTTTCTTTGGGATCTATGACCTGGTTGAGCAAAAATCCGGCTATTTCCTCTTGAAGTGCTAGTATGCGCTCCTCGGGTAGGAGCTTATCCCGCACCTCTCTGAACTGTTAAGAAGGAGATCAATATGCATGTGTATTAGTTGCGTTACAAGATATCGATAATGGTGTGAATAGAGTTCTGACAACGTACCCATTCCTGTCTTTGAGATCTGCTCCTTTCGGAGGCAATCGTGCGAATGTTCTCGTAAACGTAGAATGCACAAAGATCATTCCCTGGCGCCTGCTTCAGGGCCTTTACGAGAATGGAATTGAATCAGATAATGATTAATCAACCATGATAATTAATTAATGATATTGAAACAAAGAATTTAAGAGATGGCTAGCTAGCTAGTACTACTTAATTACTTACCCTTGGTCGATGCCAAAACAACTTTTTTGGCCATTTGCCTGGAGTCACCTTGATGAACTTTGCCCAAGCCCTGCCCGCCGGCAAAGAAAATCAATAAAGGGGTTATTAAATAGTTCATATCAAGAAATGACGAACTAATAATAGGCCGAGATATAGTTAATAATGATTGAAATTACCTGTTGTCTCTATCTTCTTTAAGTAGCGAGTCGAGTACTTCGACTGTTGCTTTGTCAACTTTAATGACTAACAAGATCCAGTGGAAACTGCATGCGCACACGTTTCCATGTCTTAATTAAGCAGGCATGTACATAAAATTAATCAACTATATACCGTAAACCGTATACACTTAGTTATTAACATTTAGCTAGCTAGTAAGCAAAAACAGAGTTTGTATTAACTCACGTGAAGTTGTAAGGAAGTAGTATATCTTCATTGGTATTGAGGCACTTCAAGAACTCTAGCATGCTTTCCTCTACACCTGCTTTAGAAGTTGCAAGATTCCATGTGTACTCATTAATGGTATTTGGGTCAATGAACCCAATGCCATAGCGTCCAGATTTTTTCATTTCATACATCTTCATCCTGCATATAATATCACAGAAAAGAATATATAGTGAGGATAATTACATGTAATGATTGATCAAAATTACAGAAAGAAATCACTTACAAACAATAGCAATCGACGAGAGATTTGTCGAGTGCGTCTTGATTGTATAACTGATATAGTTCTGAATACTCAACGACAGAGCTTTCTCATGGTAGTAATGCTCCTTCTTGACATTCACCATGAGAGACTCTCGATTGGAAATCTTGGTAATGTTCATGTACCATTGATGCAATTCATACATTCTCGTTGGGAGGTTCTTGACCTTGTCTGGGTGGACCAAAGGTTTGCCCCGGGCATATTTCCATTTTATTTCCTTCTCTCTAAGCGGAGACATGGGCTCAATTTCGAGGAGTTGTCCAACAGAGATCTTGAGCATTTTAGCCTGCATTATATGCTCCTCGGTTATTACCACATCGCCTAGCTGGGGAACTTTAACGGTTTGCCCACAGTAATATTGGGCGCGCGGCCTCCTCTCATGTGTTGTTGTTGGCACAACAAGCGGGGAGATCGATTGCGCCGCCTGTTCTCCCAGCTGGGGAACGGTTTTCCCGCATTTTTTGCCCGCTGCTTGTTGGCTCGAGCTCGAGCTCGCTTCCTTCTTTAGCCGTTCTCGATGTAGTTTCCTGATTTGGCGCTCATAGTCTGAGTCAACAGGCTTGGGAGCTGGTTCTCTAGCCATTTTAACGAAGTGGTCAATTACTTTCTCAGGCACTTTCTCCATTGGCGGCGATGCCGGTTTCGGTCCAAAATGGGCGTCCACTTGGGCCTGCACTATGGCTGCGTTTTGCTCCTTAGTCATGTCGTAAGGCCTCTGAGGAAGAGGAGCGAGGCTTGGACCATATTTACATCGCTTGTCTCCGCCTGTACTTCCTAAACTACCTCGACTCGTACTGCTACGCACCATAGCTGCGGCATGTCTCTTCTGCGATTGCTGAGACGGCAGAGACGGTTGACGTGGCTGAGTTGGACCAGGAGAAGTGGCCTGACACGGTGCCGGACTTGAAACTGGAGGAGTCAGCTCACGCGTTCGGGGACTTGGAGGAGGTGGCGGACTTTGAGGAGGAGTCGGCTCTCACGTTCGTGGACTTGGAGGAGCGGGAGTCTGCTGACTCGGTGTCGGAGTCGGCAGACGACGTGGTGTCGGTGGACTTCGAAAGATGATGCAATCCTTTCTCCATAGGATGATACGATGTATGACCTCTCCCAGTGTGCGCTCGTCTTCACCTCCAGGAAAGTCAAGCTGTAGCCCCGAATATGGGTCCACCACTTCATCAACCATGACACAAGCATAGCCCTCTTGAATCGGGATGCAATGGAAGGTTGCTTCGGGGGTAACTGGAAAAGCAACGCCGTCCGCCACCTTCATGGATATGTTCTTCATTTGGAGTGTAGCTCACAGTTAGTGTTCTCTATGATGTCATCCACAGGGTATGTATCCAGCAGTGTGTCGCCCGGGGCAGAACCAACGTTGCTTCTCGGCATGGATGGGACGGTGCTATCCAATGCTAGACGATCATCCGCTTGCTGCTGCCACTGCTGAGACCCCCTTTCCTGGCTAAGTGAGTCGATCTGCTGCTGCTGCTGCTGGAATTTGAGTGCCAGGTCCGCGTGCCTTGCTTCTAGGCCTTGAAGGTGTTCTGCGTCCTGCTTCCTGTGCTCCTCCTCCAGCTTCCTTTTTCTTCTCCTACTCCATCTTCCTTCTTGCACGGGTCCTGCAGTCGTCGTTCCATTCTGAAATGCCCTCATACCAGGGAATAACGCCCTTGCCTCGTGTTCTTCCGGGTGTTCAGATTTCCTGTATGCGTAAGCTCGCCGTTCTCTCTGTTGGGCATGAACACCCCCATTCGAGCTTCTTCTGTTGCGTCAACTATTTTTTGTTCGGCTCCTTTTAGACATGCCTCCCGCGAAACTTCGCCTGTCTTCGGGTCCAACGCACCCCCATGCGCATAGAACCAAGTTCTGCACCTGGGGGCCAGTTCCTAGTAATCGGTGTGACCCCTGCATCCTCCATCTCTTTCTCAGACTTATCCCACTTAGCCAATCCCACCGCGTAGCCACCTGGACCCAGCCTATGGTACTGCGTCTTTTTTGCGGCATTTGCCTTGTTTTTCATCGACCGTTCCTTAGCTAATTCTGAATCCTTGAAGGTCACGAAATCGTCCCAGTGCTCTCTTTGATTCTCCAGTGTTCCCGTGAATTCTGGAGTCTTCCTTTCATTAGCGAGGTAGTGGGCCCATACAGTTTTCTTGTGGGTGTTGAATGCAATTGCCATCTTCTTAAGAGCAGCACCCTTCACTTTGTCCACATCTGCTTTAGTGAAATGATCTCGTAGGGTGAAATGTTCCATCAGAGATTTCCAAAGGGCTTCTTTGGCTCTGCCGTCGACCCAAGTAACACCTGGACGTTTAGTCTTTGGCTCTTTCTATTCTTGAATGGAGATCAGGAGTTTGTCCTTCACAAGAACTCTGCACTGACGAGTCCACTTGTTCGCAATGTTCTTAGGCGTGAGGGGTTCACCACTAGGTTTGATGGATTCGATGTTGTACTTTACACCATCCTTCAACAATCTGCCTGGGCCTCGCTTTGTCCTGCTGTCTGTAGAAGCAGATTTGCTCGATCCAGAGGGCTGAAAGAAGAATGATCGATTCGTTAATATATCTTCAATAAAAAAACATGTGATGATCACCATGATGCCTGCTTATATAAATATACCTCGCCGGTAGTCTTTGTTATTTGCAGATCAACATTGTCTGTGTCATCACAAACATTGTGTGTGTCATCATAATCATAATCATAGTTCATGACTTCATCAGCTCGGTCGTCGAGATCGAATATCTTTTCATCACCCTCTCCGGTATTGTTTAGATATTGGGAGCCGTCATCTGCTTCATTCAGATCATCTAGCCTGTGAGGGTTGCGTATGATGTCGAACAATTCCTCTTCTCTCTCTCTGCCGGTATTGTCCGCCATAGCTTTTACTTAACTAATACAGAAGAAATATAAAACAATTTAATTATTATTCAAATTACAATGCATGGACGCAATCAATAAGAAAAACTGAATCTCAAATACATCATCGTCTTAATATATATAATCTCGAATACATCATTGTCTTAATATATATAATCTCGAATACATCGTCTCGAATATTATATATCGAATACATCACTGGCTAGGTACCTAATAAAGATCGAGTACTACAGAAGAATCTAGGGCGCTACTCGCGGTTCCTGGGGCGCGGGCGGTGCACACCCAAAGAGAAGGAACCATCACAGGATCATATCTCCGGTCATCTACCCAAAGAACCCCCAAGTAGTGGAGAACCTGATGTCGTCCATAGAAGCCATGTAGCGATGGACGTGCTCATCTTCCTCCCTGACACAGCGACGCACCACCTCCTGCGGGGCCGGCTGCCTCTGCACCGAATGTGGCCCACGCGAACGCCAACAAAGAAGATCAGGGTCGACGACGGGACCCGAGGTCGGGTTCCTCACCAAGCGGCGCGCCCCTCTAGGTAGCACCTCCCAGTGCCAGCCCGGCGGAGCCCAGTCCCGGATATAGGTCCTCTGAAGCAGGACGTCGTCGCGAACGGGTCAACGGCGAGGATGCGGGCCAGGCATATCGTCGAGAACAAATACTATATGCCCGCAAAAAGTAACATTTTTTAAATGATTTGATTGTGATAACTAAAACTAATTCATCTAACTAAAACTAATTATAAAATTTAATAAATACTATAGGCCCGCAAAAACTATTTATATAACTAAAAACAAAAAATTGCTAACATTTCTATAAATATTTCTATAACTAAAAACAGAAAACATTTATAACATTTCTATATAACTAACAATTATAATATTTATATAACTAAAAAACAGAAAAATTGCTAATATTTCTATAACTAAAAACAGAAAACATTTATAACATTTCTATATAACTAACAATTCTAATATTTATATTACTAAAAATAGAAAAATTGCTAACATTTCTATAAATATTTCTATAACTAAAAAAAGGAAAACATTTATAACATTTCTATAAATATTTCTATAACTAAAAAACAGAAAACATTTACAACATTTCTATATAACTAACAATTCTAATATTTATATTAGTAAAAAACAGAAAATTGCTAACATTTCTATAAAAAATGGCGTGTGTGTGTGTAGTGTGTGTGTGTGTGTGTGTGTGTGTGTGTGTAATGTGTGTGTGTGGACAACTAGACATGGCGGCCGGGGCGAGCTCACCGGCGAGGCGCATTTACAGGGCGGCGACGACGGGTGGGGCGGCGATAACGGGTGACGGACGGGCGGCGACGACGGGCGACGGACGGGCGGCGATGACGGTCGGGCGGCGACGACGGGCGGCGGAAGCGGTGACGGGACGGCGGGGACAGACGGGATGGGGACGGCCGGGCGGCGATTTAGGGCGGCACGGCCGGGTCGGCGACGAGGGGTGGGGGCGGCGACGTCGACGGGGACGGTGTCGATCGGGGCAGGGCGGCGCGACGGAGGGAGGAAACAGAGGGAAACAGAAATTTTTTCAAGTGTTCTATATATAGGATGGACCTTTAGTACCGGTTGGAGCCACCAACCGGTACTAAAGGTCTGTTTTGGCCAGCCGAAGCGGCGGGAAGCACCCACCCTTTAGTTCCGGGTTGTGGCACCAACCGGTACTAAAGTCCCACGACCCGGTACTAAAGGGGGTGCGCTGGCGCAGTGCGGTGCGGCAAGTTTAGTCCCACCTCGCTAGCCGAGGGGCTACCGCATTGGTTTATAAGCCCCAGTGCGGTAGCTCTCTCGAGCTCCTCTCCTAAGCAGGCCTACTGGGGCTACCTGTTCTCTTCTGCCTAGTGGGCCTAGTGGGCCTTTGCGGGCCTGCATCCTGGCCCAACAAAAGGTTGGGTTCCTAGTCGTATGCAGGCCGCTTTGGCCCAGTAGGCGGGCTTTTTTAGATTCTTAATTTTTTTCGCTTTATTTATTTTTGTTTTATTTATTTTTGAGTTGTTTTTGCTGTATTTAGAGTTTATTTGTGAATATTTTTGCTTTTGGTACAAAAAATTACAAACTTTCTGTTAGTGCCGGTAGTTTTCAAATTTGAATAGTTTAAATTTTGAATTATTTGAAATTTGTGTGAATCACTAGTTTGTTAATAACTTAACTTTGAAAAAAGATTTTTCAGTGATTCTTTTTTCTTATATTTAATATTAGTGTGTTTTATCATTATGTTCAATTTGGTAATGCTTAGGTTATTTAAAAAATGAAATGCCTTTGTAACAGTTGAGTTTTCGTCGGAAACCCTGATACTTCGAAAGAGATTGTCCATTTTGTACACGAAGTGCATCCAGTTTTTGCCGTAACCCTCTCTACTTTTGTTTGCACATAAAATTTCTTCGCGTTTCAAATGCCAAAACACATAACTACCCTAACTATTACAGAGATTCCCTCCTGGGTGTGAAACACAGAAGAAAGTGATGATAGTGAAGCCGATCACATCCCAGATCTTTGGGTGTGAAACTTTTTCTTCACATGTGTCCCTTTGCGCCGTAGCCATGGAAAATCTTCATCATTTAACTAGATGCTCGGGTCAATATTCACTGTGAATGGAGGAATTTCATCAAACTTTTCATAATCTTCTGACATGTCTGTCTTGTCATCCACTCCCACGATGTTTCTTTTTCCTGAAAGAACTATGTGGCGCTTTGGCTCTTCGTATGATCCATTCGCTTCCTTATCTTTTCTTTTTCTCGGCCTGGTAGACATGTCTTTCACATAAAAAACCTACGCCACATCATTGGCTAGGACGAATGGTTCGTCTGCATATGCAAGATTGTTGAGATCCACTGTTGTCATTCCGTACTGCGTGTCTTCCATTACCCCTCCTCGTGTCATATTGACCCATTTGCACCGAAACAAAGGGACCTTCAAATCACCTCCATAGGTAAGTTCCCATATGTCCACTATGTAACCATAATATGTTTCCTTTCCCCGTGTTGGTTGTTGCATCAAAGTGGACACCACTGTTTTGGTTGGTGCTCTTCTTATCTTGGGCGATTGTGTAAAATGTATTCCCATTTATCTGGTACCCTTTGAAAGTCATTATATTCGAAGATGGTAACTGGGACATCGAGTACAGGTTATTTTGAATATCGCCATTATTCAGGGCACGTTTCTGCAACCAACCGGCGAAAGTCCTCGTTTGTTCGCGTGTAATCCGGTCGTCAGACTTCTCCGGGTGTTTGGAGTGTAGAAAATTCTTGTGTTCCTCCATATACTTAGCCAACAAGGCGGAATTTTGTAGAACTGTGTAGTGTGCTTCTGTGAGAGAATGCCCGTCCATACATATTATTTGATGCCCTCCTAGCGTGCCTTTTCCTTCCAGTCTGCCCTTATGCCACGATTCAGGAACACCAATCGGCCTAAGGTCAGGAATAAAGTCAATACAAAACTCAATGACCTCCTCATTTTCATGGCCCTTCGAGATGCTTCCTTCTGGCCTAGCACGGTTATGAACATATTTCTTCAAGACTCCCATGAACCTCTCAAAGGGAACATATTGTGTAGAAATACAGGACCCAAAATGTTAATCTCTTCAAGAAGGTGAACTAGGACGCGTCATGATGTTGAATAAGGATGGTGGGAACACCAACTCGAACCGACAAGACATTGCACCAAATCATTCTGTAACCTTGGTATGATTTCTGGATCGATTACCTTCGAGAGATTGCATTGAGGAATGCACATAGCTTCACAATGGCTAATCGAGCGTTTTCGGTAGAAGCCACCTCAATGCAACCGAAAGGAGTTGCGTCATAATCACGTGGCAGTCATGAGACTTTAGGTTCGGAACTTTTTTCTGCCATATTTATTATTCCTTTGTATTCGATTTAGAAGCCGACGGTACCTTCATGCCGAGCAGGCATTGAAGAAGATTTCCTTCTCTTCTTTGGTAAGAGCGTAGCTGGCCGACCCTGATGTATGTCGTGTTTTCCGTGCATACGTTGCTGGTCCTCCGTGCCTCGGTGTATCTTTTGTCTTCCCATACACGCCCAAAAAGCCAAGCAGGGTCACGCAAAGATTCTTAAATCACGTGCATCACGTCGATTGCGGAGCGGTCCTCTAGGTCTTTCCAGATGGCAGGTCCCAAAATATAGATTTCTTCTTCCACATGGGTGCGCGTCCGTCAGCGTCTTTCGGAACAGGTTGTCCGCCAGGACCCTTTCCAAAGATTACCTTCAAATCCTTGACATATCATGTACATCAGCACCAGTACAGTGGTGAGGCTTCGTCCGATGATCTGCCTCACCTTTGAAATGCTTGCCTTTCTTTCTTACAGGATGCCTTGTCGGAAGAAATCGACGATGTCCCAGGTACACATTCTTCCTACAACTATCCAAATATATGCTGTCGGTATCATCCAAACAATGCGTGCATCCGCGGTATCCCTTGTTTGTCTGTCCTGAAAGGTTACCGAGAGCAGGCCAATCATTGATGGTCACGAACAGCAACGCCTTTAGGTCAAATTCTTCCTGTCTGTGCTCATCCCACGCACGTACACCTGTTCCATTCGACGGCTGTAATAGTTCTTCAACTAATGGCCTTAGGTACACATCAATGTCGTTGCCCGGTTGCTTAGGGCCTTGGATGAGCACTGGCATCATAATGAACTTCCGCTTCATGCACAACCAAGGAGGAAGGTTATACAAACATAGAGTCACAGGCCACGTGCTATGGTTGCTGCTCTGCTCCCCAAAAGGATTAATGGCATCTGCGCTTAGACCAAACCATACGTTCCTTGGGTCACCTGCATACTCCTCCCAGTACTTTCTCTCGAAGTTTTCTCATCGCGAACCGTCGCGGGTACTCTCAACTTTCCGTCTTTCTTACGGTCTTCTGCGTGCCACCGCGACGCTTTCGCATGCTCTTTGTTTTGGAACAAACGTTTCAACCGTGGTATTATAGGAGCATACCACATCACCTTGGCAGGAATCTTCTTCCTGGGGTGCTCGCCCTCGACATCACGAGGGTCATCGCGACTGATCTTATAACGCAATGCACCGCATACCGGGCAAGCGTTCAAATCCTCGTACTCGCCGCGGTAGAGGATGCAGTCATTAGGGCATGCATGTATATTTTGCACCTCTAACCCTAGAGGGCAGACAGCCTTCTTTGCTTCATACGTACTCTAGGGAAATTCATTGTCCTTTGGAAGCATATTCTTTATCATTACCAGCAACTTTCCAAATCCCTTGTCAGATACACCATTCTCTGCCTCCCATTGCAGCAATTCAAGTGTGGTGCCCAACTTTTTTTGTCAGCTTCGAAATTCGGGTACAACAATTTCTTGTGATCCTCTAACATGCGCTGCAACTTCGTCCTCTCCAGATAACTTGCGCAGTTTCTCTTTGCATCGGCAATGGCCCGACCTAGATCATTGACGGGCTCATCTGATGCCTCTTCTTCAGCTTCTTCCCGCATTGCCGGCTCAACGTCTTCCCCCATTGTTGTATCATCGTATTCAGGGAACCCATGGCCAGGATAGCCGTCGTCGTCCTCTTCTTCTTCATTGTCTTCCATCATAACCCCTATTTCTTCGTGCTTGGTCCAAACATTATAGTGGGGCATGAAACCGGAGCCAAATAGGTGGACGTGAATGGTTCTTGACGTAGAGTAACTGAGGGAGTCCTGGATTAGGGGGTGTCCGGATAGCCATACTATCACCGTTGGCCGGACTCCTGGACCATGAAGATACAAGATTGAAGACTTCGTCCCGTGTCCGGATGGGACTTTCCTTGGCGTGGAAGGCAAGCTTGGCGATACGGATATGTAGATCTCCTACTATTGTAACCGACTCTGTGTAACCCTAACCCTGTCCGGTGTCTATATAAACCGGAGGGTTTTAGTCCGTAGGACGAACAACAATCATACCATAGGCTAGCTACTAGGGTTTAGCCTCTCTAATCTCGTGGTAGATCCACTCTTGTAATACCCATATCATCAATATTAATCAAGCAGAGTAGGGTTTTACCTCCATCGAGAGGGCCCGAACCTGGGTAAAAACATCGTGTCCCTTGTCTTCTGTTACCATCCGCCTAGACGCACAGTTCGGGACCCCCTACCCAAGATCCGCCGGTTTTGACACCGACATTGGTGCTTTCATTGAGAGTTCCTCTGTGTCGTCATCCTTAGGCCCGATGGCTCCTTCGATCATCCACAACGACGCGGTCCAGGGTGAGACTTTTCTCCCCGGACAGATCTTCGTATTCGGGGGCTTTGCATTGCGGGCCAATTCACTTGGCCATCTGGAGCAGATTTAAAGCTACGCCCCTGGCCATCAGGTCAGATTTGGGAGTTTGAAATACATGGGCGACGTCCGCGGAAACTTGATCTTCGACGGATTCGAGCCACAGCCCAGCGCACCGCACTGTCTCGATGGGCACGATCTAGCTCTGCCGCCGAACAGTGCCCTGGAGGCCGCACTAGCGTCCGCTCCGACCCTTAGCTCGGAGCCGACTCCGCCGATCGAGCACGAGTGGTTGGACACCGCCTCGGGGGCTACAATCTCTACGGCGATTGAGCCGAACTCCATCCCTGTCCTTTGCGAAGACCATGACTCCAAGGTGCCGGACTCCTCTCTGGACTCCGAACCTCCCGCGCCCCGGCCAATCGAATCCGATTGGGCGCCTGTCATGGAGTTCACTGCCGCGGACATCTTTCAGCACTCGCCCTTTGGCGACATCCTGAATTCACTAAAGTCTCTCTCTTTATCAGGAGAGCCCTGGTCGGACTACGGCCAGGAAGGTTGGGATGCGAACGACGAAGAAATTCAACGCCCACCCACCACCCACTTTGTAGCCACCGCCGAAAGCTTAAACGACGTGCTCGATTTCGACTCCGAAGACATCGACGGTATGGACGACGATGTAGGAGACCACCATGAACCAGCACCTATAGGTTACTGGACAGCCACCTCATCCCACAATGTATACATGGTGGATACACCTAAAGGAAGTGACGACGAGGAACAACAGGACACTACGAAGGATAAATCCCTCGAAAAGCAGTCAAAACGGCAACGTAAACGCCGCACCAAGTCCTGCCTCGACAAAGACGGCAGCCACACAGACCCAGGCATAGAGCAGGGCAAACCGATGGACGACGAACATGCTATCGAGCAACCGTCCGAACAGGACAACTTGGATAAACAACCCGTCCCCGGCGAAGATAACAGTCCGGACGATTTCACGCCGGACAAATTGTTGGAGCAGAAGAACCTCCACAAAAGGCTTGTCGCCACTGCGCGTAGCCTGAAAAAGCAGAAGCGGAAGCTCAAAACAACGGAAGATACACTCAGAATTAGATGGAGCAAAGTACCCAACACCGCAGAGAAATACAGCGACAGTCGCCAAACAAAGAGCTACCCGAAGCGCAAATTACTGCCCGAAATCGAAGAGGTGGCCGTAGAGCCCCCGCAATCAAAGAACCAAGAGGCCGGCCGGTCAGATAGACGACCACATGGCAAACATGAGGCGGCAAGCGGCGCCGCACACAAGCCGACACGCGATCGACATAAGGATTCGCATCAAAAGGATGGCCTAGTTAGGTCCATCTATGGGCCGAGAAGGCAAGCTCTTCCAAGCAATACAACACGCCAAATATCCGAAAATCACGGCATACCCAAATATAGGGGAGCCGCACACCCCCTGTGTTTCACCGATGAGGTGATAGATCACGAATTCCCAGCGGGATTCAAACCCGTAAACATAGAGGCATACGACGAAAAAACAGACCCTGGAGTCTGGATTGAGGATTACATCCTCCACATACACATGGCTAGAGGAGATGATCTCCATGCCATAAAATACTTACCCCTCAAGCTCAAAGGGCCAGCCCGGCATTGGCTCAAAAGCCTCCCTGAAAACACCATTGGAAGTTGGGAAGAGCTCGAGGATGCTTTTCGGGAAACTTTTCAAGGGACTTATGTCCGTCCTCCGGATGCAGACGATTTAAGTCACATAACTCAACAACCCGGAGAGTCAGCCCGCAAATTCTGGAACAGGTTCCTCATCAAAAAGAACCAAATAGTCGACTGTCCGGACGCTGAAGCCTTAGCAGCTTTCAAACACAACGTCCGAGACGAATGGCTCGCCAGACACCTCGGCCAGGAGAAGCAGTACCAGCGACCCAAGTACATCCGAAGTCAGAGATGGAAATGGAAAACCACGACGCAGCAAGGACCAGCGCCGGACAAAGGGAAACAGCCCGAAGAGCACGGCAGTCAACGCTGGATTCAGAAGCTCCCGGCAAAATCATAACAAACTGCCCCTCAAGGACAACAGCGACGAGCTATCCAACCTAAACAAAATCTTAGACAAAATATGCCAAATCCACAGTACTGCCAGGAAGCCTGCAAACCATACCCACAGAGATTGTTGGGTCTTCAAGCAGTCCGACAAACTCAATGCCGAACACAAGGGGCTCGACACACCAAGCGAGGACGATGACGAACCCCACAAGCATGGCTCCGGAAATCAAACAAAAAGTCAAAACAGTGAACTCACTTCAAGTGTCAAAAGGGAAAAACAGAGCGGCGCCCATAGAAACACGCGCCGCACGGTCTATCCCAGCAGAGTCCCAACGATGGTTGCCAAAACCAATCACCTTCGATCATGAGGACTATTCCGGAAGTATCCGGAACGCAAGATGGACTGCCTTGATATTAGATCCTATAATCGACGGACTCCAATTTACACAAGTCCTAATGGACGGAGGTAGCGATCTAAACCTGCTATATCAGGACACAATCCGCAAAATGGGGATAGACCCAACCAAAATTCGCCATAGCAACACCTCCTTCAAAGGGGTAATGCCAGGCCTATATGCCCATTGTACGGGCTCCCTACTGCTAGAAGTTGTGTTCGGCTCATCCGACAACTTCCGCCGCGAAAAGTTAACCTTCCACATCGCCCCATTCGAAAGTAGCTATCAAGCACTACTGGGACGTGAAGCTTTCGCCCGCTTTAACGCAATACCGCATTATGCATCTCTTACACTTAAAATGCCCGGTCCACGCGGCATCATCTCATTAAAAGGGAGTATCAAGTGTTACTCGAGCACGGAAGAATGTGGGACTGCCTTGACAGCCCCACACTAATCCGGCTCCGCTAATCAAAGCACTTGAATAGGTCATTAGAACCCCGGACATGGCTAGACGAGTCCGGCGCAAACATATAAACTCCTACTAGCGGCATTCCCCCGTACAAGGGGCTGCACACATGTACAGGGGCTACAGAGGGAGTCCTGGATTAGGGGGTGTCCGGATAGCCGAACTATCACCGTTGGCCGGACTCCTGGACTATGAAGATACAAGATTGAAGACTTCGTCCCGTGTCCGGATGGGACTTTCCTTGGCGTGGAAGGCAAGCTTAGCGATACGGATATGTAGATCTCCTACCATTGTAACCGACTCTGTGTAACCCTAACACTATCCGGTGTCTATATAAACCGGAGGGTTTTAGTCCGTAGGACGAACAACAATCATACCATAGGCTAGCTTCTAGGGTTTAGCCTCTCTGAACTCGTGGTAGATCCACTCTTGTACTACCCATATCATCAATATTAATCAAGCAGGAGTAGGTTTTTACCTCCATCGAGAGGGCCCGAACCTGGGTAAAAACATCGTGTCCCTTCTCTCCTGTTACCATCCGCCTAGACGCATAGTTCGGGACCCCCTACCCGAGATCCGCCGGTTTTGACACCGACAGTAACTGTGACCATTCTTACAGCCAACACATGGACAGGGCATAAAACCATCCGCCCGCTTGTTTGTCTCAGGGGCAAGCAGAAAAGTATGCACGCCATTAATGAACTCAGGAGAGCATCGGTCATCATACATCCATTGTCGGCTCATCTTCATTACACAACACCGAATAGACCAAATTAATACAAGTTCATACATAAAGTTCATACATAAAGTTCATACATAAAGTTCATATACAAAACTTAATGAAATGCAACATACGAATAACTCTCTAGCTAAAGAATTTAAATGCAACAAATGCGATCGAGATCACAACTAAGATAACAATTGATCCAACAGCATAATGATACCAAGCCACACTATCAATGGCATATTTTCTAATCTTTCTAATCTTCAACCTCATTTTCTCCATCTTGATCTTGTGATCATCGACGACATCGGCAACATGCAACTCCAATTCCATCTTCTCCCCCTCAATTCTTTTCAATTTTTCTTTCAAATACTCGTTTTCTCTTTCAACTAAATTTAACCTCTCGACAATAGGGTCGGTTGGAATTTCTGGTTCACATACCTCCTAGATAAAACTATCTATGTCAACTTGATGGGCATAATTTGTCATAAACACGAAATGCAACAACTAGTTTTAAAAGAGAATATACCACATCCGAATCATAACAAGGACGAGGGCCGACGGGGACGGATATCAAAACCCTGGCACTATGTATAACAAACAACGTACGAGTAAGATAATTATACGAGTAACTATATATCCAAATCACGCAAACATCAATTTGGTAATGTAAAACATTCATGAACAAGAGCCTCACCACAAGGTGGTGCCGGCCACGGGACGGTGCGGGCGATCGACGGTGGTTACGACGGAGATTTAGAAGGCACTAAGTAAACCACACCTACATATGCAAACTAAGTGTTATTTTTGACCTCAAATTGCATATAGATCAACTACTAGCACATATAATTCCTTCCAAATTACTAAACTCACAAATTAAACACTATATAAAGCATTGCAAGAGCTAATCTAGCAATGAGAGATGAAAGGACAAAGTTGCTAACCTTTGTGATCATTTGAATGGATGGGGACCATCAAATCTTGACAAATTTTGGTCAATATGTGTGATGATCTCGAGGAAGAGAGGGGAAGAACAGAGGAGGAGAGGGGAAAGGGGAAGAACAGTGCGAGCTCGGGTGGACGAAGGGTTTATGTACGTCGACATTTAGTACCGGTTCGTGCCACGAACCGGTACTACAGGTACTGGATGGGCCCCAGACTGACAACATCCTACCACCACTCTCTTTAGTACCGGTTCGTGGCACGAACTGGTGCTAAAGGTTTGCCACGAACCGGTACTAATGAGAGCGGCCGGCTAGCCGTTGGAACCAGCACTAATGGACACATTAGTGCAGGCTTGAAATCAAACCAGCACTAATGTGTCCCAGATTAGCCCCTTTTTCTACTAGTGGTACTGTGGTTTGTTTATGGGAGGCTGGGCGAACTGTTATTGATTGTGTTGGCATCTGCTGATTCATATGCTGCTCTAGGATTGAACTGTGATTGATTCCCCGACCCCTTGCAGCCACCATTGCTGGACGTTATATTTTGCTCTGCTTCATGTCAAGTAGTAGTGTTCGGTGGGCACTACTGTTTCTATTTTTCTGCAGTAAAATTGTTCAATGCTTGACTGTCTGCAAACGACAGTTCATGATTTTCTACTGTACTTCACTTTGCCTTTGCTCATAGTTGTGGCATAGGAATTGTTTTTGGCTTACTTGTACGTTTATCTAAAGCAACAAAAGAAATTATCATATCAGATAGGCATGTAAATAAAATTTTTCCCGCATTTCGTGCTTTCTTTTTTGATAATTTGTATCCTTGTCCAAATTGCAAGCGTTAAACTAAAAATACGTCGGTTAGCGCTCCCCTCCTATCGAGTCATGTCACACGCCTTCAATGCGGGCCGCTACATGCTCTGGGCTAGCATGAATGCGGCGCATGCGTCAGATGGAAAGTGTGGGAGAGGCCGGAGGTGTTTTTGGGTGGGCCTGGTTTGTTCGAAGTAGGCGTGGCAGCGGTATAGACGACCGCAGAGCCGCCCCCACTGTCGGTGTCAAAACCGGCGGATCTCGGGTTGGGGGTCCCGATCTGTGCGTCTTAGGCTGATGGTAACAGGAAGCAAGGAACACAATGTTTACCCAGGTTCGGGCCCTCCCCATGGAGGTAAACCCTACTTCCTGCTTCATTAATATTGAAGATATGAGTAGTACAAGAGTAGATCTACCACGACATCGTAGAGGCTAAACCCTAAGAGCTAGCCTATGATGGTATGATTGTAATTGTGATCGGCCTTCTAAGGACCATCCTCTCCGGTTTATATAGACACCGAAGAGGGCTAGGGTTTACATGGAGTCGGTTACAAGGAAGGAAATATAATATCCGGATCACCAAGCTTGTCTTCCACGCAAAGGAGAGTCCCATTCGGACACGGACCGAAGTCTTGAGTCTTGTATCTTCACGCTTCAATAGTCCGGACGATGTATATAGTCCATCCGTCCGGATACCCCCTAATCCAGGACTCCCTCAGTAGCCCTTGAACCAGGCTTCAATGACGATGAGTCCGGCGCACAGTCTTGTCTTCGGCATTGTAAGGCGGGTTCCTCCTTCAGAATACTCCAAGGCTATTATCGAACACATAGACTGTGTTCGGATCTGCAAAATGATCTTCACATACCACCGTAGAGAGAATGATACTTCAGCTGACAACTTTTTAGATGACGTGACATGTCATTACGGTCAGGTCATTATTCGACCCGTTTTCCCACAACCAGCCACAACACGTATTGCGAGGCGGTTTCCTTGACACGTCTTGTCAAAGCAAAGATCTTGTCCCCTTATCACGGGATTCTCATTAATACGGGTATGGGTAATCCCACCGCGCCATCAATCATGGCGCTTGAGAAGTAAGCGATTCCCAATGGGCAAGTGGGGAGGTGCACCACTTTCGTCGCCTCTATAAAGGGATAAAGGACCCTCATTTTTACCCACGCCCTCCTCCTCCTTTGCTCATCCTTACCTCCCCGAGCTCCTGCGCCCTAGTCCAAGTCTTTCCCAAACAGCTAAACATGTTTGGAGCAGGAGGCAAGTGGGTGGCCTCCACCGTGAAGGAGAAGAATATCGCGAATCTTCGGGCGGTCGGATACTTGGCCGCAGAATAGCGCACCGGATACCAGACGACGGGCAGGTCATTCCAACTCCAGGACCCCACGAGAGGGTCGTGTTTCTCGCCCACTTCGTCCGTGGACTGGGGTTTCCACTTCACCCCTTCGTCCGCGGGCTCATGTTCTACTACGGGCTAGATTTCCATGATCTAGCCCCGAACTTCGTCCTCAACATCTCGGTGTTCATCGTCGTATGCGAGGCATTCCTCCGCATCAAGCCTCATTTCGGCTTGTGGCTGCAAATCTTCTGCGTGATGCAAAAGATTGTGAGCGGCCAGCAAGCGGAGTGCGGAGGAGCCATGGTGGGCAAGAAGCCTAACGTCACTTGGCTCGATGGCTCCTTTGCGGAAACCGTGAAGGGGTGGCAGTCGGGGTGGTTCTACATCACCGAGCCGCACGACGCCAACTGGGCGGCGGCCCCAGATTTCCGATCCGGAACCCCCATGTGGCTCACCTCCTGGGAACAGAAGGGCCTGTCCTAGGGCGAATCTACAGAGCTGACCGGACTCCAAAACTGCATCAAGGGCATTAAGGACAAGAACATCAAGCTGGTCAACGTGATCCAGGTCATGCTCGTTCGCCGGATTCTGCCATGCCAAAGGCGGGCTTTCAATCTATGGGAGTTCATCCCGGCCGAACACCCGATGCTTCAGAGGCTCTACGACATGAAGCACACAAACGCGTGGAAGGCGTTGTTCAAGGCCTCCGAAGAACCTCCTCCCATTTCCGAGGACCGTGGGCTCCATGCCGCGCGGCCTCTTAGTCAGGTGAGTTCTCAGGCTGCCACCGGATTCGGTTCTTCCTAATATATTCATGGGGGAGCCTTAAGTAATTGTGCATATTTGTTCAGGATTATGTGGAGACAGCGGAGCAGATTGACTGTCCGGCTCCGCTGCCAGAAAGCCCAGCTAATGCTCTCCTGACGAAGAGGCTGGTCCCGACGCCCTAAAAGGGGCCGGAGAAAAAGGCCGATAAGAAAGCCGCGGGGATCCGAAAGGGTCTCCGACGTAAGGTTGTGCCAGAAGCCTCGGCCAAAGACGACGAGGCGCACTCCTCCACCGAAGGGGAATAAGAAGATGAGGACACCCCATCCGGCAAGGATGAGGGGCCGGAGAGGGCGGACCAGGGGGCCCGAAGAGTCCCCCGGCGCAAGGCCGTTATACCCTCGTTGTCCGATGACGACTGAGGGAGTCCAGGACTAGGGGGTGTCCGGATAGCCGGACTATCGTCACGGCCGGACTCCAAGACTATGAAGATACAAGATTGAAGACTTTGTCCCGTGTCCGGATGGTACTTTCCTTGGCGTGGAAGGCAAGCTTGGCGATATGGATATGTGGATCTCCTACCATTGTAACCGACTCTGTGTAACCCTAACCTATCCGGTGTCTATATAAACCGGAGGGTTTTAGTCCGTAGGACGAACAACAATCATACCATAGGCTAGCTTCTAGGGTTTAGCCTCCTTGATCTCGTGGTAGATCTACTCTTGTACTACCCATATCATCAATATTAATCAAGCAGTAGGTTATTACCTCCATCGAGACGGCCCGAACCTGGGTAAAAACATCGTGTCCCTTGTCTCCTGTTACCATCCGCCTAGACGCACAGTTCGGGACCCCCTACCCGAGATCCGCCGATTCGGACACCGACATTGGTGCTTTCATTGAGAGTTCCTCTGTGTCGTCACCGATAGGCCCGATGGCTCCTACGATCATCAACAACGATACGGTCCAGGGTGAGACTTTTCTCCCCGGACAGATCTTCGTGTTCGGCGGCTTGCACTGCGGGCCAATTCGCTTGGCCTTCTGGAGCAGATCGAAAGCTACGCCCCTGGCCGTCAGGTCAGATTTGGAAGTTTAAACTATACGGCCGATATCTGCGGAGACTTGATCTTCGACGGATTTGAGCCGCAGCCAAGCGCGCCGCAGTGTCTCGATGGGCATGATCTAGCTCTGCAGCCGAACAGTGCCCTGGAGGCCGCACCAGTATCCGCTCCGACCCTTAATCCGGAGCCGGATTCCCCGATCGAGGACGAGTGGTTGGACACCGCGTTGGGGGCTACAATCTCTACGGCGATCGAGCCGAACTTCATCCCTGTCCTTTGCGAAGACATTGACTCCAGGGTGCCGGACTCCTCTCCGGACTCCGAACCCTCCGCTTCCCTGCCAATTGAATCCGATTTGGCGCCGGTCCTGGAGTTCACTGCCGCGGACATCTTTCAAAACTCGCCCTTTGGCGACATCCTGAATTCACTAAAGTCTCTCTCTTTACGCGGAGAGCCCTGGCCGGACTACGGACAGGAAGGTTGGGATGCGGACGACGAAGAAATTCAACGCCCACCCACCACCCACTTTGTAGCCACTGTCGATGATTTAACCGACATGCTAGACTACGACTCCGAAGACATCGACGGTATGGACGACGATGCCGGAGACGACCAAGACCCAACGCCTACAGGGCACTGGAAGGCCACCTCGTCATATGACATATATATGGTGGACATCCCAAAAGATGGGAACAGCGATGGAACAACGGAGGATGACCCCTCCAAGAAACAGCCGAGCGCCCGGCGTCGTGGCGCCGCTCTAAATCCCGCCACAATAAAAATGGTGATTCCGGCACGGGAGATAATAACACCCCGGACAGTGCCGAAGAGAACCCCCTCCAGCAGGACTCAGCGCAGGAGGAGGGAGAAGCAAGCCCGCACGACAGTGCGGCAGAAAAAGAGGTTGAGGACGATAATTATGTGCCTCCCTCCGAAGATGAGGCAAGCCTCGACAACGATGAGTTTGTCGTGCCTGAGGATCCCGCCGAACAGGAGCGTTTCAAACGCAGGCTCATAGCCACGGCAAGCAGCCTCAAGAAAAAGTAGCAACAGCTTAGAGCTGACCAAGACCTGCTAGCTGACAGATGGACTGAAGTCCTTGCAGCCGAAGACCATGTGTTTTTGAGCATGTTCTAGTGATTTCTGGAGATAGCGCAGTGTTCATGTTTCGTCATGCTTTACCTGTACATCATGCCCATGCCTTTTGTTTTCACGTTGAGATGCTGTAGCTTGTTGTTTTGGTACTTGCAATATGCCTACTTGCTGTTTTGGACAGCTTGTCCTTTAAACTTGTATAGGGTGTATGTGTGGAACCGTTGCTCCGTTTTGAGTGTGCTCTATATGAAAACTTGCTTGATTTTGCATGTAGATTCATATTATCATGTTGCATCCTTGTTTTGAGGTGTTTGCTTGATGTTTGTATGCATTTTGCATCGATGCCATGCTTATCTTGTTTTGCTCATATCTTCTAGGCCGTAGCTCCGAATTTAATGAACTTTATATGGAACTTGACTAGAATTTCGTGTAGATCATCATGGTGCATCTTAACTTGCTCTTTAACAACTTGAACATAAGGTTTATTCAGATCTGGACCAATTTCGAAATTTGCATATGAGGACTTACCGGAATTGTTCTATGTTGTTTCCGGCCTCATTTAAACTTGCCTTGATGTGTTGCTCTTGTTTGCATCATTTCTTGCCATGAGTAGCCTCATCTAGATTTGTCATGCATCATGTTTGTTGTGCATCTTGTCATGTTCATGTGTGGTGTGTTTACCTATGTTGTGTGCTTCTTCTTGTTAGTTCCCGTTTCGTTGCGATCGTGAGGATTCGTTCAGCTACGCTTGGTTCGGCTTCATCCGTTCGTCTTCTTCATGGACTCGTTCTTCTTCCTTGCGGGATTTCAGGCAAGATGACCGCTACCCTGGATCTCACTACTATCATTGCTGTGATAGTTGCTTCGTTCTATCGCTATGCTGCGCTACCTATCACTTGTTCCTCAAGCCTCCCAATTTGCCATGTCAGCCTCTAACCTTTGTCACCCTTCCTAGCAAACCGTTGTTTGGCTATGTTACTGCTTTGCTCAGCCCCTCTTATAGCGTTGTTAGTTGCACGTGAAGATGAAGTTTGTTCCTTGTTGGAACATGGAGATGTTGTTCCCTGCTGGAACATGTTTACTTGTTGGGATATCAAAATATATCTTATTTAATTAATGCATCTATATAATTGGTAAAGGGTGGAAGGCTCGGCCTTATGCCTGGTGTTTTGTTCCACCCTTGCCGCCCTCATATCGGTATTATGTTCCCGGATTTTGCGTCCCTAATGCGGTCGGGTGATTTATGGGACCCCCTTGACAGTTCGCTTTGAATAAGACTTTCCCAGCAAGGCCCAACATTGGTTTTACCATTTTCCTGACCTATTACCTTTTCCCCTTGGGAGTCGCGCATCCCAAGGGTCATCTTTATTTTAGCCCCGGCCAATGCTTGTCTAAGTGTTGGCCCGAACTAGAGCTCCCTCAGGTAGCCCCTCAAGGAAACTTGAGGTCTGGTTTTAGTTGTTCGGACTGCTCATCCGGTCGTGGCCTGAGACGAGATACGCGCGGCTACTATCAGGGTGTCGGCACGCCGGGAGGTCTTGCTGGTCTTGTTTTATTGCTGTCGAAATGTCTTGTAGCCGGGATTCCGAGACTGATCGGGTCTTCCCGGGGAGAAGGAATATCCTTCGTTGATCGCGAGAGCTTATCATGGGCTAAGTTGGGACACCCCTGCAGGGTATACACTTTCGAGAGCCGTGCCCGCGGTTATGTGGCAGATGGGAATTTGTTAATATCCGGTTGTAGTAAACTTGAAGCAAACTGTTCTAAAATACACCAACCGTGTGCGTAACCGTGAGTGTCTCTTTTCGGGGTTGATCGAGAGGAGAACACGGTTTCGGGTTATGTCGGCGTAAGTAGGAGTTCAGGATCACTTCTTGATCATTGCTAGTTGACGACCGTTCCTTTGTTTCTCTTCTCGCTCTCATTTGCGTATGTTAGCCACCATATATGCTTAGTCGCTGCTGCAACCTCACCACTTTACCTCTTCCTTACCCAGTAAGCTTTGCTAGTATTGATACCCATGGTAATGGGATTGCTGAGTCCTCGTGGCTCACAGATTACTACACCACCAGTTGCAGGTATAGGTTTCGCGATGATCTTGACGCGAGAGCGATGTTTACTTGTTTTGGAGTTCTTCTTCTGCTTCTTCTTCGATCAGGGGATAGGTTCCAGGTCGGCAGCCTGGGCTAGCAGGGTGGATGTCGTTTGAGTTTCTATTTATGTTTCATCCGTAGTCGGATGTTGATCTTGTATATGATGTTGATGTATTCTTGTGGCATTTGTGCCTTATGTATGTATCCCCACTATTGTGTAATGTTGATGTAATGATATCCACCTTGCAAAAGCGTTTCAATATGCGAGTCTATCCTTGGTGGGACCGTCGAGTTCCTTTTGGATAGGGTCGCATATTGGGCGTGACAGAGCTCGAGGACAAGGAAGGTAAGTAATACCTTATTAAAGAAATACCTTATTGAAAAGGTTTTGGTTGCGAAAAATAACAGGAATAACATGGGTACTGCAGGGGCCACGAACGAGGTGGCGACCCTGAAGGAAGCGGTGTCCGTGGCCGAAAACAAAGCGGCTGCGGAACGCACCGAGCGAGAGAAGGGGGAGGCGCAGCTGGCGGAGGTGCGGCAAGAGCTCCAGATTCTCGTGAAAAAACATGAGGATTTGGAGCGTGACTCGAAGACCCGAGAGTCCGAGCTTGCCTCGGCTCTTGAGAGTGCCAAAGCTGCTAAGGCCGAGGCCCAAAAAGCCCTCCAAGAAATTGAAGCACTAAAGAAGATAGAGTCGGGTAAGGCATTCTTTATGCAAAGCAAGAATGTAAAAGTCAATTACCTATTACTTACCCGGATTCGGAGCTCTCCAGGAGCATTCGCAGATTTGCCCCCTAGTGCGTCTGATGCTGCCGCATTCTACCGCGCCCAGGAGGGGAGCTCCACGGAGAAGGTGTTCTGGTCTCAGTATGCTGAGGCCGACCATCCGGTGCACCTGAGCGACCAGCTGAAACAGCAGGTCGAGCTCCATAAGGTCGCCGAATAGGCCATGAAGGGCCTTATAGCGCGGCTGTGGCCATTGGAGGCCATGCCCGGGAGCTACTTCGGCTTGGTGCAGCGGCTGGTGGATGCCTGTCCGCGGCTTGAAGTCATCAAGCGCTCCGTCTGCATTGAAGGTGTCCGTCGGGCCCTTGCCCGTGCTTAGGTGCACTGGGGCAAGCTGGATGCGGAGAGGCTTGGCCATGAGCATCGCACGCCCGAAATGTACTATGAGGGCCTCCTGAAGGGTGCCCGCCGAATAGCGGATGAGTGCTCCAAAGATGTAATTTTTGAATAAACTCGCATTTGTTATCCTGTACGCTGAAAACTTTTTCATATCGCTAAGCAACGCTTATTAATTTAAAATATTACCTTCATGCGGCCGTTTATCAAATTTGAGAGATGGCAAGTCGTTGGCTTCAGCCCCCATGCCACAAAGTGCTGGGGTGTTGGGATAAACTTGAGCACTCTTGTTCCCATTCTTGGGTCCATCTAGGACGCGCTCAACACAACGAACAAGGCAACAGGACTTATAATGCTTGAACACTCTCACTTAGCCATAGAATTCTATAATTTTAAATTTGGTGAAGCCCCTAGTATTCGAAGACCGAGTTCGGGGCGCTATCCACTCCTTGGCCGGACAATTCCGGTTCCTCGCTCTAAGCGGCATAAATCTTTAGGGACCCGAAAAAACCTCTCGAAGAGCGACCGGCTCTCGCCCTATCATGACGGTCAGTTTTAGCTTTCTCCACTGAGGTTCTCGACCCAGCATAACTGGGGCACAATCGCAGTGGTTCTCCCTGTGCTACCTTAGCCGATATAGCGGAACGTAAGGTACCAAAACACGGGAGTCGGGCAAACCCAACTATTGACCCAAGACATGATTCGGAGCCAATTCATATAATGCTATTAGTTCGGGGTGCTGCACTTGTGAAAGTGTTCGGACTTATCACACCATAATTTTGGGATACTTAAGCCCCTGGTGTATTGGCCGTACCAAAGTGTACGGTTGCCACATGTCATGAAATGAACACATGTATATATAAAGGAAATAGAGCAATAATAAGCAAAAGCTGTGTATTGTTTATTCGAAAAGGTACTGCAATGGAAGCAGAACGATACAAATAGTGCGGTAAGCAAGGGATGGGACTATCTAACATGTCCCCCTCCAGGGGCAAGCTGCTGGATGATATATAAAACAGGTATACTGCTCGTAATAGAGACCACCTGAACACTCGACGTGGCTTTCTGCTTCCCTGGCTGTTGCATCGTGAGTTCGGTGATTCGACTGCCGGACAGGACATCTCAAAGACGGAGTCCTGAAAGTAAAATAAGGAAGAAAAAATGAAAAAGAAAAAAGAAGTGACACAAACGGGAGACCCTGCTGCGGTCGAGCCGCATTCTTGGCGTGCAGTTGTCTTGCCCCTCCCCATATGCCCATGGTATCTCCAGAGCGTAATTATGTACGCGTAATACTACCTTCGCAATTTCGCGAGGGCTGGGGTTGGGGCCGGATTGCTACTCGTGCTTGAATCGTGCCAGGTGGTCTTGTTGCAGGTTACTCCGGGCGCGCTTGGCGGTGTCCGGACGCTTAGTGGCCGGACTCGAGAATTGCCGTGAGAGGCTGCTTTGCACCTCCGCCGCGAGGGCCGCCGTATGCTCCTCCGTTCGGAGAGAGCGTTCGGTGTTTCCATTGACCGTGATTACTCCTCGAGGGCCTGGCATCTTGAGCTTGAGGTATGCGTAGTGCGGCACCGCATTGAATTTTGCAAATGCGGTTC
The DNA here is from genome assembly GCA_021605205.1 of Aegilops longissima. Taxonomy (NCBI): domain Eukaryota; kingdom Viridiplantae; phylum Streptophyta; class Magnoliopsida; order Poales; family Poaceae; genus Aegilops; species Aegilops longissima. Next base: position 19,682,352 of record CM038681.1, read on the forward strand.
GTCCGAGCAGTGCATGATAGCCGCTGCGGAATGGGACGATGTCGAAGATTAACTCTTTGCTTCGGAAGTTATCCGGAGATCCGAAGACCACTTCGAGTGTGACTGAGCCTGTACAATTGGCCTCTACACCCGGTATGACGCCTTTAAAGGTCGTCTTTGTAGGTTTAATCCTTGAGGGGTCTATGCCCATTTTGCGCACTGTATCCTGATAAAGCAGGTTCAGGCTGCTACCGCCATCCATCAGGACTCTGGTGAGGTGAAATCCATCAATAATTGGGTCAAGAACCAATGCGGCGAAGCCGCCGTGACGGATGCTAGTGGGATGGTACTTTCGATCAAAGCTGATCGGGCAGGAAGACCATGGGTTGAACTTTGGGGCAACAGGCTCCATCGCATATACGTCCCGTAGTGCACGCTTCCGCTCCCTTTTGGGTATGTGGGTTGCGTATATCATGTTCACCGTCCGCACTTGTGTGGGAAAACCTTTCTGTCCTCTATTGTTCGGGGGCCGGGGCTCTTCCTCGTCATCGCTATGCAGCCCCTTGTCATTGAGTTCGGCACTTAACTTGCCTGCTTGCTTGAACACCCAACAATCCCTGTTGGTGTGATTGGCTGTTTTTTCGGGGGTGCCATGTATTTGGCACAAGCGATCGAGTATGCGGTCCAAGTTGGACGGGCCCTGGGTATTTCTTTTGAATGGGTTCTTCCGCTGACCGGGTTTAGAGCCTCTGAATCCGGCATTGACGGCCGTATCTTCAGTATTATCGCCGTTAATGTGGCGCTTGTTCTTGTTGCGACGCGACCTGCCATTGCTATCCTTGGTATCCGGACTATCAGGATGTTTGGCCAAGTTGTTGCTTCGAGCTCGCCAGCTGTCCTCTCCCACACAAAAGCGAGTCATGAGGGTTGTGAGGGCTGCCATAGATTTTGGTTTCTCCTGTCCTAGGTGCCGGGCAAGCCACTCGTCGCGGATGTTATGTTTGAAGGCTGCAAGGGCCTCTGCATCCGGACAGTCAACGATTTGATTTTTCTTTGTTAGGAACCGAGTCCAGAATTGTCTGGCCGATTATTCTGGCTGCTGAATTATGTGGCTAAGGTCATCGGCGTCTGGTGGTCGCACATATGTTCCTTGGAAGTTATCAAGGAATGCGGCTTCCAGGTCCTCCCAACAACCAATTGATTCTGCTGGCAAGGTATTGAGCCAGTGTCGAGTTGGTCCTTTAAGCTTGAGTGGGAGGTATTTGATGGCATGTAGATCATCACCGCGGGCCATGTGGATATGGAGGAGATAATCCTCGATCCAGACCGCGGGATTTGTGGTACCATCGTATGATTCGATGTTTACGGGCTTGAAGCCCTCGGGGATTTGATGATCCATTACTTCATCTGTGAAGCATAGTGGATGTGCGGCGCCTCTGGATTAGGCTATATCACGACGTAGCTCATATGAGCTTTGTTCATCGTGTTCGCCCGCCGGTTTTTTGTGTCCGCGCGACGGTAATCATCCCGCATTGCTGGGCGCCCACGCGATCCGTAGATCGATCTTGTATGTTTTGCCTTATCCTCCAATATATCTCGCAAGTCCGGCGCGTTTTCCCGTGCCTTGGTACTTTTTGAGCGGCGTCGGGGTGTGGCTTGAGCGGAGGGTCGAGAGGCTTCTCTGTCGCGGCCACGGGGTGGCCGGTCTGCCATGTCATGCGCTGGTGACTTGGGTGCTTCCTCCTCTAGTCGAGGCAACGGCCTGCGTTTGGGGTAGCTTTTGGAGGGGCGTTCGAGTTCATACTCTCACTACAAGGATTCCGGTCTATTGCAACAAAAATTATTGCTACAACTATCTTTTGTTGCAATAAAATGCTATATTTCCACAAAATTCCAGTTCGTGGTAATAGGATCTACATATTGCCACAATTTCGTTTCATCGCGCTAAGTGCTCGTTTTGTTGCAATAGAAGCCATGTATTGCCACAAGTTGCATCGTCGTTGTAATATGGTAGTGATATTGCGACAGCCCTGTCCCGTTGCGTGAATTGGTCATCTTGTTGCAATAAAGGCTAGATATTGCAACAAAGTACATAGATACTATTGCAACACCTCTGACATGTGGCGCTAGTCAGAGATACTATTGCAACAAAGCATGTATTGGTTGTAATAGGGTGACTTTTTGCCTCACCTTCGCTGCGTTGCAATAACTGTTACATATTGCGACAAATTGAGCATCCATGGTAATACGTACAACATAATGCAACAATCCTCTAGTGTTGCCAAAAAGGAGCAGGATATTACAACGATATTCTCTATTGTGCTCCTGATTTTTTCCTTTATTTATTATACTATTTGGCAGGATCTTATTAAAGGGGCGTACTAGTTTACAGAGGTATTAACACATTATGTACCACAACTTGCACCTAAGTTGCATTTTAGTCACATATCTTGCAAAGTGGACATCGGTGGTACCACAACTTGGAGGAATGCTCTACGCGTGTGCGAAGCGTTGCACACTCGGGGGCGCCCTTCACTTTAGGGTTTCTTGCACCGCCAGGGTCTCCTCCACTCACCCTACTGACCTCCTCCGGTAGCAAGGTCGTGCTCGGCACCCGAAAGACGGCAAGCTCAGTGCCCTTCTCACAAAGGTGAGTCGTGAGAACTGAGCACCACACATTCTCTTCCTAACTTTTCTGTATCTTGCTTGATGTGATGTATTTATATGTGCTCTTAATAAAAAAGGAGATTCAATATGAAATTATGTGTTAAATAGATAAATTGTGCAAGGCTGCATACTAGCTATTTTTAAACACTCCCAGGTTTCATTTGAACAGCTCTTCAGCCACCAATTGAGCAGCATAACAGTTCTATCCTAGAGTAATTTTCAGCAAGAATTCATCACCAGATCAACAACAGTACATCAAGATATATACAAGGACATATGACACAAGATTGGCTGGGAAAACACGTCCAGACCGTGTGGTCTAGAATATTCGAGGGTCAGCGTTGGAGATGCTCTGATGCTTACTAATCATGAGTATCATGTTTATAGTATCATTGATTATTTATGTCGTTTCAAAGTTGCTATTATTTGACGATTTTGCAAGGAGAAGAGAAAGGGCAGAGAACTCCCACAAAAATATGCATATTAGTATCTTCAATATTTATGACCCCATAGCAATGCATGGGCAATTAACTAGTAAACACATATATGAAGACTTGGAATGAAGGCAGAATTAATAGAGGTTGAGCGGCGTGGCTAGCATGATGATCTACCGCATCATTTGTGTGTCTTTATTTAGGAATAATCACAGGAGCTTCATTACACCTTACCTTCAGGATTCTTAAAAAAACACCTTAGACAAAGCTAAAAAATGATGCATTTGTCTTATGCAAGCAGTAGGAGTCCTTACAGAAAATTAACGAAAGACAGAACGATCAGAGTGTATGTCCCAGGAGCAAAAGAAGTTCATTACAAATGTAGGGGCTATCTTTTTAATCAGAGTCAGGCAAGCTAGAAGGAAGCCCACATCTCAAGAGCATACTACAACAAATCACTAGCGCTAATTAGAGGGGCAAGGACTATTCCTTCGGCCCAGAGCGTTGCTCAGGCAGCAATCTGTCCAATCAAAAAGCAGAGCGTAAGGTCTCACTTGCTAGTGGAGGTGATCAAACAAGCATACGAACATGTGAAGATAACAATTGTCTGTTACGAAAAAATATGACACCATTGAATTTGATTGCCATAATTTTGAATATACATAGTTACGTAAGTATCTTACATAGGGTTTCTCATCAGGTTACAGTCCGTACCTGGCAGTTTGGGATATACATTTTGGTCAAGCACAACCAATAGGAAAAGATCTTGTAAAGGTAGAATAATCTAGTAAACATTATATTTAATACAGACCCAAAGCTCATGGTTCCTTGGCAATAATTTTTTTCTCACATAAGCAATCCTAGCAACAAATTTGAAATCCTTCTGGACTGGCACAAAGGACTGACAGTTCAGAATTCTCGGGCCCATATAGTGTAATTGATGCAACATACACAAATTCCAAGTGTCATGTCTTGAATCTGGGTGGATGGGAAGGTATCAACCCCTTTCCACCACTAGGCTATGCCTTAGTCTGCGATACTTTCATTTAATTACTGTGGTTTACACATGACACGTCAATTCTTTCTTCACACTACTATTGTAATGTTTCATTCTATCAGCCACATTCTCAAACTTTAATTAACTTACAAAACATTCATGTCTCTATATGGTGAACCAAGACACGTTGTAGCTATAGTCAAATTGGGGCATGTGTATTCTATAACTTTCCATAAGACCGAATGGTCTAGAAAAACTGTTGGTTGTAGTAAAATTAGTGTAGTAATTACCTGCTTAAAATTTTTTCCATCCGTCGTTGATCTCCATATAAGGGTTACTGGCTATGCTTCACTAATTCATTATGTTTCTGCACTATCAATTTTTTAGGCATCACTAACGTATAAAGATAAAAATTCGTTGTTTTAGTACTTAATCGGCCAATACTCCCTTGAGATATATCATATCGGGGAAGAATCAATATCGGACATGGTATCCAACAAAGATACTCCACCCCCACCAAGTATCCGTGTTTTTTAGCTTGTCACATCCTCATGGCTGCATTAGCTGCTGCCTCCTGTATAACAATGATTATGTCCCCTAAATTGAGAACCATTTCTTTGATCTTGCTCCTAATTATTAATTTATGATGTACCCACTGAGTTTACCATCGGCCTACTTCTCAACACTAATGTTCATCAAAGTGTGCTCGCAAAAAGCACTATTGGCATAGAGATTGGCAGCTACAAGCCCACAGTACCCAGAAAGCGCCTACGGGGCGTTAGACATGCCAGGTTTGTTGGCTTGATTATATGGTTCAAGACTTTCTTCTCATCCTAAGCAGAGTATTAAGCTCCAACTTAACTTCAAACTGACATTCAGCCCAATTATTCGAAAAAGCAATATCAGTGACTGTAACTGCAGGTGACATGTAATCCAGAACGTTAATGAAAATATTGTTTAGGACCTCTGACTGCTCAATTCTATTTGAAGCCTCATAAAAGATGTGAGGAACTATGACTCCATTGTTTGCTGAAGAAATCTTGATGGTAGCCTGAATTTGCTTTCTTGCATGAGGAGCCAAGGTCTAGTTCTGAGAGCAGTCAGTAACTACCCTGTCTTTACCCGCTGTTCAAAATTCCAGGCACAAGTTAAGAAGTGCTTCTTTTGTTCGGTTTATATATGAATGTAACATCAAGTGTTGGATTGCAATATTAATTACCAGTAACACATGCTTCTGCATACACAGGATCGTTGAACACCGTCAACTGAACAACACAATTCAGGAGTGAAATGTGTCATTAATCCATGAACTCAAATTGATTGCACATTTTAGGCAAACAACTTGTGGATTAACTTATTTTGACCATAAACCTTTTAATTTGATCAAATAAAGCCAAAACAGATCCCGGAAGGAAAATACCGGGCACATGTCTACCGTGTAAGCCTTCCTTATACTGCCATGTCAGGCTACAACGTTGTCGGTTGTTGGCCTAAAATGTGCAATCAATTTGAGTTAATGGAGTACTGGTGCATTTTCTGTTTGCACAATCTCCATCCTTGGTAAACTCAACAGTTGCAGCTTCTACACCATCTTGACACTACTCATCCAACTCAAGTTGGTTCAATCCCGTCGTCTTCAGATGGTACAAACCATTGAGATCATCAGGCTGTGTATGAGAAATATGTGCCTTGGCTTGCATATTCTCATCAAGCATCTTCAGTACTAAAAAGCAACTTCACACATAGCACAATCCTATCATACAACGAGTCTTTGTCAATAGGGTGTGGAAGACAAGAGAATCTTTTGTATACTATTAAAATAATAATATTTCAATTTTATGAAAAAAATGAAAAGGCAATTTTTAAAAAATTGAAAAAAATGAAAGCGCGATAAATTTTTGGAAAATAAAAAATAAATAAAAACAAGTAGAATGAAAATATAAGAAAATAAAAATAGAAAAAGAAAAGACATAGGTTTTGTGGGAAAAAATGGTGATCTAAAAAAATATTTATGAATTTGAAAAGAAGTTCATGAAATTGAAAGAAAAACAATAGTTTTTTTAAGTTTTGAATAAACTATGAAAGGTCATGGATTTGAAAAATGATCACTAGATTTTTTGCAATAAACTGAAAAAAAGTTCACGGATTTGACAAAAGATCGTGAAATTTTGAAAAAAAATCACGATGTTGAAAAAGATTCACAAATTGGAGAAAAAAATCATGAATTTGAATAAAAATGAATTTGAAAAATGCTCATAGTTGAACAAATTAGAAAAAGTAAAAAATTAAATAAAATAAAAATCCGAGTAAAAACCTAAGAAAAATCGGCCAAAACAGTTCAATAGAAAAAAAGTTCCTAAACTTGATAAAAGCTTTTGAAACTGAAAAATATTCATTCATTGGAGAAAAAGTTGACCAATTTAAAAAAATATTTAAGAATTCAAGAAAATAAAAATAAAGAAGAAAAATAAGAAGAAATAAAGGAAAAGAAAAAAAATGAATAAAACCAAAGAAAAAAAAGGAAGCTGATTCAAAAGATGCACAACAAATAGAATAAAAGAAGTCATAAGGCACAGCCAGGGAGCTGTTCCTATTGGTTATATTGAGTGGAAGTAAACCAAGTTGTTGGGAGTTCAAATACTATCTAAAGAAATTATTTTTTGAAGGTTAAAAAAAGAAAAACGAAAAATAAAAAATGGGCCAGGCCATGGACGGGGGAAGGGTGTGCACCGGTTTGTGTGACGGTCCTCCGGCTGTTTGTGTGCTGATGTACGGAAGCAAGGCTTTTTGCTCAATCTTATCACAGGCTGCTAAACATTTTACTTCAGCAAAGGTGTCTTTGACGGCTAACGAGCCTTTTACTCTTTGATCTTGAACAATGTTAGATTCCAACATAAATTTCTTTTGGATTCCCTCAAAATCAAAGTTGATCTGGACCATTTTTGCAATGTGTCTTTAACCATATACTGTTCAAGACTTATATTGCTCCTGGACGCTCTACTATATATGAATGATTCGGGTATTCAGTAATGATGTCTGTTTTTAGAACGAGAAGGTGTCTAATCCTTGGGTTTTTAATTTCATGAGGTTGTTTGTTGGTTAAACTCATGACCAATTCTAGATAGGATCAATGAAATTGGGAGGCGCTTTTTTGTACACTCACTACTGTTAAACGCCGAGTGCCGCAGACACTCCGCAAAGGGCCCAAACACGTTGGTAAACCCTTTGCCAAGTGTTGTACTCGGCAAAGGCCACCCGGCATACACCTCTCCCGCAAACAGGAATTTGCCGAGAGCTAAACAGTACCACCCGGCAATATAAAGTGACTCTCACATCGGCAAGCTTTTAAATAGCGGATAGCGGACTGGTTGCAGATTAGGGTCCACGTACCGGAATGCGGATAGCGGGCGATATTGCGGGCGCTAAGTCCACATAGCCAATTTAAAAAAAAACACTCATGAAGTTGAGATTGCTGTGTATATTTCTAGGCCATTGACAAAAAATATTACACTTAATTTGGGAAGTCATTATTTATATAAGAGTATAAACTATAATTGAACAATATTTGGTCGTGCAACGATACAAGCAAGACACATTTACCAAAATACATTACACAACAGAACAACAAGGACTTGTATAGAGGGTGATATTGCGGATAGCGGACGATATAGCGGTCTAACAAGTGATATTGCGCCCGCATCATGACAACCACTAGTAGAAAACCCCCTATTAGTCCCGGCTGGTGAGGGCCTTTTGTCCCGGTTCTTGAACCGGGACTAAAGGGTCGTTACTAAAGCCCTATATCTTTAGTCCCGGTTCTAACACGAACCGGGACAGATGGGCCTCCACGTGGCCACTGCGAGCAGCCCAGGAAAGGGGCCTTTGGTCCCGGTTGGTGACACGAACCGGGACCAAAATGCTTCCACGTGTCAGCAGCTGGCTGGAGCTGAGGTTTTTCTTTTTTGTTTAAAAAAAAGTGGCAGGTTTAGGGGTTATGAGGGTTAATTTTAGGTTATTATTAGCTAGCTAATAGAGCAAAGTGTCCTCTCTTATATCTTCGTCCTTGGTTTACCAACGCTACTGCTATGTTCATTTCACCCGCTGATATATAATAACTCATGCATGCTCACATCATACATCATCATATATAATAACAAGTCCTACTAATCATGCATCATCATACAACTTCTACTCGTTATTAATAACAAGTGATACGATCATCATCCTCATAGTCATTGAACCCAACCCTACATAATTGTTCTTAGCACATGATCATCAGTATCAGGTAGGACCTAAACACCCTTAAGGTAAAATAGCATAAAACAATATAGGCCCTGACTCTCCATTATGAAGAATGAAGATCATCCTGTCTCCAATTCTTGCGCTTCGCCTCCTTTTGCTTCCAAGAAGCTCCTTACGATTGTCCATACATTTTTTTCCATTCTTTGATTGTCATGTATCCACTTCTTTTAGAAATCCGGTATGGACAGTTGAGATTCATAGGACGACCTGGTTGTATGTTCGAAACATCAAGGCGACCGTGCGTATACATAAGATGAGGCACACAATCATTCGGGATTATCTGTGGAAAAACATAGTAGTAACTTCGTTGTTAGCAATGATGTACTAGTTTTGGAAGTATGCAAAAAGATGCAGGGATGTCGTAATAGTAAAAAATCTTACCAGGGTATCTCCATGGTAGTTACCGTAGTTCAACACGTGCACTAGTGGCACATATTGACCATAATGTTGAGGAGTTCTATTATAGACATTGTAATTCTCAAGATCAGAACAAAATGCGATCAGATGATTTTTATCCTTATAAGTTAGTTCGGAGCCATCGGTGTAGTGGGTTTTGTCTACCATCTTCCGCATATTCTTTGAAGAATGAAAATAAGCTGTTAATGGAAATAAGCTGTCAACTATTTTGAAATAAACAATATAAATTACTTAATAACAATGTTAAGCTCACATGGGGGAAGAATTGGAGGTGTATCCACAAGGACCCAAATGTCCATATTGTCTTGCTCGATTGTAGGAACACCAAGATCCATGGTCACAAGCATACCCTCATCAAAACGATACATCTTGCAAAGTGCTTCCCAATTTTTGCAACCAAAATGGGTTACACTCTCAGCATTGTACAACTTTACTTTAAAATCCACACCATGATGGGTCCTTAGGAGAATATTTTTGGTTTCCATACTTTGATGGTTTTCAAAATCCATCCTCTCCAAGACTTAGCGTCTTGCATAGCATGGGATAAGCTAGTCGAATTGGAAAAGATGAAAAATACACGTTAAAATAGTTGAAGTCGTGCTTAATTACGAAAAAAACTATTGTCGTCATTGCGTACCGTATGAACATCGAAGGTCTCCTCGAGCTTAATGCTGAAGCGCCGATCTTCGTCCAGCTCAATGAACCTGTCGCACATACCTCGATCGTCGTGGCACCAGTCGCACTCCCCCGGGCAGTTTTCGTCGTCCGAGTACGACATTTCCGGCCTAAGTTCATAATTGAAATATTAAACTTGTACAATTAAATATATGTACTAAAAAACCTAAATTAGATCATTATTATTAATCACGGGTTGACTATCGGTGATGGTACGTAGCTCCTCCTTTCATTCCCGAGTGCATTTTTACACCAAATTGTCTAGCACACGGGAATGAAGGAGAAGCTACCCCCACGACGGCGTGGATGATGGAGGGGGATCCTAGATTTCTGCATAGAGAAATCTAGCTAGCTAGCTAATCACAGTAAGGAATCATATTAATTAGTGGCCTCGATGCTGCTTCTCTAGGGTTTGGGGTCGTCTCGACAACGCTTCAAGGGGGTAATATCGACAACGACGAGATACATACACGGGAAAATAATGTTATAGGGGAGGGGGTATATCGACCCCCCCCCCATGTGTTGAAGTTATCGGGAGGGGTATATCGCCCCCCCCCCCCCATGTGTTGAAGTTATCAGGAGGGGTTTATATAGACAATGACGACATACATACATGGGAAAATAATAGTAACGGGGAGGGGGTATATCGACCCCCCCCCCCCACGTGTTGAAGTTATCGGGAGGGGGTATATTGACCCCCCTCGTGTTGAAGCTATCGAGAGGGGGTATATCGACCCCCACGTGTTGAAGTTATCGGGAGGGGTTTATATCGACAACAACGACATACGTACATGGGAAAATAATAGTAACGGGGAGGGGGTATATCGACCCCCCTGAGGTAGTCCTGGATTTGGGGGTATCCGGACAGCCGGACTATATACATCGTCCGGGCTATTGAAGCGTGAAGATACAAGACTCAAGACTTCGGCTCGTGTCCGGATGGGACTCTCCTTTGCGTGGAAGACAAGCTTGGCAATCCAGATATTATGTTTCCTTCCTTGTAACCGACTCCATGTAAACCATAGCTCTCCGGTGTCTATATAAACCGGAGAGGATGGTCCTTAGAAGGCCGATCACAATTACAATCATACCATCATAGGCTAGCTCTTAGGGTTTAGCCTCTACGATCTCGTGGTAGATCTACTCTTGTACTACACATATCTTCAATATTAATCAAGCAGGAAGTAGGGTTTTACCTCCATCGAGAGGGCCCGAACCTGGGTAAACATTGTGTCCCTTGCTTCCTGTTACCATCAGCCTAAGACGCACAAATCGGGACCCCCTACCCGAGATCCGCCGGTTTTGACACCGACATTGGTGCTTTCATTGAGAGTTCCTCTGTGTCGTCGCTTCGAGGCTTGATGGCGTCTTCAATCGTCAACAACATGGTCGAGGAGGAGACTTTTCTCCCCGGAAAAATCTTTGTGTTCGGCGGCTTCGCATTGCGGGCCAATTCGCTCGGCCATCTGGAGCAGATCGACAGCTATGCCCCTGGCAACCAGATTAGGTTCGGAAACTTGAACCACACGGCGGGTATACGCGGAGACTTGATCTTCGACGGACTTAGCTCTGTGCCAGGAGCGCCGGATGGTCACAAAGAGCACGGCCTAGACATGCTGTCGGACAATACTCGGAACATCATCCCTGCAATAGTCCAGGATCTAAATCCGGAACAGGTTGCGTTGCCTAAGGACGGAGGGGTAGGCCCCGCCCTGCAGGCCGCATACTCATCGGCGGTGGAGCCGAACACAGGTCTCACCTCTGTGGAGGCCTGTAACCCCGGGCCCTCGGACTCGTATCCGGTTTTCAGCTCCGGTCCGCATACCCTCGAGCCAGCTGAGCCAGGCTGGGCTCCGGTAATTTAGTTTACCGCTGCGGACATCTTTCAGCACTCGCCCTTTGGCGACATGCTGAACTCATTAAAGTCTCTCTCTTTGTCAGGAGGCTCCAGGCCGAAATATGTCCAGCTCGAGTGGGAAGCAGGCGACGAAGGAATTCGCTGCCCACCCACCACCCACCTTATTGCCACGATCGATGATTTAACCGACGTGCTTGACTACGACTCCGAAGACATCGATGGTATGGACGACGATGTAGCAGAAGCTCCAGAATCTCTAGGGCGTGGAACTACTACCCTGTCACACGATATATACATGGTGGATACGCCCAAGCAGGACGACGGCGATAGTCCGGAAGATAAAACACCCGGCCAAAAGCCAAAACGGCGGCGCAGACGCCGCTCGAAGTCCAGCAACAACAAAAATATCGAAAAGAGTGCAAGAATGGTCGACATACCAGTAAACCCTGAAGGCGGTAACGACCACACAGACCAAGCGATAGAGCAGGACAAGCCAGGTCATGCCAAACCAACTTCGGAGAAAATATCCGATCACAATGATCAGGAGGGACGAGCTCATGAAACCGCCCCAGAATAGGAAGACAGTTCGGACGATGATGCATTCATCATCCCGGACGAATAAGTGGAACGAGACAACCTCCACCGAAAGCTTATGGCCACAGCAAGAAGTCTAAAAAAGCAGAAGCAACGGCTCAAGGCCGCACAGGAAAAGCTCAGTCGCAGATGTAATAAAGTGCTAGACACTGAAGAAAGGTATGGCGACGATCGCCATACGAAAAGCTATCTGAAGCGCAAGCTACTGCCAGAATTCGACGACGAGGCCGTTCCACCGAAGAATAATACGACCAGAATACCAGACGTACCGCTCCACAACCGCAACAGAACGGCCACTGACGCCGCGCACTATCTACTTGAGCATCTGGATAAGAAAGCCGGTGCTCATACAAGCCAAATACCAGTTCTGGCCACAGCAAGCTTCTAGGGTTTAGCCTCACTGATCTCGTGGTAGATCTACTCTTGTACTACCCATATCATCAATATTAATCAAGCAGGAGTAGGGTATTACCTCCATCGAGAGGGCCCGAACCTGGGTAAAAACATCGTGTCCCTTGTCTCCTGTTAGCATCCGCCTAGACGCACAGTTCGGGACCCCCTACCCGAGATCCGCCGGTTTTGACACCGACATTGGTGCTTTCATTAAGAGTTCCTCTGTGTCGTCACCTATAGGCCCGATGGCTCCTTCGATCGTCAAGAACGACGCAGTCCAGGGTGAGATTTTTCTCCCCGGGCAGATCTTCGTATTCGGCGGCTTTGCACTGCGGGCCAATTCGCTAGGCCATCTGGAGCAGATCGAAAGCTACGCCCCTGGCCATCAGGTCAGATTTGGAAGCTTGAACTATACGGCCGATGTCCACGGAGACTTGATCTTCGACGGATTCGAGCCACAGCCGAGCGTGCCGCACTGTCTCGATGGGTACGATCTAGCTCTGCCACCGAACAGTGCCCTGGAGGCCGCACCAGTGCCCGCTCCGACCCTTAATCCGGAGCCGGTTTCGCCGATCGAGGACGGTTGGTTGGACACCGCCTCGGGGGCTGAAATCTCTAAGGCGATTGAGCCGAACACCATCCCTGTCCTTTGCAAGGCTCATGACTCCCAGGTGCCAGACTCCTTTCCGGACTCCGAACCTCCCGCGCCCCTGCCAGTCAAATCCGACTGGGCGCCGGTTATGGAGTTCACCGCCGCGGACATCTTTCAGCACTCGCCCTTTGGCGATATCCTAAACTCATTAAAGTCTCTCTCTTTGTCAGGAGAGCCCTGGCCGGACTATGGTCAGGAAGGTTGGGATGCGGACGACGAAGTAATTCAACGCCCACCCACCGCCCACTTTGTAGCCACTGTCGAAAGCTTAAACGGCGTGCTCGATTTCGACTCCGAAAACATCGACGGTATGGACGATGATGTAGGAGATAACCATGAACCAGCACCTATAGGATACTGGACAACTACCTCATCCCATGACGTATACATGGTGGATACACCTAAAGGAAGTGACGAGGGGGAACGACAGGACTCTACGAAGGATAAATCCCTCGAAAAGCAGTCAACACATCAACATAAACGCCGCACCAAGTCCCGCATCGACAAAGACCCAGCCATAGAGCAGGGCGAACTGGTGGATGACGAACATGCTATCGAGCAACCGTCCGAACAGGACAACTTGGATAAACAACTCGTCCCCGGCGAAGATAACAGTCCAGACGATCTCACGCCGGACAAATTGTCGGAGCAGAAGAACCTCCACAAAAGGCTCGTCGCCACTGCGCCTAGCCTGAAAAAGCAGAAGCGGAAGCTCAAAACAGCGGAAGATGCAGCAATCAGATGGAGCAAAGTACTCAACACCGCAGACAAATATGGCGACAGTCGCCGAACAAAGAGCTACCCAAAGAGAAAACTACTGCCCGAATTTGATGAGGAGACCGTAGAGCCCCCAAAATCAAAAAGTAAGAAGGCCACCCGGTCGGATGGACGACCCCACGGCAAACAGAGAGCGGAAAATGGCGCCGCACACAAGCCGGTACGCGGTCCGCATAAGGATTCGCATCAAAGGGATGGCCCAGTGAGGACCATATATGGGCCGAGAAAGCAAGCTCCTCAAAGAAATGCAACACGCCAAATATCCGAACATCACGGGACACCCAAATATAGGAGTGCCGCACACCCCCTGTGTTTCACCGATGAGGTGCTGGATCACGAATTCCCAGCGGGATTCAAACCCGTAAACATAGAGGCATACGACGGAACAACAGACCCTAGAGTCTAGATTGAGGATTACATCCTCCACATACATATGGCTAGAGGAGATGATCTCCACGCCATAAAATACTTACCCCTCAAGCTCAAAGGGCCAGCCCGGCATTGGCTCAAAAGCCTCCCTGAAAATACCATTGGAAGTTGGGAAGAGCTCGAGGATGCTTTTCGGGCAAATTTTCAAGGGACTTATGTCCGTCCTCCGGATGTAGACGATTTAAGTCATATAATTCAACAACCCGGAGAGTCAGCCCGCAAATTCTGGAATAGGTTCCTCACCAAAAATAACCAAATTGTCGACTGTCCGGACGCCGAAGCCTTAGCAGCTTTTAAACACAACGTCCGAGACGAATGGCTCGCCAGACACCTTGGCCAGGAAAAGCCAAGAACAATGGCCGCACTAACAAGCCTCATGACCCGCTTTTGCGCGGGAGAGGATAGGCTAGCAAGATGCAGTACCAGTGACCCAAGTACATCCGAAGTCAGGGTTGGAAATGGGAAACCACGACGCAGCAAGGACCAGCACTGGATTAAGAGGAACGGTCCAAAAAGCGCGGCAGTCAACGCCGGATTCAAAAGCTCACGGCAGAACAATAAAAAACTGCCCCTTAAGGACAATAGCGATGAGCTATCCAACTTAAACAAAATCTTGGACAAGATATGCCAAATCCACAGTACTCCCGGGAAGCCTGCAAACCATACCCACAGAGATTGTTGGGTCTTCAAGCAGTCCGGCAGACTCAACGCCGAACACAAGGGGCTCGACACACCAAGTGAAGATGATGACGAGCACCACAAGCAGAGCCACGGAAAACAAAAGAATTTCCCACAAGAAGTCAAAACAGTAAACTTAATTCAAGTAACAAAAGGGGAAAACAGAGCGGTACCCACTGAATTACGCGCCGCAAAATATACCCCAGCGGAGTCCCAACACTGGTTGTCAAAATCAATTACCTTCGACCATCAGGACTACTCCGAAAGTATCCGGAACTCAGGATGGACTGCCTTGATACTAGAACCTATAATCGACGGTCTTCAATTTACGCAAGTCCTAATGGACAGCGACAGTGATTTAAACCTGCTATATCAGGACACAATCCGCAACATGGGGATAAACCCAAACAGGATTAGCCATAGCAACACCTCTTTCAAAGGGGTAATGCCAGGCCTGTATGCCCATTGTACGGGCTCCCTACTGCTAGAAGTTGTGTTCGGCTCATCCGACAACTTCCGCCGCGAAAAGTTAACCTTCCACATCACCCCATTCGAATGTAGCTATCAAGCACTACTGGGGCGTGAAGCTTTCGTCCGCTTTAACGCAATACCGCATTATGCATTTCTTACACTTAAAATGCCTGGTCCACGCGGCATCATCTCATTAAAAGGGAGTATTAAGTGTTACTCGAGCATGGAAGAACGTGAGACTGCCTTGACAGCCCCACACCTATCCGGCTCCGCTAATCAAAGCACCTGAATAGGTCATTCAAAGCCTAGACATGGCTAGACGAGTCCGGCGCCTACTAGCGGCATGCCCCCATACAAGGGGCTGCACGCACGTACAACAAGAGACAATAAAGCTCAATTTTATTCACCTTCTGAACCGTACTCTGTTTATTTAATATAAAGTACATTTCTCGCACGATATTTTTCTTTTCAACTAAGTTCTTCTCTTTTACAGATGAACACCATGCTACACCCGTCCAGGATACGGCACAACAGAGACACGGGCGGAGACGTGCAGCAGGGACCCGTCGCAAGGATTCTTTTCAGATTAAGACCCTGCGTAAACCTTTTTTACTGTCTCTTGATGATACACATACCCTGGTTTCTTATTATAACCGAGGAGGAGGCTGGCGTTTTGGCATCGGCTGCACCAGAATTTTTGCGCGTACCTGGACACCAGGGGCTTAGGGCATTATTCTGCCCGTTTTCATAAAGACCGAATACCTTAGGGAGTGTTCGGCGTCTCGAGTTAGGCCTTATATGCATCAGCTCCGAATCATGTCTTTGGTCAAATGTTGGGTTTGCCGGCTCCCATGTTTTGGTACCTTACGTTCCGTTATATCGGCTAAGGTAGCGCTGGGAGAACCACTGCGATTGTGCCCCGGTTGAGCTGGGTTGAGCACCCCAGTGGAGAAAGCTAAAACTGACTGTCATGATATAGCCTGAGACTGGTCAACCACTCGATGACCCAGCGGAATGTTTAGAATTCCACCGCATTGACGAAGGGCCGTTTCCCGGTCAGGCACATACGCACCCCGAATTCGGGAGAGCGCGGTGCCCCTAGGGGCTATATAGTAGCCCCACCATCGAGCTCCTATGGCTAAGTGAAAGTGATAAATCAGTATAGTCCGGTTGCCTAGTTTGCTACGCTATCACCTCCTCCACAGGACCAAGACGTTGGATTAAGTATGAAAATGCGCCTTTTTTGCAGACACCCCCGCACTATTTGCGTGGGGGCTGAAGCCGAAGACTGCCATCTTTCAGGTTATATACACATATACATCAACGGCCGCACTGGAGGCGTTTTAATACTTGAACGCACAAGTATAAAAAGCTCTTATATTATATTGAAACATTGTTTTCACAAATCATACATGTCATTTAAACATAATATCCTTCGAGCACTGCGTCTTTATTAAACGAGCGCCCTGCAGGACTACCTCAAAATAGTGCTCGGCTGGTACTCGGCTCCTGTCCGAGTCTTGGAATGCAATGTCGGTGGCCTTCATCTCCGCCCAGTATGTCTTGACACGGGCAAGAGCCATCCGCGCTGCCTCTATGCACGCCGACCGCTTCATTGCGTCGATACGCGGTACCGCACCAAGGAACTGCTGCACTAAGCCAAAATAACTCTTCGGCTGGGGTCCGCCTGGCCACAAATGAGTCATGACATGCTTCATGGCAAGTCCGGATAATGGATTCAGCTCGGCCCATTTGGCCAACCGATCGGTCAACGGAAGAGGACGCTCCGGACTATGGAATTGCGACCAATATTGCTCTTCCCTTCTGTGCCCCTTCTGGCCTCAGAAGTGCTAAATCGCGTCCGCAGCGCTCGCCGCTAAGTCCAGATAAGCATCCTCCGAACTCCACAACTTGTACAAGTGAGCATACTTAGGATCCGTATATTTCCTCCGCAGCAGAAACGGTTTCCCAGCCGCAATAGCCCCGGCCTGACTCAGCTCCTCCTTGGCAGCTCTCATAGCGGAACGGGCATCCTTGGATTCTGAGGTGGCCTTTTTCAGGTCCTCTTGCTCCGCTTGACGTTCTTTTTCAAGAACCTCGCAGCGGTCGGTAGTATTCTTCAACATTATGGCCATATCGGCCATTTCCTCTTTGCTTCGGCAGTGAGCAGCCCCTTCGGCTTTTAGCTCTTCGGCCGCCCTTAAAGCGTCCGCATTACTATTTCTGGCTTGCTCTTTCACTCGGGCGAGTTCCGCCCGCAGCTCCTCCACAATAGCGGCACCGTCTGCATCAAAAGCATACAAGTAGTAAGGCATGGGCGTCAAGCTCCCTTACCAGGTGTACGCGGAGAAGTCGCATACCTTGTGACTCGTCAAACGTTTATTGACCAGCGCGATGTCCGCATCCGCCTCATCAAGTTGCCGTTTTAGTTCAGCAAATTCATCAGTTCGGCTAGCCACCGGACGCCCCGCCACCTACATAGGAACGGCGACATGTTAGTACTGAGATTATGATCCTCGGCATGCTGTCAGTTGTGACAGCATACCGAGTCTCAGGGGCTACTATCTATACAGGGCGCATTCTATATGCATAACTGTCAGAAGGTACATCATTTTTTTTCGTACCTCAAACCCCGTCAGTAAACTTCTGGCGGCTTCATGCAATCCGCTCTCAGCGGATGCAATTCTTTCAATTACCGTAGCCATTAGCGCACGGTGATCTTCTGAGATATACGCTCGCCCGAGCAGGTCCTTCAGCTCCTCCGACCAAGACGCCCGATTGGCGCGGACCGTCCGCCCCGCCGTACTCGAGGAAACTCTCCGTGACGACACTTCAGGGTCGCCCGCCTCGCACGAAGGCACGATAGGTGGAGGCGTTTCGCTCTCTATCATCTCCGGACGAAGATCCCCCGAAGACGAGCTCTGTTTAGAAGGGCTGAGATCCGAACTACAAGGTACAATTCGGGTTATCTTCAGAAATAAATATAGTGATGTTCTTTATTCACAGGACCCCTTCTTTTTACTTACGGCTCGCTGGAGGGCTGATCCCCTTGGGGAAATAATGCGGTGGGATACTTCTCGGCGCCGGACTTTCTGACGAAGACTTCTTTCCCTGTTTTGAGGCCTTGGCTTCCGGGTCGTCGGAAATGGTCCTCTTCTCCCCTTGGATCCGGCGTTCAACATCTTGGTCAGCATGGGATCCGGCGTGGTCTCTGGGAGGGGAGCCGGACACCTTATCAACTTTGCCTTGGCTATCCACTCCTGTTCAAGAAACGGCTCCCTTAAAGGGCATATATATGATAAATGAATGAACAGCCTGTCCGGTTATAGGGTTACTTACCTGAGTATCTGGGTGATTGTAGCTTAGACCTGTGTCCTCCGTCAAGTCCGGACACTTCTCTTGTGATCCGAAGAACAATTTGTACATCTCCTTGGGCGTCGCGCCCATAAAATGTTGGAGAGCTCGTGGTCCCTCCGGATTAAACTCCCACAGACTGAGGGGGCGACGTTTGCAGGGCAGAAGGCGCCGAATCAGCATAACCTGTGCCGCTACGACCAGATCGATCTCTCTTTCTCGGAGGTCTCGAATACGGCCCTGCAACAGAGGAACGTCCTTGGACGGCCCCCAGTCGAGCCCCCGGTTGACCCATAATGCCAGCCGCTGTGGTGGACCTGAGCGAAAGGCGGGTGGCGCCACCCATTTGGTGCCCCTGGGAGCGGTGATATAAAACCACTCCCATTGCCACAGACCAAGCTCCTCCTGAAAAGAGCCCTCGGGCCACGGAGCATCAGCACACTTGCTTATGACCGCCCCTCCGCACTTTGCTTGTTGCCCCTCGATCATCTTCGGCTCCACCTTGAAGGTCTTGTGCCACAATCCAAAGTGAGGGGTAATATGGAGGAAGGCTTCACATACGACAATGAATGACGAGATATGGAGGATGGACTCCGGATTCAAGTCATGGAAATCCAGCCCATAGTAAAACATGAGCCCCCGCACAAAGGGATCGGTCGGGAAGCCTAAACCCGAAGGAAGTGAGACACGAACACCACGCCTCCCGGGCTCGGAGTGGGAATGACCTGCCCCGAGCAGGCAGCCTATGTGAAATCTCGCCGGTTAGATACCTGGCGTCTCGCAGCTTTAGCACATCTTCTTTTGTGATGGAAGAAGACATCCATCGGCCGAGCTGGTCGGAGCCGGACATCGTCGAAGGTCCGAAGCGCCTAAATCTGAAGCTTTGGGTGTTAGAACTCGAAGCGCGAGGCGAACTCGATGGAGGGTGGAAAAAAGAAGAGGGCCTTGGTCTCATTATAAAGAGGTTGAATACCAAGAGCCCTCCCCGTAGTCGATTAGGACTCGCCTTCGTTAGAGGAGGCGTGCCAACGGGCACGGTTGGGTTACCCACGTCCGTATTTGATGAGAATCCCGGAATAAGGGGGCACGATCTACGCTTTGATAAGACGTGCCAAGGAAACCGCCTCGCTAAATGCGCTAAGGTGGAACAGTAAAAAACGATTCGTATAAAGGCCTGGCCGTGGTGTGATGTCACGCTGTGGAATACGTCAGCAGATCTGTGCAAAAGTTATTATCTCTACGGTGGTATGTGGAACTTGTTTTGCAGAGCCGGACACAATCCTTGTGTTCAAAATCTTCTATGAAGTATTCGGAGGAGGAACCCGCCTTGCAATGCCGAAGACAATATGCGCGCCGGACTCGTCGTCATTAAAGCCTGGTTCAGGGGCTACTGAGGGAGTCCTGGACTAGGGGGTGTCCGGATAGCCGAACTATCATCGTGGCCGGACTCCTAGACTATGAAGATACAACATTGAAGACTTCGTCCCGTGTCCGGATAGGACTTTCCTTGGCGTGGAAGGCAAGCTTGGCGATACGGATATGTAGATCTCCTACCATTGTAACTGACACTGTGTAACCCTAACCCTATTCGGTGTCTATATAAACCGAAGGGTTTTAGTCTGTAGGACGAACAACAATCATACCATAGGCTAGCTTCTAGGGTTTAGCCTCTCTGATCTCATGGTAGATCAACTCTTATACTACCCATATCATCAATATTAATCAAGCAGGAGTAGGGTATTACCTCCATCGAGAGGGCACAGTTCGGGACCCCCTACCCGAGATCCGCCGGTTTTGACACCGACAATGAACCTCGCCAGCCGAACACTGGGGGACAGAAAAAATTCCCGCCAGAGTTTAAAATAGTAAATATGATCCACGCGACTCACACATCCACGAGAAGGCATGGACGTGCGCCCAGAGACGCGCACGATGTAAAGCCCATCGTACCCACATCTCACTACTTGATGTCTCGTCCGATCACTTTCGATCACATGGACAGTCGAACTAGTATTCGGCATGGAGGATCAGAGTCCTTGGTGCTAGACCTAATAATCGACAGATACCGTCTCACCCGCGTCCTCATGGACGGCGGCAGTAGTCTCAATTTAATATACGAGGACACTGTCCGCAGAATGGGGATAAACCCATCCAGAATTAGCCAAAGCAACACCGCCTTTGAAGGGGTGATACCAGGCATTGAAGCCTATGGCAGGGGCTCTGTCGTGCTGGAAGTAACATTCGCCCCCCCACCCCCAGGTAACTCCAGAAGCGAAGAACTACTCTTCGCCATCGCACCCTTCCAAAGCGGCTATCATGCATTGCTTGGAAGAGCGGCCTTCGCCCGCTTCAACGCATTGCCGCACTATGGCTACCTGACACTCAAGATGCCCGGTCCCCGTGGCGTCGTCACCGTTAGCGGAATCACAGAGCGCTCTTCACGCGCAGAGGAACATGCGACGGCCCTAGCGGCCGGACTATAAGCATGACTGGTCATTAAAGAACACATACACGGTTAGAAGAGTCCGGTAGCCCAGATAAAATTCAACCAGGGCACCGTATATGTAATCCCATAACGGAAACCAGGGGCTATAAATATTTAATACAGCCCCACACTTGGCTTAACCTTGTTGGCAGGCCAGCATCTTACACTTTTATTATGAACTGCATACTTATGTCGTACTCTCTTACGAGTTTTCTCTTTCCATAGACAACGTCAGCGCGATACCCTTCCAGGATACGGCACAACGGAGACAAAGGCGCAGAGGTGTAGCAGGGCCCCGTTCAACAGGTTTCTTTTTCGATTAAGCCCCTGTGTAAACCTTTTCTACTGCCTCTTGTTGTCTAACCATCCCATGGGTTCCATACCAACAGAGGATACTGCCGTTATTGGCATTTGGCCACGGCAGATTAAATTGCATGTACCTGGAAATTTAGGGCTTATAATAGGCTCTCGTCAGCCTATTTTCTTTTACAAAGACCGAATACCTTCGGGAGTGTTCGGCGTCACGAGTTTGGACGTATATGCATCAGCTCCGAATCATGTCTTTGGTCAAATGTTGGGTTTGCCCGGCTCCTGGGTTTGCCGCCTTATGTTCCGTTATTATCGGCTAAGGCAGGCCAAAGGAGAACTACTGCGATTGTGCCATGGTTATTCCGGATGAGCGCCTCAGTAGAGAAAGCCGAAAACTGACTGTCATGATACAGCGAGAGACTGTTCAACCACTCGAAGACTCACCGGAATCTTTAAGGATTCCTCCGCATTAACGATGGTCCGTTTCCCGGCCATGTACACAAACGCCCGTATTCGGATGAACGCGAAGGTACCAGGGGCTACATAGTAGCCACACCATTTGACTCCCATGGCTAAGCAAAAGTGTTACAGCTATATAGTCCGGTTGCCTAGTTCGACGTGCGATCACCTCCTTAATTGACCAAGACGTTGGATCAAGTGTGATTAAGCATATTTTTCGTGAACACCCCCGCATTGTATACGTGGGGGCTGAAGCAAACGACTGCTATCTTTCGTACTAATTATACATATTAAAACGGCCCCAAAGGGGACACAATCATACTTTTGGGCAAAAAGTATAAATATAGCCTCATGATTAAAATAAACATAGTTTTTTACAATGATTCGACTTATCACTCGAACAAGACATTCTTCGAGCACCGCGCCTCTATTAGGCAGGCACCTTCCGTGACCTGCGCCAAGTAGTGCTCGGCCGGATATTGGCCTCCCGCCGGATTTTGGGTCGCTATACTGGTGGCCTCCATATCCGTCCAATAGGCTTTAACGCGGGCAAGAGCCATCCGTGTACCCTCTATGCACGCCGACCTCCTCATGGCGTCAATCCGAGACATGGCCCCAAGGAATTGCTGCACCAAACCAAAGTAGTTGTCCGGCTTAGGCCCCTGTGGCCAAAGATGGTCTATTACAGACCGCATTGCAAGCCCGGACAGCCTGTGGAGCTCCGCCATAGCAGCCACCTTCTCATTTAGCGGCAGCGGGCGAGTGGGAGCATTGAATTGCGACCAGAAAAGCTTCTCCACTTCCTTATCACCTTGATCCTCGAAGAACTTGACAACGTCAGCTGTACTATTCGCCAGGTCCGCATATGCGTCTGCCGGATTACAGCGCCCGTAGAAGGGAGCATACTTCGGATCCAAAAACTTCGTCAGTAGTAAGTAGGAGCCCCCAACCATGATTTTGTCGGCCTGCTGGAGCTCCTCCCGCATACCCTGGATCTCGGTCCGCATCTCCTTGGCGGCATTAAGTGCCCTATCCAGCTCAGCCGAATGAGCCTTATTCTCCTTTTCAAGGAGTACATACCGGTCGACGACATTCTTTAACTCCCCAGCCATTTCGGATATCTTTTCCTCACTTCGGTTATGAGCAGCCTGTTCGGCTCTCAATTCTTCGGCCTCCTTTAGGGCAGCCGCGTTGCTAGCCCGAGCTTGTTCCTTGGCCTGAGCAAGTTCCGCTCTCAAGGCCTCCACGGCAGCAGCACCATCTGCGGTACAAACATATTGCATTAATATTATACCCCTCTCGCATTTTCCTATACATCATAAGGGAAGCAGAGCACATACCCTTTGACTTGTCCAGCCGTTTGTTTACCAGCCTGATATCGACATGAATAGATCCGATCTGCCTCCTTAGTTTGGCAACTTCAACAGACTGGTCGGCTGCCGGATCCTTGTATACCTGCGCACATGTACGGCGCAATCATTAGTATATGATCCCCCGTTTGCCGCCTATGGCGGGCAACCAGAGTCTCAAGGGCTACTATCTATAGGGAGCACACCTAGCGCGTGCTTCATAACCAAAAAATTGTGCATTTTCACTACATACATCAAAGCCTTTGAATAGGCTTGTAAATGCCTCATTCAAACCGCTTGTAGCGGACGAAATCTTCGTGAGCACCGTGCTCATTAAAGAACGGTGCTCCTCCGAGAGCGCGGCACGCTCCAGAAGGCCCGTCAGTACGTCCAGCCGGACATTGAACTGTGCGGGACCCTTCTCATCGCCCCCCGTGGGAGCCAAACGCTCCGGGCTCAGGGCGACTGACGTGTTAGCCTCCGGCTTCGGCAGGTCCGGACTCCTCCGTGATGACACCTCAATGTCGCCCGCCTCATGAGGCGGAGAGGGGGGTGGAGTCTCATTCTCCATCATCTCCAGAAGAAGGTCCCTCGAAGACGAACTCTGTTGAGAAGAGCTGCTCACCGGACTGCAAAAGACGAAGTCCCGGTTATGGATCTCGGAGAAACACCGAACCTTGAATTAGTGAATAACTTACGGCTCGGTGGAGGGCTGGCCCGTTGGTGGGCATGACGCGGTGAGGGTGCCCATCGCGGCAGAGCCCCCTGGTGATACCTTCTTCCCTTGCTTGGGCATCTCCGCCTCCAAATCATTGGAGGCGGCCCACTTCTTCTCGCGTGGGGAGTATGCTTTAATCTCCCCTTCCCGGCTATCCTCCATAGGAGAGGTAGCAATTCCCCCGGTCTGGATGCATAGTGCGCGAAGTTCGGCTTCATTGCCCTTTCCTTCGCCTTTCCCTGAAGGGATTTTGCTGAGCACCCGGCCAAGCATCTTGGAGATGGTAGGACCAGGGGAGCCTTCAGGAAGTGGCGCCGGACACCTGATTCTCTCCGCCTTGTTGAGCCATGCCTAGCCACGGAGGGATTTTTAGGATAATAGTTATGATAAATATAAATGAAGTGTCCGGCTTTAAGGTTACTTACTTGGGCATCTAGGCGATTGCAGCTTAAGCCCGCATCCTCGGTGCTGTCCAGACACTTTACTTGTGGTCCGAAGAATAATTTACACATTCCTTTGAGCTTCAGGCCGAAGAAGTGCTTAATAGTCCGCGGACCCTCCGGATTAAACTCCCACATCCGGAGAGGCCGACGTTTACACGGCAACATCTGTCGGATTAGCATCACTTGCATTATGCTGACAAGATTTATGTCCCTCTCAATAAGCCCCCGGATGCGATTTTGCAGTTCTGGTACATCGCCAGCAAGCCCATAACTTCGTCCCACGTCGGTCCAAGACGCTAACTGTGACGGAGGGCCCGAGCGGAATTCAGGGGAGGCTACCCACTTTGTGCCTCTGGGAGCCGTAGCATAAAACCACCTCCTTTGACATACATCGGATACTTCCGGGAAAGAACCCTCTGGCCATGCGGCATCAGCGTTCCTGCTTATTATAGCACCTCCGCACTCCGCATGGCGCCCCTCGATCATCTTCGGCTTCACATTGAAGGTCTTGAGCCATAAGTCGAAGTGTGGGGAGACGTGGAGAAAAGCCTCGCACACAATAATGAACGACGAGATATGGAGGATGGCGTCTGGAGCCAGATCATGAAAATCCAATCCAGAGTAGAACATGAGCCCCCTCAAAAAGGGGTCGAGGGTGAGGTCCAGGCCTCGGAGGAAGTGAGGAACGAACACAACGCTCTCATTGGGCTCCGGCGTGGGGATGACTTGCCCCGTAGCAGGAAGCCTGTGCTGGATATCGGCAGTCAGGTATCCGACCTCCCTAAGCTTCGCAGTGTCCTCCTTTTGAATCGAGGAGGCCACCCACCAGCCTTCTGCGTCGGATCCAGACATGCTGGAGGATTTGGGGTGTTGGATCTTAGGTTTTGAGTGCTGGATCTCGAGGTACGAGAAGGAGCAGGAGAGGTGGGAAAGAGGCGTAGGCCTTAACCCCTTTATAAAAGGGATGAATACCAAGAGTCCTCAGCATGACCGCTTGAGACTTATCTAAAATACACAGAATCATACCAACGGTCACTGTGGGGTCACATATGCCCATATTGATGAAAGATCCCGTATTAAGAGGAACATGATCTCTGCTTTGGCAGGACGTGCCAATAAAACCGCCTCGCAACGCGAGTAAAGGTGGAGCAGGAGAAGGCGGTTCGTGTTGGACCAGGCCACGATGCAAGGGCACGATGTATAAAGATTGCCAGCGGAACGGAGTTATGCTAGGGTATGTGAAGATCATCTTGCAGATCCGGACATGGTCTACGTGTTCGATAATTATCTTGGAGTATTCGGAGGAGGAACCCGCCTTGCAATGCCGAAGACAAGACTGCGTGCCGGACTCATCGTCATTGAAGCCTGGTTTAGGGGCTACTGAGGGAGTCCTGGATTTGGGGGTATCCAGACAGCCGGACTATATACATCGTCCGGACTATTGAAGCGTGAAGATACAAGACTCAAGACTTCGGCCCGTGTCCGGATGGCACTCTCCTCTGCGTGGAAGACAAGCTTGGCGATCCGGATATTATGTTTCCTTCCTTGTAACCGACTCCATGTAAACCCTAGCTCTCCGGTGTCTATATAAACCGGAGAGGATGGTCCTTAGAAGGCCGATCATAATTACAGTCATACCATCATGGGCTAGCTCTTAGGGTTTAGCCTCTACGATCTCGTGGTAGATCTACTCTTGTACTACACATATCTTCAATATTAATCAAGTAGGAAGTAGGGTTTTACCTCCATCGAGAGGGCCAGAACCTGGGTAAACATTGTGTACCTTGCTTTCTGTTACCATCAGACTAAGACGCACAGATCGGGACCCCCTACCCGAGATCCGCTAGTTTTGACACCGACACCCCCACGTGTTGAAGTTATCGGGAGGGGTATATTGATCGACCCCCCCACGTGTTGAAGTTATCGGGAGTTTATATCGACCCGACATACGTACATGGGAAAATAATATTATCGGGGAGGGGGTATATCGCCCCCCCCCCCTCGTGTTGAAGTTATCGGGAGGGGTATATGGACGACGACAGACCCGATAAAACATAAGAAAACAAAGAAGAAATAAAAAGAGGAGAAGAAGAAAGGAATAGAGGTGAAGATCGAAGAAAAAAAGAAGAAAAAAAACAGGAGAAGGAGAAAGGAATAGAGGAGAAGAAGAAAGAATAGAAAAAAAATTTCTATTCTTTCTTCTTCTCCTCTATTCCTTTCTTCTTCTCCTCTTCCTTTTCTTTCTCTCCTCTTCTTCTCCTCTTCCTTTTCTTCCTCTCCTCTTATTCTCCTTTGTGTCGGGCGAGGGCACGGGCGACGGCGTCGGGTGGCAACGGCGACCTCCGGTGGCTAGGGGAGGCGACGGGGACATCGGGGCAGCGGCCGGCGTCGAGGAGCAGCGCAGCAGCCTGGCACCGTTGGAGAGAAGAATGGCGGGTGGGGGGGGGGGGATTTCCCAAGTGTTTGTTATATAGGAAAGGCTTTGGTCCCGGTTCGTGGCACAAACCGGGACCAATACCCCCTTTAGTCCCGGTTGGTGCCACCAACCGGGACCAAAGGCCAGTGTTCAGCAGCCCAAAGGGCGGGAAGCGGCGGCCTTTGGTCCCGGTTAACACGCTATTTTATAACGCAACCTTAAGCTAATAGCGGCGGGGTGACGCTACCGCTATTGCGGCCATAATAGTGGAGGTAGCGGACGCTATTAAAAAGCTCGCACGTCGGCTGGTTCTGTCATCTCTTTGCCGAGAGTGGCTCTCGGCAAAGATGCCACAACCAAACTCCAGCGCATGCCACTTTTCCGAAGATCTGTTCCTAGACAACTTTTTACTGCTTTCCCCCAGATCCCTGTCGCAAAAATATATATACAACACACAAACATGCATTTCAAGTTTCGTGGCCAACGGAGCAACAGGACCAACACTTCCTGCACAAACCGGACACGTTCCCTCTCGATACCCAGATACTAGCTTGGAGATGGTGTTGTTTACAAGCGGCCTGAGGGGAGGCATACTCGAAACGCGTCCAAACTTTTACCACACCTTGCCAGATCGCGAGCAATCCTACCATCGACATCACAAGTAGTCCATCTCCTTAACAAGAGTGTAATGAATACCGAAGGTTACTGCATCTGGACTATCCCACTATTTATATTTAAACATGTCTTGTTGCTCGTCTGTAGGCGAGGTGGGACTAAACTTTGATGGTGGCCTTATCTTTACCGAGAGCCACTCTCGACAGCTGCTCGTTTACCGAGAGCCACTCTCGGCCACTGCTCATTTACCGAGAGACAATCTCGGGTAACAACCACTAGAATATTCATAGTGACTGTATGGACTCTTAGTAATGAGAGAAGACCGAAGCTTACTGCGGTTGGACTATTGAACTAATTAAATAGGTCATTTTGCTAGACGGCAGGCGAGGTGGGACTAAATCTTTGCCGAGAGCCACTCCCGGCAAGGAGTTGCAACCGTGACTATGCCGTTAGTCGCCGCCGAATGTGCCACGTGGCAAAACATTGCCGTGTGTGGCCGGTTGGGCCTCGACAAATAGTGTGTTTGCCGACTTATTAACTTTGCCGAGTGCAACTCTCGGCGTTCTTTACTTTGACGAGTGCCCATGTTTTGGCTCTCGGCGAAGATGCCGACACTCGGCGTATACGAAAATTCCAGTAGTGACTAAAGCTCCTCGACCAGGTGGCAAATGAAGTGTTTAGAGAATCTCATGGATGGCCACCTGGAGTCCTCGACTGACAACCAAACCTCACGTTTCTCAGGCCTAGTCGATGAAGGCGAGGAGCTGAAATCCCTTTCTGCCTGCAACCAAAGTAAAACCGACGGAGACTAACAGAGATGGAAGTGTAGGTGGCGACGAATGCCGTGTCCAGGGTTCTCGAGGACGACAATCTCCTTGCTGGGATCCTGTTACATATCGGCCTACCAACCGCCCTCGTCCGCACACCGCTGTCATATGCAGGCGTTTGTTTGGCCTTGCCTCCGACCACGAGTTGTTGCGTCATTTCCATGAGCTCCACCAACCCAGCCTCCTCAGCTTCTACCTTGATGGAATGGACGCTGCCTACATGTCCATGTTTCATATCGATGAACTCGCCACTGTCACCTATCACTCAAGGTTCAGATTGAAGACTAGCTTGAGCGGCAGCGTGCAACCCTACATCATGGACTGCCAGAATGGTAGAGTCCTTACCTTCCACCACAATGAGGCAGAAGTGGATTAACGTGTTTGGTGCATAGCCTGATGTGCCCCGATGGAGCCATGGACATCATCCCACCATTAATTCCCAAGCTTCCAACCCTGGCGCGTTTCAGCAGAATCCTTTCCAAAGAAGGAATCAACATGTTGTCCTACTTTATTTTGTCCATGGAGCCTGGTACAGATGGGATGAATCTGATGATGACCAGGGTGCAAGGAATGCAGATTTTTTAGCATATGTTGAGAGATGGTGTCTGGTCTCTGGTGCAAGCTTATCTCAGCCATGGCACAAATCCCTCCTCCACGACTGAGAATAAATTCGGTGCTGTGTTGTAGTAAAACAAAAATCTATATGGCATGCGAAGTGGTTGCAAAGGAGTTGAATCCTGAAGATCTTTCTGCGTTTGCTTCATCCAACATCAGCTTTGTGCGAACGAAGGGAAACATGCTTGCACACGAACTAGCAGCTAGGGCCGATGTGCCTGCGCAGCATGCTAGCTGACAGACGACCGGGACCTTGCTTCGGAGCTTCATGCTGTGGACATGAACATGGAGCCCGTCCATCATGAGTGAGGGCGCGCGGCCAACCAAGGGCATCATGAGGAATGACAAGCTGTGACCGGCGAGCTACAGAGAGATGCTAGAGCTTGCATTGCTGAATGATATGCAAATAAATGTGCTCGTTTTTTTCCTCGTCTCTTATGGTTGTCAGGAATTATAATTATCATTATCATGTGGATTCAGATAGCAATATACTTATCATGATCTAACTTGCCAACATCCTCGCTTTTGCTGATGCATTAGAGCAAATCTAGCCTAACTAACTCTCATTGACTAACTCTTAGGAATAGGGATTTTATGTGCTACTAGCCTAGAACGACAGATTGGTGATGAATTGAGCAGAATGTAACTTATGCAAACCGGTGATAAAGACACCGTACCATCCAACAACTTCCTGGTATATATCCTCCTTAACATGGAACTTTTGTTTCTAATACAATTATCCGCCGAGATAAAGCATCACCAGTATGGAGATAATTAATTGGAGAAATTGTTAGAGGATTACGATCATCCACTACATAAGGATGATTATGTGCCACCTCACTAGAGCATTTCTCCAGGGATTTCTCAACATAAAAAGGGAGACAGAAAACCCATTATTCTTCTTGGTAGCTGGTAGCAGTGAAGTACCTTATATCATTCATCTAACCTAGTGGCTGCATGCAACAAATACTAGGGTTTCGAATGCACTGTAGTAAATGTTGAAGAGGATTCTAGGGCTATATAAATCTCATACTCTTCGTTCGCTACTCGAGACATTGATCCTCTTCTTTGTACGAAAACTCAACCACCAGTCCACCACTAAAACAATGTGAAGAACTAGGCGTCCTCCCCTTGTTTATTTTCAAGGGAGAACTATTCTATGTATTTAGGCTTGGAAGGCATTGGAAAACAAAGACTCGCCCGTAGCATTGATTTTTTTCACATTCAGGTTCAAAATGTCTACAGTGCTTTTCCACCAAACGATGACATCTGCCATATACATTGCTCAATGTCATCATGTAGCTAGCCTCTTTGGTCTATTACAAGGGTTCAAAACTTTGAATGCAGCATAGAAAATGCGTAAAGAGGACTAAAAATATTGTTTCTGTGATTGTTACAAAAGTTGTTTATTTTAGTTACCATAGAGGATAAATATTCATAATACTAATACTGCACATGAGGACCTGGGTCTCCCCTGCCCAGCGATGCATATCCTGCTAGTTTAGACGAACAATAGGGGAAATTGGTATAGATAAGAGAAGCCAGTGGGACATGGTTAGCCTTTGAACCGTGATCCTCAATCTGTTATATCTCAAATTGTTAAGTTTAGAATGATATTGTATAATAGATTATTATTTTTTGAATGGAACACGCTTTTGCTAAGGATTTTAAATAATGGATCGTATATGGTAATGGGCATGCATGTTTTCTGGTTGAGAATAATGATAATTTTCCTTCTGTATACGAGAAGTACAATATCCAATATTCCGTGACCAGTTTGTATGTCTTAGTGGGTAGAATGTATGTAAATCTATTTCGGGTATCATGTACTCCCTCCGTCCAAAAATACTTGTCGGAGGAATGGATGTATCTAGACATATTTTTGTTCTAGATACATCCATTTTTATCCATTTCTTCGACAAGTATTTCCGGACGGAGGGAGTATGTATTATCTGTATTGCTGGAACAGTTACATCATTCTGACTTTTGAGTGCCACTTAACATTTGACTAGAGCTTTTAACGCTCAATTATCTCCATCTTAATGTTTGCTCTGCTTTGCTTGCAACAAAGGTGCCATATGAAGGCCAATAATATCTGTATTTAATATCTGTATTGCTGGAATTCGTTGGAAGCAGCTGGGTGTGTGGTATCAAATGCTCTCTTAAATTTAAAAATAATAATAATGCTCTGTTAGATAAGTGCAGTATCTGTAAGCTGGGTTTTGGTTCAATAACAAGCTAACAGGGTATTGGTTTATACGATGTTAGATGTAACTGGATCACATGCTCGTATGTTGTATATCCATATTGTCTGCCACAACGCCGTTTCATTTATTTCTGCAAATATCTGTACGTTTGTGTTGCACCCCAGCGTTCCACTACATTCTGGTTATATCAATTGTTTTCAGGTGTCCTGTCTGTTTGTAAATACAATTATTGTTACTAATGTGCATGCATACCTCGACCATCATGAATGTCAGAAATCTGTTTACGTGGAGAACAACAAATCAAAATTGCTCTATTCGTGTTTATTTGGTAAGAAGTAGCTGCCAGCTGATGCCTCCTTTTGCTGATGGGCATGACATTTTCAATGCATTACAGGTTTGATGTATAGTGTGTACACACTTCTTGCTTCTGTACTAGGCATCCATCATCTGATGTCAAAAGAAATCCTATTGCAGCTGCAACTATCATCTTGCATTACACGTTTTAGCACCTATCATTTTCTTCTAATTAAGTATGCTAAATATGAAGTATTCCATGCAACTATAATCGTCGTGTGCAAGAGCTTTCGTAAAGAACAAGTTATTTGTGCATATCAGGTTTCCAGTGTTTCAGTACCTGACCATGCACATTCAACTGCCTCACATCGAAGCATCGAGAAATTGTGCATATAAAAAACTCTAAAGAAAGAACAAAAAAAGCGTTCCTCTTTTGAAGCTCGCCATTAACGTTAAGGCTATGCCATCCTAAGGTGCTACTAAATGGAAGGATCTTGTCAACATCTATGAGTGTGAAATCATTGGTTCAACTGCCAAAGGGAGATATAATCGCAATTTCCATTATAGCCCTTGCGGCTGCTGAAGCCGCTTGAATGCAACTGCGGTTACATGTGAAGAAATGATTAAGAGAGTTGTATTTATGAGAGAATTAGGGGATACGTATGTCGGTTCTTCCATTTTGTATGATGTGGCAGCATTTGATGTGGTGACGCTGAATTTTCCGGTCAATGTAGTAAGTAGGTCCTTGCCTATGAAGTGAGACTAGTAGGTTTTACTAGTTAATGCTCGGCTCAGTAGTGCACAAGAAGTTAAAGGGATATAGACATCTTTGCTGGTCCATCTTCTAGTCCCCATGCTCCCCATGCCTACTTGTTCGAAATGGTTCTCCTTTGCAGAGAAATAAGGAGAGAACAATGGCGATGATCTTCTCAGGCGTGTCAAGCTAGTTGGTATAAGGTAGGACACCCTCGCAAGGGTAGCTTCCATGTTTAGGAGCTCATCACTCGGGCCCATCCGCTCTTGTTTCACACTCGTAAACTAGAGATGATATGTGATAGTTTGAGTAGCTGGAGGCTACCTGCCTAGAGATGCAAAGCCTATGAAGTTGTGATAGACATCTAGACACATGGTGGTGAAGAATGTCCATGGAGTCAAGCGCTGAAGCAATGTATTCACATGGGCATGAATACATGATAAGTTATCACGTGCACATACTACTACTTTATCCAGCCCAGGTTACAAGTCATCCTTAGCCATCTTCCATTAATAAAACCTACTGGATGCAACTATCTTGCTCTACCCATTTTATTGCGTTTGATGACACCATTACTCATTCCTTCATGCATTGCTACACTAGTGATGACCCATTAATGGTGCTTCAACCATCAACAAAGATTCACTACAAGGCTTTTCATAATGGTGCTTCAACCATCAACAAAGATTCACTACAAGGCTTTTCTATATCCACCCACTAGATGTATAGTTTTTTTTTGTTTCAACACTTGTGCACAAGCTGGAACTAGTTCCCTGAACTCTTTGGTTTTGACACTTTTTATGCCATACGAAGAAGAACGTACGTGGTACTAACTCTGTCCTAGCTTAATAGTCTCCCTCATATTTTGGTCCATATTTTGACGGTAATTTTAAATAATAAAATATGTGTTATATATAGCACAAATTATATCATTGTAAACTTCATTCAAATACGAATCCAACAATAAAAAATTTAGTGACATGCATTAATATTTCGCTAGTAACATATATGATTAAACTTCAATCCAATATACCATGAGGACTAATAAACCCGGATGGAGGTTAGTACGTGGGGTTTCAAGGCACATTTGCCTTGGTTGACCAATCAAAGTTACGAAAGAAAGGATTGTGGGATCCACTAGTAGAAAACAGGGCTTTGGTCCTGGGCACATAAGAGCATCAGTCTCGGTTCTATTACGAACCGACGCCAATGGGTGCATTAGTCCCGGTTCGAGCGGACAGGGCGCCGGCCGGGCCTCGGCTTGCATCAGTCTCGGTTCGCTTGGGACCTTTAGTCCCGGTTCCAGCTACCATCCGGGACCAAAGGGCCTAGCTCCTAGCGCAACCCCTTTAGTCCCGATTCGTGCCTGGAACCAGGACTAAAGGTCCGTCTTCAATAGAAGTTCTAGCCATGATCCTGGACTAATAAAATGCCTATATATACCCCGCCCCCGCCACTCACTTCTCTGGTTGTTGGCTAGCTAGCGTGTGCAGGGTGTGTGCTACTCTCTTTTCTTACCTCCTATGCACATGAGATGTTCGATTAAATGCTCGAGCCACACTTAAGCTTTCTCCTCTCCAAGCTCGACCTCCAAACTCCATTTTCCCCAAGATTTGTCTAGGTTCGGCGGTGCACCAACTACACAAGTGTTCTAAAAGGTTATCAACTCCATCCTTTCATCTCTCACTGCTAGTTTAGCTCATTTCAAATGCTCTAGAAGTAGAGTGGTTTGTGGGTTTTAGTGTAGGAGTGTATGTGGGAGTTCTTTTAATTTAGATGCAAAATATTAGCTCAAATTAACTTCTTATTTTTTGTTATTATATAGTGCCATGGTTTTGGTATCCGCCCCCGTCGGCCCTCGTGCTGTCTATGATTCGGATGTGGTATATTATCTTTTATAACTATTTGTTTCATTTAGTGTTTATTACAATTATGCCGACCAACGTGACATAGATGTTTTGATCTAGGAGGTATGTGAATCGGAAATTCCAACCGATCCTCTTGTCGAGAGGTTAAATTTAGTTGAAAAGAAACATTTTCTTGAATTTTTTTGGAAAAGAATTGAGGAGGAGAAGATGGAATTGGAGTTGCGTGTTGTGGAAGTCGTCGATGATTACAAGCTCAAGATGGATGCAATGCGCTTGAAGATTATAAAGATTACAAAATATGCCAATCATACTCAGGCTTGGTATCATTATGCCGTTGGATCAATTGTTACCTTAGTTGCGATTATGATCGCGCATTTGTTGTTGCATAGAAATGTTTTACATACTTTCAATGTATGTTTTAATTAGATGCTCTAGAGAGCTATATGTTGTTCAATGAGAACTATGTATGAACTTTATGTATTTATTTTTTCAGCAATAACATTTGATCACTACTGTACTTTAGTTTTAATGTGATGATGAACTTGTATTAATTTCGTCACATCTCTATTCATGATGTTCTGTAATGGTTTTTGATACACTTAATTATATAATACACGTAGATGAACCGGCAATAGATGTACGGTGACAAACGCACCACCGAGTACATTGAGGGCCTGCATAATTTTCTCGAAGTGGCTGAGCCAAACAAGCATAATGGTTTTATGTATTGTCCATGCCCTATCTGTGGGAATATGAAGGATTACTCTATCTCGAAAACCCTTCACGTCCACCTTCTTGAGAAGCGTTCCATGCCATGCTCTAATGTTTGGACCAAGCACAGACAAAGAGGGGTTATGATGGAAGACAACGAAGAAGAAGAGGATGATGACAACTATCCGCCCATGAATACGGTTCTACTGCAACGGGGGAAGCTAAAGATCAAGAGGCAACAGCTAACAATGTGCCTGATGATGATCTTCGTCGGGTCATTGTTGATGCACAGAGAGAATGTGAAAGTGAAAGGGAGAAGCTGAAGTTCAATCGCATGTTAGAGGCTAAAAAAAGGGTTGTACCCAAATTGCGAAGATGCCAACATAAAACTTGGTACCACACTAGAATTTCTGCAATGGAAGGCAGAGAATGGTTTATCTGACAAGGGATTTGGGAAGCTATTTAATATATTGAATAAGAAGCTTCCAAAGGATAACGAATTGCCTGACAGTACGTACGAA
This sequence comes from Aegilops longissima, assembly GCA_021605205.1. Classification (NCBI taxonomy): domain Eukaryota; kingdom Viridiplantae; phylum Streptophyta; class Magnoliopsida; order Poales; family Poaceae; genus Aegilops; species Aegilops longissima. The sequence goes on from CM038681.1 coordinate 19,717,620, forward strand.
GAAAAGAAAGTTCTCTGCCCTCTAATATTAGAGGTGCAGAAGATACATGCATTCCCTAGTGACTGCATCTTGTGCCGTGGTGAGGAGTACGAGAATTTGAACGCATGCCCGGTATGCGGTGCATTGCGGTATAAGATCATATGAGATGACCCTGGTGATGTTGATGGCGAGCGCCCCAGGAAGATGGTTCCTGCCAAGGTGACATGGTATGCACCTATAATACCACAGTTGAAACGTTTGTTCAAAAAAAAGAGCATGCCAAGTTTATGTGATGGCAAAAGGAAGACCGTAAGAAATGCGGGAAGTTTAGAGCACCCGATGATGGATCGCAGTGGAGAAAAATCAAGAGAAATTGGGGGGACTTTGCTGGTAACTAAGGAACGTATGGTTTGGTTTATGCACAGATGACATTAATCCTTTGGGGAGCAGAGCAGCAATCGTAGCACCTGGCCCGTGACTCTATGTATCTATAACCTTCCTCCTTAGTTGTGCATGAAGCGGAAGTTCATTATGATGCTAGTGCTCATTCAAGGCCCTAAGCAACCCGTCAACAACATTGATGTGTATCTAAGGCCAATAGTTGAAGGAATTTTACAGCTGTGGAATGGAAAAGGTGTACGTGTGTGGGATGAGCACAAGCAGGAGGAATTTGACCTACATGCATTGTTGTTTGTAACCATCAATGATTGGACTGCTCTCAGTAACCTTTCAGGACAGACAAACAAGGGATACCACGCATGGAAGGTCTATTTAGATGACACCGAAAGTATATATGTGGACAAATGTAGGAAGAATGTGTACCTAGTGAGGGAGTCCTGGATTAGGGGGTATCTGGATAGCCGGACTATATACATCGTCCAGACTATTGAAGCGTGAAGACTCAAGACTCAAGACTTCGGCCCGTGTCCGGATGGGACTCTCCTTTGCGTGGAAGACAAGCTTGGCGATTTGGATATTATGTTTCCTTCCTTGTAACCGACTCCATGTAAACCCTAGCCCTCTCCGGTGTCTATATAAACCGGAGAGGATGGTCCTTAGAAGGCCAATCACAATTACAATCATACCATCATATAGGCTAGCTCTTAGTGTTTAGCCTCTACGATCTCGTGGTAGATCTACTCTTGTACTACACATATCTTCAATATTAATCAAGCAGGAAATAGGGTTTTACCTCCATCGAGAAGGCCCGAACCTGGGTAAACATTGTGTCCCATGCTTCCTGTTACCATCAGCCTAAGACGCACAGATCGGGACCCCCTACCCGAGATCCGCCGGTTTTGACACCGACATTGGTGCTTTCATTGAGAGTTCCTCTGTGTCGTCGCTTCGAGGCTTGATGGTGTCTTCAATCGTCAACGACACGGTCCAGGGTGAGACTTTTCTCCCCGGACAGATCTTCGTGTTCAGCGGCTTCGCAATGCGGGCCAACTCGCTTGGCCATCTGGAGCAGATCGACAGCTACGCCCCTGGCCACCAGATCAGGTTCGGAAACTTGAACTGCACGACGGACATTCGCGGAGACTCGATCTTCGACGGACTCGGGCATGTGCCAGGAGCGCTGGACAGTCATGACGAGCATGGTCTAAACCTATTGTCAGACAATGCTCAGGACATCATCCCTGCAGCAACCCCGGACTTAAATCCGGAACAGGTTGCGTTGCCCAAGGACCAAGGGATTGACCCCATCCCGCAGGCCGCACACTCATCGGCGGTGGAGCTGAACATAGGTCGCGTCTCTGTGGAGGCCTGTATCTCTGGGCCCCCGGACTCGTATCCGGTTGTTGGCTCCGATCCGCACACTCACGAGCCAGCCGAGCCAGGTTGGTCTCCGGTGATGTAGTTTACCGCTGTGGACATCTTTCAGCACTCGCCCTTTGGCGACATGCTGAACTCAGTAAAGTCTCTCTCTTTGTCAGGAGGCCCTGGGCCGAACTATGTCCGGCCCGAGTGGGAAGCAGGTGGTGAAGGAATTCGTTGCCCACCCACCACCAACTTCATTGCCACGATCGAAGATTTAACCGATGTGCCTGACTTCGACTCTGAAGACATCGACGGTATGGACGACGATGCAGGAGAAGCTCCAGAATCTCTGGGACGCGGGACTACTACCTTGTCACACGATATATACATGGTAGATGCACCCAAGAAGTACGGCAGCGATAATCCAGAAGATAAAACAGCCGGGCAAAAGCCAAAAAGGCGGCACAGACGCCGCTCAAAGTCCAGCAATTGCAAAACTAGCGACAAGAGCGCAAGAAGGGTCGAGATGCCCATAAACTCCGATAACAACAACGACCACATGGACCCAGCGATGGAGCAAGATGAGCCAGGTCACGCCAAACCAAGTTCGGAGCAAACATCCGATCACAATGATCCAGAGGGACGAGCTCATGAAACCGCCCCAGAACAGGAAGACAGTCCGGACGACGATGCATTCATCATCCCGGACGAACAAGTGGAACGAGACAACCCCCACCGAAAGCTTATGGCCACCGCAAGAAGTCTAAAAAAGAAGAAGCAACGGCTCAAGGCCGCACAGGAAAAGCTGAGGCGCAGATGGAACAAAGTGCTAGACACTGAAGAAAGATATGGCGATGACCGCCATACGAAAAGCTATCCGAAGCGCAAGCTACTGCCAGAATTCGACGACGCGGCCGTTCCACCAAAAGAAAATTCGACCAAGAAACCAGACGTACCACTTCACAACCATAACAGAGCGGTTGCGGACACTACGCACGATCCACGTGAGCTTCTGGATAAGAAGGCTGGTGCAGCCAGGTCCATCTACGGATCTAAAGGACACTCCCCGGCGAGGGACTATGGTCACACAAACGCTCACACAAGCCAAATACCAGTTCGGAATAAGCACCGGACAGAACAACAGCCGACTGCATGCCACAGCGCGTCTAGATGCAGAGGGGCTGCTCACCCCCTGTGTTTCACCGAAGAAGTACTGGACCATAAATTCCCACAAGGCTTTAAACCTGTGAACATAGAGGCATACGACTGCATGACAGACCGAGGGGTCTGGATTGAGGATTTTATCCTGCATATTCACATGGCTCGTGGGGATGACCTCCACGCCATCAAATACCTTCCCCTCAAGTTGAAGGGACCAGCTCGACACTGGTTGAAAAGCCTCCCCGAAAAATCAATTGGGAGTTGGGAGGAACTCGAAGATGCTTTCAGGGCTAATTTTCAAGGGACCTATGTCCGGCTTCCGGATGCAGACGATCTAAGTCACATAATCCAACAGCCCGGAGAGTCCGCCCGCAAGCTTTGGAATAGATTCCTCACTAAGAAGAATCAAACTGTCGATTGTCCGGGCGCCGAAGCCTTAGCGGCATTCAAACACAACATCCGTGACGAATGGCTCGCCCGACACCTCAGCCAAGAAAATCCAAAGACAATGGCAGCCTTAACAAGCCTCATGACCCGCTTTTGCGTGGTGAAGATAGCTGGCTGGCCCGTAAAGGCACCAAGGACCCTAGCACATCCCAAATAAGGGATGTCAACGGGAAGCCACGACATAATAAAAACAAACGCCAAAACAAGGAAGAGAGCCCGGATAACACGACGGTCAATGCCGGATTCAGGGGCTCTCAACCTGATCAGCAAAAGAAGCCATTTAAAGGCAGTAAAGAGGGACTGTCCGGTCTGAACAGGGTCCTGGACAGACTATGCAAAATTCGTAGCACCACCGAGAAACCTCGAACCACACCCATAGAGAGTGCTGGGTCTTCAAGCAGGCTGGCAAATTAAACGCCGAACACAAGGGAGGGGACACACCAAGTGAAGACGAGGATGAACCTCACCAGCCGAACACTGGGGGACAGAAAAAATTCCCACCAGAGGTTAAAACAGTAAACATGATCCACGCAACTCACACATCCACGGGAAGGCATGGACGTGCGCCCAGAGACGCGCACGATGTAAGACCCATCGTACCCACATCTCACTACTGGATGTCTCGTCCGATCACTTTTGATCACATGGACGGCCGAACTAGTATTCGGCGCGGAGGATCAGAGGCCTTGGTGCTAGACCCAATAATCGACGGATACCGTCTCATCCGCGTCCTCATGGACGGTGGCAGTAGTCTCAATTTAATATACGAGGACACTGTCCGCAGAATGGGGATAGTCCCATCCAGAATTAGCCACAGCAACACCACCTTCGAAGGGGTGATACCAGGTGTTGAAGCCTATGGCAGGGGCTCCGTCGTGCTGGAAGTAACATCCGGCCCCCCAGGCAACTCCCGAAGCGAATAACTACTCTTCACCACCGCACCCTTCCAAAGCGGCTATCACGCATTGCTTGGAAGAGCGGCCTTTGCCCGCTTCAACGCATTGCCACACTATGGCTACCTGACACTCAAGATGCCCGGTTGCCGTGGCGTCATCACCGTTAGCAGAATCACAGAGCGCCCTTCACGCGCAGAGGAACACGCGAACGGCCTAGTGGCCTGACTATAAGCGGCCTCCACTATTAGAAAAACACGACTGGTCATTAAGACCACAGACACGGTTAGACGAGTCCGGTAGCCCGGATAAAATTCAAACAGGGCACCGTATATGTAATCCCATAACGGAAACCAGGGGCTGTAAATATTTAATACATCCCCACACTTGGCTCGACATTATTGGCAGGCCAACATCTTGCACATTTATTATCAATCGCATACTTACATTGCACTCTCCTACGAGTTTTTTTTACAGACAACGTTCGCGCGATACCCTTCCAGGATACAGCACAACGGAGACAAAGGCGCAGACGTGCAGCAGGGCCCCGTTCAACAGGTTTGTTTTTAGATTAAGCCCCTGTGTAAACATTTTCTACAGCCTCTTGTTGTTTAACCATCACATGGGTTCTATACCCACAGAGGATACTACCGTTATTGGAATTTGGCCACAGCAGACTAAATTGCACGAACCTAGAAATTAAGGGCTTATAATAGGCTCTCGTCAGCCAATTTTCTTTTACAAAGACCGAATTGTCACAGCCCTAGAATTTGTTTGTCATTAGTTGCATTAAGGCATTCATGTCATCATGTTTAGATTTCTAAAGAAATTTGAAATGGGGATGTTCAAAACCTAGCATTAAAGGAATTCACTAAGTTCAACCAAAATATTTCCAGTAAATCCAAATGACTTCCAAAAATGTTCATCATTCTTGAAAAATGCTGGAAACAGTAACCAGAGGTGATGCACATTTTTCCATGACATATTGGGCTCTGGATTTAAATCATACTTTATTTGCATTTGGGCCTTTAAATTTTATATATTATATTAAATGTCCAAATATTCATGAACTGAAATTCTGGTTATTGGAAATAATCCAAATAGTGGCCACAAACAGTCTCATGATTTTTGAAAGTGCATAGGTATTTTTAATAAAGCCCTGAAATTTACAGAATAATAGAAAACTGAAATAATTAGAAAAAGGAGAGAGAGTAACCTACCTGGCCAAACTTACCTGGCGCCCCACCTGGCCCAGCTCCTCCAGCCTGCCCGCCCACCGGGTGTTGCAGGTCATCTTCCACCTCTGCCAAGAGGCGAGGCAGGACAGCGCATGGATGCGGCAGCGCCACGCCACCAGCTGCTGCTCTGCGTCGAGGCCACCACGACGCCTCGAAGCCCCTCCTCGGCGCCGCCTGGACCCCCCAGCCCCTCTCCTCTCCCCGAACATCCTCCCCCTCCTCTGTTCTCTCTCTCGCACGCGCCCGAGAGCCGCCGTCGCCGCCGCCCGCCATTGCCGTGTCCACCGGCCCTCCCTCGCCCATCCAACCTGCTCCAAAGATCCGCCACTCCGTCCCCGTCAACCCCACCGAGCCACATGAGCCGGGAAGCGCTGCAATGCCCTCGACGTCGTCGTCTTCCTCCTCGGGCAACCGAGATCGCCGCCGTGATTTCGTCGCCCCCGGACCTCCCCCGCGCCCACTGACCTTCCCATCGTGCTCACGGTGAGCTACTGAGCTTTTCCCCTCACCTCCCCCCTCTCGCTAGCTTCCTCTAGCCACCGTTCCCACCACGGCCGAGCTCCGCCGCCGCCGGCCATGTCGCCGCCGTAGCCACTGTTGCCTAGAGCTGCAACCGAGCACGCAGCCGTGCTCAGTGCACCCACAGGAGGTCGTAGCACCCCTCCTTGCCTCCTGCCGTGCTCCCTAACCCCGAAACTCAGTTCACCCGAACGCCGGCGCCGCCTCGAGCTCGTTTCCGGCGAGCTCCGGCCGTCCCGCTGCCGCCAGATGCCGCCTCGATGCGGGCGAGCCTCAGCCTCCAGCAGCGTGCCCTCCGCTGCTCGATTGGGCGCCGAGGAGCAATCCCGAGCCTCCGCTGCGTTCGGCCTCGGCGCGGCTAAACGCCGGCGGGTTGACTGCTTGACCACCGGTGGTTTAGGCCCGCTGACCAGGATTTGACCTCCCCGGCCTATGACATGCGGACCCCACCTCGCTAATTAATCTAGTTTAACTTTAAACTTAATGAGTTTGACCCAAATTAGTACTAACTAAATTAGATTAGTTTAACTAACCACTGACACGCGGGCCCCATAGGTCAGGTTTGACCTGGACCGCCGCAGTTGGCCGCTGACGTCATAGTGATGCAAGGCTGACGCAGTTAATTCTTCTGGATTTATTTTAATTCAGGAAATTTCGGAAAATACTCCAAACTTCTAAAATTCATAGAAATTCAACCGTAGCTCAGAATGAAATAATTTATATATGAAAAATGATCAGAAAAATATGAAGAATATGTTTAGGCCATGATCATGCATGTTTGAACAAATTAACCTCACTGAATAGGACAAATGATGATTAGGGCAATTTATGAAATAACATTTGGAGTTGGAATTTGTTCTTGTTTGAGTTCCACTTCAATTAATTTGGCTAGATATTGCATTAGGTGAATTCAGTACCTTAACATGACATGTCATTCATGTGAATGTGCATTGCATTGATTGTGTTCTTCTCAGTTGCCGGTGTTTGTCCCCTCTCAGTAGACGACGTTCCGACGATTGTTCGATGACACCGATGAAGAACTATATTATCTTCAGAAGTGCCAGGCAAGCAAAACCCCCTTGTTCATTCCGATACAATCCCACTCTCTCGCTCCTGCTCTCTTTTACTGCATTAGGACAACAACGATTTACCTGTTACTTGCTGCGTTAGCTGAACCCCTTTACCCTCTGCATGACCTGTGATTCCACAGTAATTAGATGAAACCCACTAGCATGAGTAGGAGTTGCTTGAGCCATGTTGTGGCTACTCATTAATGCTTGTTTGTCATGCCTGCTACTGCTTAGAGTTGAGTCAAGTCTGATTCATCGGGGATTAATCGGAGGTGTGTGAACATGTCCTACTGTGTGTGAACACGATTTGGTAAAGGTAGCGGTGAGAGGCCATGTAGGAGTACATGGTGGGTTGTCTCATTGAAGCCGTCCTCAGGAACTGAGTTCTGTGTTTGTGATCCATGAAACAGTTACTACCACACATTGGGATCCTTAATTGACTCTCTCGGCTTCTTAGCCATCCTTGTCCTCTGTCCAGGAGTTGCAACTAGTTTCTGGTGTTTGCAGGATATGTGTTGGAGGCCGTGCATAGCGCTGACCCTAGGGGTGGGCTATGATGCGGTAGATACACCGTGGCCCAGTGTACCGAATGCCAGTTTGGTATCTCGGGAACCTTGCACACATCGTTCGGGGCTGTATGGGAAACCTCGGCCGGACTCCCTGCGTATGGAACCTGAATAGGAGATAAACCCGGACTAGGGACTTGAGTGTTTAGGTAGGCCGTGGCCGACACCCACGTTGGGCTTCCGCTTGAAGGTTGCCAAGTACATGTCGTGTAAACGGCGGTAAGTGGTGAGAGCGTGTGTTAAGAAGTACACCCCTGCAGGGTTAATATGATCTATTCGAATAGCCGTGTCCGCAGAAAAGGACTTCTGGGTTGCCTATATCAGTTCATAGACAAGTGAAAGTGGATACTCTAAAATGCGCAAGATAAGCGTGAGTGCTATGGATGGCATCCTCGTAGGGAGACGGGAGCGGATCCATAGTGGTGTATTGATGTGGTGAATATGTGGACTCGTGTGCGCCACCTCAAAAGAGTTACTTGTAGTCGTAGTTTAGGATAGCCACCGAGTCAAAGCTGGCTTGCTGCAGTCAAACTCCACCACCCCCTTTTGATGATGATGCATATGTAGTTAGTTTTGATGTAAGTCTTGTTGAGTACAATTGTACTCACGTTTACCTATTTTACGTTTTTGCAGAGAGACGTCAGTCTCGCTAGTAGTTCTGCGTGGACTTCGACGTTTAGCTTATTACCTCAGCTACGATCTTGTGCCCTCGGCAGGATGTGGTAGATAGTCAGGCTTCTCAGCCTTTTTCATTTGTAGATGTCTGTACTCAGACATGTTAAGCTTCCGCTTGTGCTTTGACTTGTATGCTCTGAGTGTTGGGTCATGGGACCCATGTTTGTAATATCTCGCTCCTTGGAGCCTAATGAATAAATATCTGAGTCGTAGAGTTATGTTGTGATGCCATGTTGTATTTACACATATTGAGCATATTGTGTGTATGTTTGATATGCTTGATATGTGTGGGATCCGGCAATCTAGTTGTTTATCCTTGGCAGCCTCTCATATGGGGAAATGTAGTCTAGTGCTTCCTGAGCGATAGTTGTCCGCTACTGCCAGTTCACTGAGTCCTGCTAGCCCAGCACTACTGCTTGGACACTTGACTGGCGGCATGTGTTTCACTTCGTTCCTATGTCTGTCCCTTCGGGGAAATGTCACGCGGTGATATTCGGAGTCCTGCCTAGCCGGCTATAGCCCGGGATACCGGAGTCCTGTTAGCCCAGTGCTACAGCCCGAATTCATACGTTGATGACAGACATGCTCGATGTGATTCGTGTATGCCTGTCCCCATGGGTTAGCGCCGATTTGGGTTCACGACTAGCCATGTCGGCCCGAGTTCTTTTTCATATGGATGCTAGCGACACTATCATATACGTGAGCCAAAAGGCGCAAACGGTCCCGGGCCATGGTAAGGCGACACCCGTGGGAATACCGTGTGTGAGGCCGCAAAGTGATATGAGGTGTTACCGCTAGGTCGATGTGACTTGGAATCGGGTCCCGACAGCATTGGTATCGAGCCCCGACTGCTCAGAGGATTACCAAGCCAAACTGGTCGAAGTTGTGTCTAGAAATGCTTTAGTTATATAAGGGAATTAATTGTGGAAGGGAACGTAGGGCTCTTTTTACTCCTTATACCTCATGGCCTTCTTATCTGAGTCATCCTCTTCTCTTCTACGGGGTTTAAGAACTAGGCTTCTCATCTATCTATCAGGATGACGTGTTACTAATCCATAGACCTTTAAGATTGTTGGTTTTAAGCCCAGTTCAGTTCCTACTATTTCTGTATGATAATTGTTGATTTCGGAACCTTGATATTGTGATGTTGAGTGGTTATGCCACCATTTTTGCAGAATGTCTCAAATCATTTTGAGCATTTACAGCCGTTATGCTGTCCGAGTCATCCCAGGTTTCTAAACTATCTGATGCATTTGCAAATCCCTTCCTCCCGTTCCTGATGTCCTTTTGGGCCAAATTAAGCACACTAATCGGTGAGTTGAGGTACCCTATTGCCTCGACATATATGTTGGAGTTATTATTATGACCCTAGGTGTCTAGAGTATCACTTAGTAATCCAGCCATGATTTGTGTCCCCAGTGTGATGATTCTGGCCATCATTCTCGAAAGCATCCCGCGATGTTATTAGTTAGTAGGCATTCTATTCCTGGGTTCTTGAACCCGAGATTCACCCTACTTACTTCATGTTGATAGTAATTGCTAGCTCCTTTAGGATATTAGTAACCTTGCAATAGTCCTCGAGGTCCGTGGTATTTCCTTCTTCCAAATACCATGAACTGCTTATGGCAGAAGTTCTTTTGAACCAAAAGATCACAACCAGAGCGCTCTTGAGGAGTACTCCATCCATATTGTGACTCTGCCAGTCCTACCTTCTCTGCATGGGTTATCCGGGAGAAATGTTGAGCTTTGCTCGATATAGTAATCCATGCCTCCACAACTCGAAAAGTTATATGTTCCTTGAGTTGTTCCTCTTTAGTTGTATCCCGACCATCCTCTCTCAGTTGATAACCAAGAGTATGTGTGCATTTGTGTTCATCGATGCCATGTTATTCTTGTGGTCCGTTAAGCCATTCTATTTCGGAATGACTAGGAGAAACAAACTCCAGTACCTCATCCATTTCTAGGATTGGGTCAACGTAGTTGTATCCCGCAGATCAAAATGCCAATTCAGCTTTGTTTTGTTCTACCTTGGAGTATTACCCTCTTTATGTCAGAATTGTCATGAGAACTGCACCAACTCTCATGAATTTTTGACATAGTAATACTTCTTGCCATCAATGTTCATTCCTCGGATCCCGTGTTATTGTAACCGGAATGCCGACGAGTGTACCGTGATGTGCGAAATCAATACTCCAAGCAACTTCGTTGCTTGGTAGTTAAAGGACAATCACTTCGTTCTTAGCGTGTTGGATATTGAATCATCATTCTAAGATAGACTGTGCTACCTAGTCCTTATTTCTGGTGCACACTTCGATCTATGAGTTAGGATTGTGTCAAGTCCTCACTCATTTGATCATATCGTCTTGCCCTCAGAAGCAAGATTGTTCTCGAGCTTAGTAACATACCGGTGGTTCGTGTCTTTCCAAATATCTTCTTGTAAGTGTTACCGGGTTGTTTCCCGACTGTTATGTTGAGCTCGTGATCGAGTTGGTTTCTTGTGAACCACCCTTTCTCCAAGAATCTGTGTTGGATATCCCTGAGCTAGTTGGTTAAGCTAGACAACAACTTGGAGAGTTGGAAGATAAAAGCTTATCTAACTTAGTTCGTTCCAAAGGGATATTCTTGTGTAGTGTGTGTTGAAGAAAGATGATATCTTCATCGATTGGTCCCTGTGATCAGTTGCTGGACCTATTGTCTTATCAATCCTTTGATTTGAGTGTGGGCTATCGTCAAATCAAATCAGTACCAACGATGCTCGTAATGTTGTCTTACATGTGGTTGATCCCTCGGGCATACAGCATTACATCTTTGGTCTGAGCAATGCTATCACCGTGTTCACATGATGGTGGAAGTCCAGTGATATGGAAATTCCGATGAGTTGTTGTTGAGCCCATCAGTAGCATTTTGTCTCCCCCATGATTCGTGTTGAACATCCAGCTAGTGTTGGAAACTTGGTAAGAAATGCCTTTGTGTTCCGTTCATGAAGCCTATGCTTGGATGGAAGAAGTGACTTCCTCGAATTCATGTGCTTTAGGTGTAAGTTGCCGCCATGAATTTGAGAAAGGTTTGTTTTGTTTCCTCTGGAATCATCCCAAGTTAGTCATGCACGTGCGAAATGCCCTATGGTTTGATAGGTTGGCCGCCTCCACTCCATATGTGTTTCCTAGCACACCAAGCCACTGATTGATTTGCTGAAGGAAAAGGAGCGTGTTGTGCTAATTCTAGATCATGCACAAGATTCCATTATCCTCGAAGATGGTTCCCCACCTGAACTCGGTAGTGTTTGATGATAAGACTACTATGTGGTCATTCTTGTCTTGGACAACATGCTCACATGTATGTAGCAGAACCAGCTCATATTTTGGAGCTTGCTATCGTAGTTCATATCCCGAGAATCTCGCAACGTTATCTCGTCGATTTGTGTTGCGACCTTTCTTTTCAGACATGCTGAGTCTGGAGTATCCTATTACCAATCGGATCTGAATCTCAGGCAGATATGATGGTTGGAACATTCCCAGCATTTGCATTTTGTTTCCAGCTTGCACCCCACTGTGCCAATTTCCATGGGCTGCCTCTCTCAGTAATTGATGTCTAGGATCATCCTCAAAAGTGGACTTACCATGGGTCCCATCCATTTCCGATGATAAGCTAAAATCATCCATTGCGTTGTCTTCAACAAGGTAGTCCACATTATCCATTCTAGTCCGAGTATGGCATTCTTTCGAACTCCTTCAAATGATCGATTGTGATTGCCTTAGGTTGGTATAAAGAGTTCCAACGATCTATGGATCAAAAGTAATTATTTTTGCCACTTAAGGGAATAGTTCTTTGCGTCACCTCCCCTAAGGTGCCCCGTTTTGGAATCATCGCAACTTCCCTCGCTATTTTGAAACACTCGTAAAATTGTTTCCTCCGTCCTTACTGATGCATGTCTTACCTCTCCGCTCCATAAATGTTTTACGTCTCATTCCATGAGTTGACCTTGGATCATTAAGATGATCCTAAATTGTTTGAACCTCAAGAAGATAGATTCTTCTAAATTCCCCCTTTTCTTCTCGTTCTCATGTTGGATGTAGTTCTCAAGACAAGACGTCGAGACAAAGACGGTGATCGCGTCAACGTTCCTATGAAGTGCAACTTGGATCGTGAAGATCGTGTTAGCTTGTGACTCCTTTGATTTCTTACCTCACATCTTGAATCTCGGGACGAGATTCTTGTTTAGTGGGGGTGAGCTGTCACAGCCCTTGAATTTGTTTGTCATTAGTTGCATTAAGGCATTCATGTCATCATGTTTAAATTTCTAAAGAAATTTGAAATGGGGATGTTCAAAACCTAGCATTAAAGGAATTCACTAAGTTCAACCAAAATATTTCCAGTAAATCCAAATGACTTCCAAAAATGTTCATCATTCTTGAAAAATGCTGGAAACAGTAACCAGAGGTGATGCACATTTTTCCATGACATATTGGGCTCTGGATTTAAATCATACCTTATTTGCATTTGGGCCTTTAAATTTTATATATTATATTAAATGTCCAAATATTCATGAACTGAAATTCTGGTTATTGGAAATAATCCAAATAGTGGCCACAAACAGTCTCATGATTTTTGAAAGTGCATAGGTATTTTTAATAAAGCCCTGAAATTTACAGAATAATAGAAAACTGAAATAATTAGAAAAAGGAGAGAGAGTAACCTACCTGGCCAAACTTACCTGGCGCCCCACCTGGCCCAGCTCCTCCAGCCGGCCCGGCCCACCTGGCTGTTGCCAGTCATCTTCCACCTCTGCCAGTAGGCAGAGGCAGGGACAGCGCACGGGGGCGCGCGAGCGCCACGCCACCAGGCTGCCTGGCTGCGTCTGAGGCCACCACGACGCCTCGAAGCCCCTCCTTGGCGCCGCTCTGGACCCCCCGGCCCCTCTACTCTCTCCCGAACGTCCTCCCCCTCCTCTATTCTCTCTCTCGCACGCGCCCGAGAGCCGCCGTCGCCGCCGCTCGCCATAGCCGTGCCCACCGGCCCTCCCTCGCCCATCCAACCTGCTCCAAAGATCCGCCACTCCGTCCCTGTCAATCCCACCGAGCCACATGAGCCGGGAAGCGCTGCAACGCCCTCGACGTCGTCGTCTTCCTCCTCGGGCAACCTAGATCACCGCCGTGATTTCGTCGCCCCCGGACCTCCCCCGCACCCACTGACCTTCCCATCGTGCTCGCGGTAAGCTACTGAGCTTTTCCCCTCACCTCCCCCCTCTCGCTAGCTTCCTCTAGCCACCGTTCTCACCACGGCCGAGCTCCGCCGCCGCAGGCCATGTCGGCGCCGTAGCCACCGTTGCCTAGAGCTGCAACCGAGCACGCAGCCGTGCTCAGTGCACCCCCAGGAGGTCGTAGCACCCCTCCTTGCCTCCTGCCGTGCTCCCTAACCCCGAAACCCAGTTCACCCGAACGCCGGCGCCGCCTCGAGCTCGTTTCCGGCGAGCTCCGGCCGTCCCCGCTGCCGCCGGATGCCGCCCTGGATGCGGGCGAGCCCCAGCTCCCCGCGCGTGCCCTCCGCTGCTCGATTGGGCGCTAGGAGGAGCAATCCCGAGCCCTCCACCGCGTTCGGCCTCGCCGGCGGCTAAACGCCGGCGGGTTGACCGTTTGACCGCCGGTGGTTTAGGCCCGGTTGACCAGGGGATTTGACCTCCCCTGGGCCTATGACATGCGGACCCCACCCCGGCTAATTAATCTAGTTTAACTTTAAAATTAATCAGTTTGACCCAAATTAGTACTAACTAAATTAGATTAGTTTAACTAACCACTGACACGCGGGCCCCATAGGTCAGGTTTGACCTGGACCGCCGCAGTTGACCGCTGACGTCATAGTGATGCCAGGCTGACGCAGTTAATTCTTCTGGATTTATTTTAATTCAGGAAATTTCAGAAAATACCCCAAACTTCTAAAATTCATAGAAATTCAACCGTAGCTCAGAATGAAATAATTTATATATGAAAAATGATCAGAAAAATATGAAGAATCTGTTTATGCCATGATCATGCATGTTTGAACAAATTAACCTCACAGAATAGTGCAAATGATGATTAGGGCAATTTATGAAATAACATTTGGAGTTGGAATTTGTTCTTGTTTGAGTTCCACTTCAATTAACTTGGCTAGATATTGCATTAGGTGAATTCAGTATCTTAACATGACATGTCATTCATGTGAATGTGCATTGCATTGATTGTGTTCTTCTCAGTTGCCGGTGTTTGTCCCTCTCGAGAGCGACGCCCGACGATTGTTCGATGACACCGATGAAGAACTATATTATCTTCAGAAGTGCAAGGCAAGCAAAACCCCCTTGTTCATTCCGATACAATCCCACTCTCTCGCTCCTGCTCTCTTTTACTGCATTAGGACAACAACGATTTATTCATTACTTGCCGTGTAGCTGAACCCTTTATCCTCTACATGACCTGTCATTCCACAAAGAATTAGATGAAACCCACTAGCATGAGTAGGAGTTGCTTGATCCATGTTGTGCCTACTCATTCATGCTTGTTTGTCATGCCTGCTACTGCTTAGAGTTGAGTCAGGTCTGATTCATCGGGATGAATCGGAGGTGTGTGAACATGTCCCTTGTGTGTGAGCTAAGTGTGTGAACACGATTTGGTAAAGGTAGCGGTGAGAGGCCATGTAGGAGTACATGGTGGGTTGTCTCATTGAAGCCGCCCTCGGGAACTGAGTTCTGTGTTTGTGATCCATGAAACAGTTACTACCACACATTGGGATCCTTAATTGACTCTCTCGCTTCTTAACCATCCTTGTCCTCTGTCCAGGAGTTGCAACTAGTTTATGGTGTTTGTAGGATATGTGTTGGAGGCCGTGCGTGAAGCGCTGACCCTAGGGGTGGGCTATGATGCGGTAGATACACCGTGGTCTGCAAAACCGAATGCCCGCTTGGTATCTCGGGAACCCTGCACACATCGCTCGGGCTGTATGGAAACCTCGGCCGGACTCCTGCGTATGGAACCTGAATAGGAGATAAACCGGACTAGGGACTTGAGTGTTTAGGTAGGCCGTGGCCGACACCCACGCTGGGCTTCCGCTTGAAGGTTGCCGAGTACATGTCGTGTAAACGGCGGTAAGTGGTGAGCGTGTGTGAAGAAGTACACCTGCAGGGTTAATATGATCTATTCAATAGCCATGTCCGCGAAAAGGACTTCGGGTTGCCTATATCAGTTCATAGACAAGTGAAAGTGGATACTCTAAAATGCGCAAGATAAGCGTGAGTGCTATGGATGGCGTCCTCGTAGGGAGACGGGAGCGGATCCATAGTGGTGTATTGATGTGGTGAATATGTGGACTCGTGTGCGCCACCTCAAAAGAGTTACTTGCAGTCGTAGTTTAGGATAGCCACCGAGTCAAAGCTGGCTTGCTGCAGTCAAACTCCACCACCCCCTTTTGATAATGATGCATATGTAGTTAGTTCTGATGTAAGTCTTGCTGAGTACAATTGTACTCACGATTGCCTATTTTATGTTTTTGCAGAGAGACGTCAGTCTCGCTAGTAGTTCCGCGTGGACTTCAACGTTTAGCTTGTTACCTCAGCTATGATCTTGTGCCCTCGGCAGGATGTGGTAGATAGTCAGGCTTCTCAGCCTTTTTCATTTGTAGATGTCTGTACTCAGACATTTTAAGCTTCCGCTTGTGCTTTGACTTGTATGCTCTGAGTGTTGGGTCATGAGACCCATGTTTGTAATATCTCGCTCCTTGGAGCCTAATGAATAAATATCTGAGTCGTAGAGTTATGTTGTGATGCCATGTTGTATTTACACATATTGAGCATATTGTGTGTATGTTTGAAATGCTTGATATGTGTGGGATCCGACAATCTAGTTGTTTATCCTTGGCAGCCTCTCATATGGGGAAATGTAGTCTAGTGCTTCCTGAGCGATAGTAGTCCGCTACAGCCGGTTCACGGAGTCCTGCTAGCCCAGCAGTACTGCTTGGACACTTGACTGGCCGACATGTGTTTCACTTCGTTCCTATGTCTGTCCTTCGGGAAATGTCACGCGGTGATATTCGAGTCCTGCCTAGCCTGCTACAGCCCGGGATACCGGAGTCCTGTTAGCCAGTGCTACAGCCCGAATTCATACGTTGATGACCGACATGCTCGATGTGATTCATGTATGCCTGTCCCCATGGGTTAGCGCCGCTTTGGGTTCACGACCAGCCATGTCGGCCCGGTTCTTTGTCATATGGATGCTAGCGACACTATCATATACGTGAGCCAAAAGGCTTAAACGGTCCGGGGCCATGGTAAGGCGACACCGTGGGAATACCGTGCGGAGGCCGCAAAGTGATATGAGGTGTTACCGCCAGGTTAATGTGACTTGGAATCGGGTCCTGACACGAATACCTCGGAGTGTTGGCGCCACGAAGTTTGGCCGTATATGCATCAGATCCGAACCATGTCTTTGGTCAAATGTTGGGTTCGCCCGGCTCCTGGGTTTGCCGCCTTACGTTACGTTATCACCGGCTAAGGCAGGCCAAAGGAGAACTACTGCGATTGTACCCTGGTTATTCCGGATGAGCGCTTGAGTAGAGAAAGCCGAAAACTGACTGTCATGATACAACGAGAGACTGTTCAATCACTCGAAGACTCACCGGAATCTTTAAGGATTCCTCCGCATTAACGAAGGGCCGTTTACCGGCCATGTACACACGCGCCCGTATTTGGATGCACGCGAAGGTACCACGGGCTACATAGTAGCCCCACCATTATACTCCCATGGCTAAGCGAAAGTGTTACAGCTATATAGTCTGGTTGCCTAGTTCGACGTGCGATCACCTCCTTAATGGACCAAGACGTTGGATCAAGTGTGACGAAGCATATTTTTTGCGAACACCCCCGCATTGTATGCGTGGGGGCTGAAGCCAACGACCGCTATCCTTCGGACTACCTATACATATACAAACGGCCGCAAAGGGGACAACAATCATACTTCCGGGCAAAAGTATAAATATAGCCTCATAATTAAACTAAACATTGTTTTCTATAATGATTCGACTTATCACTCGAACAAAACATTCTTCGAGCACTGCGCCTCTATTAGGCGGGCACCTTCTGTGACTTGCGCCAAGTAGTGCTCGGCCGGATATTGGCCTCCCTCCAGATTCTGGGTCGCTATTACAGTGGCCTCCATATCCGTCCAATAGGCTTTAACGCGGGCTAGAGCCATCCGCGCACCCTCTGCGCACGCCGACCTCCTCATGGCGTCAATCCGAGACACGACCCCAAGGAATTGCTGGACCAAACCAAAGTAGCTGTCAGGCTTAGGCCCCTGTGGCCAAAGATGATCTAATACATACCGCATTGAAAGCCCGGACAGCCTGTGGAGCTCTGCCATAGCAGTCACCTTCTCATTTAGCGGCAGCGGGCGAGTGGGAGCATTGAATTGCGACCAGAAAAGCTTCTCCACTTCCTTATCACCTTGATCCTCGAAGAACTTGACAGCGTCAGCTATACTATTCGTCAGGTCCGCATATGCGTCTGCCGGACTAAAGCGCCGACCCAGGGGAGCATACTTCGGATCCAAAAACTTCGTCTGTAGTAGGTACGAGCCCCCAGCCACGATTTTGTCGGCCTGTTGGAGTTCCTTCCGCATACCCCGGATCTCGGTCCGCATCTCCTTGGCGGCATTAAGTGCCTTGTCCAGCTCGGACGAACTAGCCTTATTCTCCTTTTCCAGGAGTGCATATCGGTCGGCGGCATTTTTCAGTTCTTCAGCCATTTCGGCCATCTTTTCCTTACTTCGGCGATGAGCAGCCTATTCGGCTCTCAACTCTTCGGTCGCCTTTAGGGCAGCCACATTGCTAGCCCGAGCTTGTTCCTTGGCCTGAACAAGCTCTTCCCTTAGGGCCTCCATGGGAGCAGCACCATCAGCTGTTCATACACATGGCATTAACATTATGCCATTCTGGCATTTTCCTATACAATATAATAAAGGAAGCAGAGCACATACCCTGGGATTCTTCCAGCCATTTGTTCACCAGCGTAATATCGGCATCAATAGATCCGATCTGCCTCCTTAGTTTGACAACTTCAACAGACTGGTCGGCTGCCGGATCCTTGCATACCTGCGCGCATGTACGGCGCATCCATTAGTATATGATCCCCCGTTTGCCGCCTATAGCGGGCAACCAGAGTCTCAGGGGCTACTATCTATGGGGAGCACACCTAGCGCGCGCTTCATAACCAAAAATTGTGCATTTTTCACTACATACCCCAAAGCCTTTGAGCAGGCTTGTAAATGCCTCATTCAAACCGCTGGTAGCGGATGAAATCTTCGTGAGCACCGTGCTCATTAAAGAGCGGTGCTCTTCAAAGAGTGCGCCACGCTCCAGACGGCCCGTCAGTACGTCCGGCCGGACACTGAACTATGTCGGACCCTTCTTATCGCCCCCCGTGGGAGCCAAACGCTCCGGGCTCAGGGCGGCTGACGTGTTAGCCTCCGGCTTCGGCAGGTCCGGACTCCTCCGTGACGACACCTTGGTGTCGCCCGCCTCATGAGGGGGAGAGGGGGTTGGAGTCTCACTCTCCATCATCTCCGGAAGTAGGTCCCCCGAAGACGAACTCTGTTGAGAAGAGCTGCTCGCCGGACTGCAAAAGACGAAGTCCCGGTTATGGATCTCAGAGTAACACCATACCTTCGAATTAATGAAAAACTTATGGCTCGGTGGAGGGCTGGCCCATTGGTGGGCACGACACGGTGAGGGTGCCCGTCGCGGCAGAGTCCCCTGGTGATGCTTTCTTCCCTTGCTTGGGCATCTCCGCATCCAAATCTTCGGAGGCGGCCCTTTTCTTCCCGCGTGGGGAGGAGGCTTGGGCCTCCCCTTTCCGGCTATCCTCCATAGGATGGGTAGCGATTTCCCCGGTCTGTATGCGTAGCGCGTGAAGTTTGGCTTCACTGCCCTTTCCTTCGCCTTTCCCTGAAGGGATTTTGCTGAGCGCCCGGCCCAACATCTTTGCAATGGTTGGACCAGGCGAGCCTTCAGGAAGTGGCGCCGGACACCTGATTCTCTCCGCCATGTTGAGCCGTTCCTGGCCACGGAAGGATGTTCAGAATAATAGTTGTGATAAATATAAACGAAGTGTCCGGCTTTAAGATTACTTACTTGGGCATCTAGGCGATTACAGCTTAGGCCCGCATCCTCGGTGGTATCCGAACACTTTACTTGTGGTCCGAAGAATAATTTACACATTCCTTCGAGCTTCAGGCCGAAGAAGTGCTTAATAGTCTGCGGACCCTCTGGATTAAACTCCCACATCCGGAGAGGTCGGCGTTTGCACGGCAACATCCGCCGGACTAGCATCACTTGCATTATGCTGACAAGATTTATGTCCCTCTCAATAAGCTCACGGATACGATTCTGCAGTTCTGGCACATCGCGAGCAGGCCCATAATTCCGTCCTACGTCGGTCCAAGGTGCTAACTGTGACGGAGGGCCCTAGCGGAACTCTGGGGCAGCTACCCACTTTGTGCCTCTCGGAGCTGTAACGTAAAACCACCTCCGTTGCCAAACATCGGATACTTCCAGAAAAGAGACCTCTGGCCGTGGGGTATCGGCGTTCTTGCTTATTATGGCACCTCCGCACTCGGCATGTCGCCCCTCTATCATCGTCGTCTTCACATTGAAGGTCTTGAGCCATAAGCCGAAGTGTGGGTTGACGTGGAGAAAAGCCTCGCACACAATAATGAATGACGAGATATGGAGGACGGCGTCTGGAGCCAGATCATGGAAATCCAAGCCATAGTGGAACATGAGCCCCCTCACAAAGGGGTCGAGGGTGAGGCCTAGGCCTAGGAGGAAGTGAGGGACAAACACGACGCTCTCGTTGGGCTCCGGCATGGGGATAATTTTCCCCGGAGCAGGAAGCCTGTGCTGGATATCGGCGGTCAGGTATCCGACCTCCCTAAGCTTAGCGATATCCTCCTCTTGGATTGAGGAGGCCACCCACCGGCCTTTTGCGTCGGGTCCGGACATACTGGAGGATCTGGGGTGTTGGAGCTTAGGTTTTGAGTGATGGAGCTCGAGGTACGGGGAGGAGCAGGAGAGGTGGAAAAGAGGCGTAGGCCTTGACCCCTTTATAAAACGGATGAATACGAAGAGTCCTCAGCGTGACCGCTTGAGAATTATCTAAAATACACGGAATCATACCAACGATCGCCGTGGATTCACATATGCCCATATTTATGAAGGATTCCGTATTAAGAGGGACACGATCTCTGATTTGGCAGGACGTGCCAATAAAACCGCATCGCAACGCGAGTCAAGGTGGAGCAGGAGACGCCGGTTCGTGTTGGACCAGGCCACGATGCAAGGGCACGATGTACAAACATTGCCAGCGGAACGAATTTATGCTAGGGTATGTAAGGATCACCTTGCAGATCTAGACACGGTCTACGTGTTCGATAATAACCTTGGAGTATTCAGAGGAGCAACCCGCCTTGCAATGCCGAAGACAAGACTGCGCGCCGGACTCATCGTCATTGAAGCCTGGTTCAGGGGCTACTGAGGGATTCCTGGATTAGGGGTTATCCGGACAGCCGGACTATATACATCGTCCGGACTATTAAAGCGTGAAGACTCAAGACTCAAGACTTCGGCCCGTGTCCGGATGGGACTCTCCTTTGCGTGGAAGACAAGCTTGGAGATTCGGATATTATGTTTCCTTCCTTCTAACCGACTCCATGTAAACCCTAGCCCTCTCCGGTGTCTATATAAACCGGAGAGGATGGTCCTTAGAAGGCCGATCACAATTACAATCATACCATCATAGGCTAGCTCTTATAGTTTAGCCTCTACGATCTCGTGGTAGATCTACTCTTGTACTACACATATCTTCAATATTAATCAAGCAGGAAGTAGGGTTTTACCTCCATCGAGAGGGCCCGAACCTGGGTAAACATTGTGTCCCATGCTTCCTGTTATCATCAGCCTAAGACGCATAGATCGGGACCCCCTACCCGAGATCCGCCGGTTTTGACACCGACACCTGGGATATCGTAGATCTTTTCCGACCAACCATCAATGTCGAAAGAAAGGAAAGCATTTCAAAGGTGAGGCAGATCACCGGAAGAAGCCCGCCCTACGTACTGGTGATCACATACTTGATATGCTCTATGATTTACAAGTAATATTTAGAAAGGGTCCTAGTGGACTATCTCTTCCGAATGACGCTGAGTGACGCACACCCATGTGGAAGAAGAAATCTATATTTTGGGACCCATCCTATTGGAAAGACCTAAAGGTCCGCTCTGCAACCGACATGATGAATGTGACGAAGAATGTTTGCATGAACCTGCTAGGATTCTTGGGCATGTATGGGAAGACAAAAGATACACCGGAGTCACGAGAGGACCAGCAACGCGTGCATGAAAACGACGACATGCATCCAAAGCACTATCAAGGTCCTGCCAGCTACGCTCTTACCAAAGAAGAAAAAGAAATATTCTTTGAATGCCTTCTCAGCATGAAGGTCCTATATGGTTTCTCATCCAATATTAAGGGAATAATAAACATGCCAGAGAAAAAGTTCCAGAACCTAAAGTCTCATGACTGCCACGTGATTATGACGCAACTGCTTCCGGATGCATTGAGGGGGCTTCTAACGGAAAATATTCGATTAGCCATTGTAAAGTTATGTGCATTCCTCAATGCAATCTCTCAGAAGGTAATCGATCCAGAAATCCTACCAATATTACGGAATGATTTGGTGCAATGTCTTGTCAGTTTCGAGTTGGTGTTCCCCTCATCCTTCTTCAATATCATGACGCATGTCCTAGTTCATCTAGTCGACGAGATTGATATTCTGGGCCCTGTATTTGTACACAATATCTTCCCCTTTGAGAGGTTCATGGGAGTCTTAAAGAAATATGTTTGTAACGGTGCTAGGCCAGAAGGAAGCAACTCCACGGGCCATCAAACAGAGAGGTCATTGGGTTTTGTGTTGACTTCATTCCTGACCCTCAAGAAGATTGGTCTCCCACCATCGCGGTATGAGGGGAGACTAACTATAAAAGGCACGCTAGGAGCAGACTCAATAATATGCAGGGACGTGCATTCTTGGGCTCAAGCACACTACACAGTTCTACAGAATTCAACCTTGGTGACCCTGTATGTCAATGAACAGAAGAACATTCTGCGTTGCAAACACCCGGAGCAGTGTGACAACTGGGTTACATGGGAACACATCAGGACTTTTGGTTGGTGGTTGCAAACACATCTCATGGCTAACACCACTGTTGCAGATGAGTTGTACTCATTGGCCAGGGGACCATCTTCGACTGTATTGACTTACAAAGGGTACAAGATAAATGAGAATACATTTTACACGATCGCCTAAGATCAAAAGATCACTAACCAAAATAGTGGTGTCCCATTTGATAAAGCAACCAACAGGGGAAAGGACACATATTATGGTTACATAGTGGATATATGGGAACTTGACTATGGACATGATTTTAAGGTCCCTTTGTTTCGGTGCTAATGGATCAATCTTTTAGGAGGCTGGGTACAGGTAGACCCGCAGTACGGAATGACAACAGTGGATCTGAACAATCTTGGGTACACTGAGGAACCATTTGTCCCAGCCAATGATGTGGCGCAGGTTTTCTATGTGAAGGACATGTCTACCAAACTGAGAAAAAGAAAAGATAAGGAAGCAAATACATTACACGATGAGCCAAAGCGCCACAGTTCTTTTTGGGAAAAGAGACATCGTGTGAGTGGAGGGCAAGACAGACATGTCTGAATTGCGAAAAGTTTCATGAAATTCGTCCCTTCAAAGTCAAGGCTGACCCAAGGACCATGTTAAACGATGAAGAATATCCATTGTTACGGCGAAATAAGCAAGTGACACACGCGACGAAAAATTGAAGAGTTTCTATCCACAACTATTCTGATGATGGATTTGATCTAGAATATCACTGCAGGTACATGTCAAGATATGAAATCCCTTTTGTAACAGATGATTTTTTGTCCGAAACCCTGATACTTCGAAAGGGATTGTCCAGTTTCTACACGAAGTGCATCCAGTTTTTGTCGTAACCCTCTCAACTTTTTAGCACATGCTATGTGGGTGAAATTATGATACCATGCCAAGTTTCAACCTTTTTAGAGTTCATTTGTATTGATTCTCAATTTCAGGGTCACTGAGCTAAAAACAAATCATTAAATGCATGAAAATTAGCAAAATGAAGTCAGGAAAGTGTTGAAAATTGATCCATCGAATGGTGCATATTGAACACAAAAAAAATCTGGAGTTAAATAAGTTATTAAAAAAGAAATACTTTTGTAATAGATGAGTTTTCGACCGAAATCCTTATATTTCAAAAGAGATTGTCCAGTTTATACACAAAGTGCATCTAGTTTTTGTTGTAACCCTCTCAACTTTTTATAACTTGCTATGTCGGTGAAATTATGATACCATGCCAAGTTTCAACCTTTTCAGAGTTCATTTGTATTGTTTTTCAATTTCAGAGTCATTTAGCTCAAAGAATGAACTAATAGCAAAAGAATTGAACTAAAAAGAATCAAATAATATTATCTAAAATATTCAAAGTATTTATTTGTTAAAAGAATGAACTAAAAGGAATCAAAAAATTAACTAAATTTATCAAAGTATTTATTTGTTAAAAAGAAGGAACTAAAAAGAATCAACTAAAATATTAAATAAAAGAATGAACTAAAAAGAATCAACTATAACATTAACTAAAAAGAATGAACTACAAAGAGTCAACTAAAACAATAACTAAAAAGAATGAACTAAAAAGAATCAACTACAACATTAACTAAAAACAATGAACTACAAAGAATCAACTAAAATATTAACTAAAATTTTCATAAAGTCTTTTTGGTCAAAATCTTTAATAGCAAACTGAAATAATAGAAAAAAAATTGCCAGCCTACTAGGACACCACGACCTGCATACGACTGGAAACTGAAAGTGCAACTATCCCTGGGTGGTTTTTGTAATTACTAACAACATATAGCTCATTGAGCTAATGCTATTTGAAGATAAATATTTCAGGAAAGCTCAATGATTGCCATGGCATGGATGAGAAAATTGGACCCCTCAAAATTATAAGGACAAAAGGATTGGCTCAAGCTCAAAGCACAAGACTCTACATTTTCTATTTTAGTGATCCAAGAACACATTAAGTCTATAGGAAAAGCCAATGCTATCAAGGAGGGATGAGGTGTTGCTTAATGAGGTTCTTGCTCAAAATGCTTAGTGATATGCTCCAAAGCCCTCAACTACTTTCTCACATCCACATATGACCCAAACCAAAAGTCAAACTCGGCCCCACCGATTCTTTCTATCCGGCGCCACCGAGTTCAGATGTTATAGCCACTGCCACAAACCTTAGTCACTAGTAGAAATGGGGGCAATGGTCCAGGCCGGGTCAGCCCATTAGTCCCGGTTCAATCCAGAACCGGGACCAATGGTGGCATTGGACCCGGTTCGTGAACCCCGGGGGCCGGCCAGGCCACGTGGGCCATTGGTCCCGGTTCGTCTGGACCTTTTGGTCCTGGTTGGTGGGACGAACCGGGACCAATGGGCCTCACTCCTGGCCCACCACCATTGGTCCCGGTTGGTGGCTTGAATCGGGACCAAAGGCTGCCCTTTAGTCACGGTTCATGCCACCAACCGGGACCAATGATGTGCCTATATATACCCCTCACAGAAGAGCAGAGCACACTGCTCTTTTTTCTGGCACGAGGGGAGAGGGCTTGGTGGTGCTCTAGCTCACCTCCTATGCACACAAGGTGTTCGATGGAATGCCCGAGACACACTACTTAATCTTTATCCTCTCCAAGCTCGACCTCCAAGCTCCATTTTCCTCAATATTTCTCTAGGTTTAGCGGTCCGTCATGCCCCGTCCCCGTCTTCACCGCCGTCGATCAGCCGTGCCGATCTCATCGCCGGCACCACCGTGGTGAGCCTCTTGTTCTTATCTTCTTTCTGAAAGGAAAAATATTCTTACTTGTATGTTTAGATAGATACTTGTATTATTTTCTTACTTTTATTATTGCATCTTATATAGTGCGATGGTTTTGGTATCCGCCCCCGTCGGCCCTCGTCCTGTCTATGATTCGGATGTGGTATATATTATGTTTTCACAACTATTGGTTCATTTATTGTTTATGAAAATTATGCCGACCAACATGACATAGATTTTATTTATCTAGGAGGTTGTTGAACCGGAAATTCCAACTGTCGTGGAATTGTCACGGCAGATGTCCTCTTGCAAGGACTTAGTCGTGGAGCCATCGCAACTAGGAAGCTTAAAGGTGTTAATCGGGACAAAGGACACGACAGGTTTTATACTAGTTCGGCACCTTACGGTGAAGGTAAAGCCTACGTCTAGTTGGGTTGGTATTGCTTGAGGTTTCGATGACCAGGGAGCGAAATACTCTATGCCTGGTTCTCAATTGGTTGTTTCTTGCCCTAAGCCGCCAACAGGTCGTCCCCTTATATGCACGGGTTGACGCCCTGTGGCCTTACAGAGTCCCGGCCGGCTTATAAACAATGTCCGGCTCGGTGACTAGTCAAGTCTACCTTATGATACAAGTCATGCCATTATGGCGGTTTACTACAACGGGTCTTAAGTCGCCTGTGGGCCTTAGGCCCCTTTGTTGAGACGCCATCTTCACGCTTGGACTTGGGCTTCTGTCTAGTAATCTCTTTACGTAACCCGGCCCCACCTGGGTGGCTTACACAAATAGTTATATCCCCAACATTAGGCCCTATATTGATTTGAACCTGTTCATGTCAATCTTAAAATAACTTAAAGCATAAATCTTCAGTTTTCTGACTGCGCAAAACACTTTCTTTAACCTGCCGTGACGTCATTTTTTGGATCCGTGTTAACCCGTCATGACGTCATCTTTTCTTTTTACTCCGCCGTATCGCTCAACGGATCTCTGTCTTTATTGTCCGTTCCAGAATTCGAGGCGTCGGGGCCGCTGGATAATAATTCTTATCTCCTTGTTTCCCGTGTCGTCTCAGTTATGCTGTCCTTATAAATAGGCGCGACCTAGGTTTCATTTTCACCCTTCCAGTCGTATTCTTCCTCTTGCCTCCTATCGAGCTCCGCCGCCGCCGCCGTCAAGCTTCTCGTCTTCATCGACCCCAGCCGCCGATCAACCTGAATCGGACCGAAACACGTCGGTGAACCTCCGCAGCTCCTCCAGACCTGTAAGTTTCCTTTCCTTCCCTGCATAGATCTGCATTAGATCTTCTTCGAGTTCGTCGTAGTTCATCACCATTAGAGCCATTTCCTTGTTAGTTTTTCCTCCTAGATACCACTTCCGATCGAGAAAGATATAAAACAGCTGCGGTAGTTGTTTTCGCCCTTATCTTGGATACGAAGCAGATCTCTTTCTCTGTATGAAGGCCTTATTCAAGCCTATGAACGCATCTGTGTCGGTTTTTAGGTCTAGAAAAACTTCTTATCAGAACAGCCCTTTGATCTCAAATAATAGCAGAAGATTATGAAACCTGTTTTTATCACCCGGATGACTTCTTATGTTAAATGCCTTTAACATAACTGTCCAGGTATCCGTCTTAAACGTATTCCACTTGATCTGTGAACCTTGGGGCCTTCTCAGGTCTTTAAAACTTTTGACCTGTTGCTAACACTTGTGGCGGCTTAAATAATGTTGCTCAATTATCCTTATGTCATTAGGCCCCTTTAAGCCGCTACCTTCAGTAATTTGGATATTTTCTTCCGGGTTAAAATTTAAACCGGAACTTCTTATTTTGTAATAGGCAAATCTGTTGTCATGGCGCCTAAGTCGACCAAAGCTCCTGTAACCTGCAACTGGGTCCCATCCACTGTCACTAAAAGCAAAGTGGCTGAATTTGTGAAGTCTGGCCATTTGCCAAAGAAGGAAGTCATGTCTTATCACGTCCCTGACCCATCTGAATAGAAGCCTCAACCCAAAGAAGGGGAGGTAATAGTTTTCATGGATCACATGAGCCGGGGATTTACCCCTCCCGGCTCAAAGTTCTTCAGAGAAGTTTTAAATTTCTTTGACCTTAGACCTCAAGACATTGGACCCAATTCCGTGTCCAATCTTTGCAATTTCCAAGTCTTCTGTGAGGTGTACCTGGGAGAGGAGCCAAGCCTGCTCTTATTCAGAGAACTGTTTTACTTGAACCGGCAGATTGAGCGCGCCAATGGGCCAAGTCTTGAACTTGGCGGTATCTCGATCCAGCGACGGAGAGACTGTCTGTTTCCTTATGCTGAGCTGCAGAGTCACCCCAAATATTGGAACCAGTCATGGTTCTACTATCAGGATACTTCTCCGGCTGATGAGCCGCCTCTGCCCGGCTTTCGCGCCCTGCGCCTTGAGTCCAACCATCCGCTGGCTGATAAATTGACCGCTGTTGAACGTCTGCCGCTCAACCCCACCATCAAGAAGATTAAAGCTCTTCTGGGAAATGGTTTAAACGGCATCGACTTGGTCCGGGTCTGGGTCACTTGGCGTATACTCCCATTAAGCCGCCGCTCCGGCTTAATGTGCACCTATACAGGCGAACAGAACGACCCAATGCGCCACAGTTCTGACGACTTACCAGATGACGTGGCAGATGCTACAACCCAGTCACTGCTGAAGGAGGGTACTGTTATCAACAACACCTTCGGGTTACTTCCCTTCTGCAAAAAGAACCCGGCCCTTGCAGTAAGTTACCAATCTTAATAAATAATCTTTAATATGTTTACCTCCTTGTACTTATAATACCATATCTTTCCCACAGGCCAGTGATGATTTCTGGAAAGTCAAATATGACCACGAGGCCGCCCAACAAGCCAGAGCAGCCAAGAAAAATGAAAGGAAAAATGCCAAGATGGGGACTTCAAAAAAGAAGAAACCCAGCGCCTCTGAATTGCTCAAATTGGATGACTCTTCTTCAGATGAGGAAGAGGTAATCCCTTATTCTCTTTAACGCCTTTGTTACTATTTTACTGATATTTCCGCCTTTCAGGAAGACACTGGAAACAGCCAAGCTCATGGCGAAGAGGTAACTATAATTTCCTCCGACTCAGAGCCTTTGCCAAAGCACAAAACCCGGCGGGTGACCCGGAAAGTAAGATTTTCACATCCCTTAGCTTATCAAGATCCTCAATTTCTTCTGAAGCAACAACAGCTTGAGAACCGGAGGCAAACCGGACAAGTAAGGATGTAGAGCTCTCTTCCGCTTACTCGACGTGAAGAGTGAAGCGCCGAACCGAGGTCATCTCCGCTTATGCTCTGCTTATCCTTTGGCGGGTTTAATTAAATCGACCTCTCAATTCATCTGACTCCAATTATCAGGATACCTCTCCTTCTTCTGGCGAGTCTATGCAATCCAACATGCCGGCCTTCAAGACTGCCCCTTGGTAATGTACCTTTGTTATCCTCATACTTTGCCTTACTCATATTTTGTACTCATCCCTTTGTTTTATTCACGATTGTGCAAAGAAGCTTCAAGAAGAGGGCAAAGAAGAATAAGCCGATTGAAGACCCGGTAGCAACGGAGCCGGAACCCGAAACCACTGCCCCTGATGCATCAACCTCCTCCTGAGCCGGCCCATGAAATTCCGACACCATCTTCCGACCCGCCTCAAGAAGGCACTCTTGATAACTCCGATAAACCAGAAATTCCTCGCCCGGTCCGGACGGCTGAACCGGAAGTTGAATACTTGAAAAGCTAGTATGTTGAGCCGGGGCGGCCTACTGTTCTTGCCAGGTGTACCGCTAAGGAAGAACTTGTCAAAATACGGAAGACCAAACAGGACATCGCTGATTATGCCCACTTAAGCATTGGCGATATAGTCTCAGGCTATCTGAATCAAGTGCATAGCAGCCGCGACCTGGATATTGACATGGTGAAACAGATACAACATAAATCTGAAGTATAACTTATATTAGTTCTCCTGAATCTTACTTACTGTACCAACCCCCAAGTCTACTGCTTATAAGTAAATATGCCGTAGACTTAGATACCGGCTTACTGTTAGCGCACCCGGTTTACAAGAAAGTATATTTAACTCGGCTGTAATATAGCAACTTTCAAATAAACGATACACATTAGCCCCCAAGTGTCAAGTTTTTTTACTTGTAAAGTGCTTGAGACTTTAATATGCATAATCTGACATTATAAAGTAAAATTTTCTTCAACATACATTAGCCCCCAAGTGTCAAGGTTCTTTACTTGTAAAGTGCTTGAGACTTTAATAATACCTTACCATAACCTTACTTGTAACCCGACGTTATTGCAGGTCTCCACCAGTCAATTCGAATTGTAGATTGCTGACCTGAAGACCCGGCTGGCGGCCCAAGACCTTGAAATTCAAAAAGCCGACTCCAAATTCGCATTCAGCATCTCTGAGCAAGAAAAGTTGAAGAAGGATTTTGACACGGAGAAGAAGGCCTGGGCGGATGAAAAATCTTCACTTGTGACCCTGGCCGAGACATCAGAAGCAGCTCTTGCCAAAGCAACTGCCGAATTGTCCGGCTTAAAGCACCAGATATCCCAAATGGTCTCAGCAATTTTCGGTAAGTTACTATGTGTAACTTTTGAACATCACCATGATTCATTTGATAACTGTTTCAGATATGATCTCCGGCTTAATCTTATATGCATAAACGCAGGTCCCAGCGTACCAACCTGAAGCAGAATATGCTGATCAAGCTTAAGGCGGTGTACACTCTAGTGGAATAGCTGTACACCGGGTCACAACATGCTTTGGCCGTTGTAGCTTTATCAAATGATACTCCTTATCTTCTGCAGGATGTGCTCAAACGGCTTGCCGTGTTACCTCAACGGATTCAGGAGTTAAGGCGAGCATCTGGTAGAGCCGGGGCCATAGCCGCCTTAAGCCGGGCCATAGCGTTGGCTCCAGAGCTAGACTTAGGCGATGTTGCTCTTGGATATCCTAGCTTAAAGGAGGATGGGTCTGCATTCAATGAATCAGACTTCACCACCTGTGTGAGAGTCGTACGTCCTGTGGCCACCATCGTCGGCAACGATATTGATCTTACAAAGTACCAGCCGGGTTATGACAACGAAAACCAGAGGATTCCACCTCCGCATTATGATGATGTCAGCCTGATCCCTCCAACTCGTAAGCATACCTTTGCTCCTGAAGTTGACCCGGCCTGTTTAATAGATGATGAAGCTGAATTTGAAGCCTTAAGCGGCATTGACTGGACCTCGTCAACCTTCCAGGAGAAAGCAGCGGACGAAGAGGCGGAGAAGGATAACCCGGAGTCGTCAAGTCCACCAAAGGAGTAACCCGCCTGGCACTAACTCTTTGAAAAAATAATGCCTCATTTTTCAGACTCGGGGAGTCTTGTAATAGGGTAGAAACACTTAACTCTGTCATGCCTTCGCAAGCATGTTTGTGGTGCTTAACAATGTCTCAAGCCGCTATTGTTGTGCACTGTCGGCTTGCTTGAATTGCTTCTTAACATCCAAAAGCTTTTTGCTTTACCCTGTGTATAAAAACAAAAAATTCCTTTGGCGTCTCACCACATCCGGGGTCGTGTAAAATAATGTTAACCCGGAGTATGAACCAAAACATTATAAGTATCAACTGGTTCATGATCATGACCATAATAATATACATGTTATCTCATTGAAGCGTATATTACCGGCTTACGTGATTCCAAAAAGCAGACAGTTAAACATAACTTCTGAAAATTGGCACATATAATGTTTACCTGGCCCTTAATATTATTTACTCTTATATAATAAAGTAAACCTAATTTTCAAAGGCCTCTGATTCGAATACGATCAGTAGAACCGTTCCAAAGGGGTTAAGCTAAGATTCAGATACGATCATATAGGCCCCAATGGCTTTGGCGATGCCGATCAAGTGGGTATCGTCAGCTATGTTCTCTTTGGTTCGAATACGACCTATGTTTGAACAGGAAGCCCCCAAGTGACCATGAGAGTTGTTTAATGACGCTGATTCGAATATGATCCACGTCAGACCCAAAGGGGTTAAGCTATGATTCAAATATGATCAAGAAGCCCCCAAGTGGGTTTGGCAGTATGCCGATCAATTGGGTATCGACAGCTATGTTCTCTTTGTTTCGAATACGACCTATGTTTGAACAGGAAGCCCCCAAGTGACCATGGCTCGATTCAAATATGATCATAACCCGGACCAAAGGGAAAACCGGATTCAGATATGATCCGCTCCCTATTAGTCGTTTCCACCACCTGGTAAAGAAAACACATAAACCTTGTAGGATGGAAAGGAAAAAGGTCCTGCTTTATTGCTTTATATAATATATACATTGCTAAAAAAGAAAAAGAAATATACTCTGAAAGCCGTTGGCTTAAGTATAGTAGGGCCGGAGATGCACTATGTTCCACGGCCGCCGGGTTTCTTCCTCCGACTTACGTGAGTCTTTATGCTCTCAAACATCAATGAGGTAATCTGACCCGTTGTTGAGATTCTTGCTGACCACGAAAGGTCCTTCCCAAGGAGGGGACATCTTGTGCATATCAGATTAATCCTGGATGAGCCGGAGCACTAAATCGCCTTCCTGGAAAGTTTTGCTTCTAACCCGGTGGCTATGATAACGGCGCAGGTCTTGCTGGTAAATCGCCGAGCGGGCTATTGCCAAGTCTCGCTCTTCATCCAACAAGTCAAGTGCATCCTGACGAGCTTTTTCATTATCGGCCTCAACGTAAGCGGCCACCCGGGGTGAATCATGCTGGATGTCACTTGGCAGAACCGCCTCTGCTCCGTACACCATGAAGAAAGGTGTATAACCAGTAGACCTGTTAGGCGTTGTGTTGATGCTCCATAGCACAGAGGGTAACTCCTCCACCCAATAACCCGGAGTTCGCTGTAAGGGAACTAAGAGCCGGGGTTTGATACCTTTCAAGATCTCTTGATTAGCTCTTTCTGCTTGACCATTAGACTGGGGGTGAGAAACACCCGAAACATCAAACCGGATGTGCTCTTGTTGATAGAACTCTTCCATGGCACCCTTGGAGATATTAGTACCATTATCAGTTATAATACTGTGCGGAAAACCAAAACGAAAGTTCAACTTTTTGATGAACTGAACCGCCGTGGCTGCATCACACTTACTGACCGGCTCTGCTTGAACCCACTTGGTGAATTTATCCACTGCCACCAACAGGTGTGTCTTCTTATCTTTAGACCTTTTGAAAGGACCAACCATATCAAGCCCCCAGACTGCCAACGGCCAAGTAATTGGAATCATCCTCAATTCTTGAGCCGGCACATGAGCTCGTCGTGAGAATTTTTGACATCCGTCACATTTGCTGACCAGATCCTCCGCATCAGCATGAGCCGTCAGCCAATAAAAACCATGCCGAAAAGCCTTGGCTACCAGAGACTTTGAACCGGCATGATGACCGCAATCACCTTCATGAATCTCATGAAGTATCTCCTGACCCTCCGTAGGCGATACACAACGTTGAAACGCCCCAGTGAAGCTACGGTGATGCAACTCGCCATGAACAATCGTCATGGATTTGGACCGCCTGATGATTTGTCTTGCCAAGGTCTCGTCCTCAGGCAATTCTCCCCGGGTCATATAGGCCAAATATGGGACCGTCCAGTCCGGGATGGCATGGAGAGCCGCCACCAGCTGCGCCCGGTGCGGCACCGCAAGCTCTTCCTCTCAGAGGCACTCTGACATAAGGGTTATGCAAAATGTCAAGAAAAGTATTAGGCGGCACCGGCTTACGCTGAGACCCCAGCCAGCTTAAAGCATCAGCCGCCTCATTCTTCCTTCGATCAATGTGCTCTACTTGATAACCTTTGAAATGCCCAGCCACCGCATCAACTTCACGACGATAAGCCGCCATAAGGGGATCCTTAGAATCCCACGTGCCTGACACCTGTTGAGCGACGAGGTCTGAATCGCCCAAGCATCTTACCCGGCTCAAATTCATCTCTTTGGCCATCCAGAGGCCATGGAGTAAAGCCTCGTATTCAACTGCATTGTTAGTATAGGGAAACATAAGCCGGAGCACATAACAAAATTTGTCACCTCGGGGGGAAGTTAAAACGACTTCAGCCCCCGAGCCTTCCAACTGCCTCGACCCATCGAAGTGAATAGTCCAATACGTGTTATCTGGCTTCTCATTGGTGCCTGCAACTCCGTCCAATCATTGATAAAGTCTACTAGGGCTTGAGACTTGATCGCTGTGTGCGGCATATACTTCAAACTGTGAGGCCCAAGCTCGATGGCCCACTTGGCAACTCGTCCTGTGGCTTCCCTGTTCTGGATGACGTCTCCCAAGGGGGCTGAACTTACCACAGTTATAGGATGACCCAGGAAGTACTGCTTTAGCTTCCGGCTTGCCATGAACACCCCATAAACAAGTTTCTGCCAATGCAGATACCTTTGCTTGGATTCTATGAGCACCTCACTGATGTAATAAACCGGCCGCTGAACTGGATGCTCCTTGCCAGTCTCCTTACACTCCACCACAATAGCCACACTAACAACACGTGAGTTAGCAGCAACATACAATAGCAATGGCTCTTTATCAATCGGAGCTGCGAGAACCGGCGACTCAGACAATTGTCTCTATAAGTCTTCAAAGGCAGCATCAGCAGCCTCACTCCAGACAAAGGTGTCTGTTTTCTTCATCATCTGATACAGCGGTAGAGCCTTCTCCCCTAGCCGGCTTATGAATCGGCTTAAAGCAGCAAAGTGACCCGCGAGTCGCTGAACATCATTGATGCACACCGGTTTAGCCAGAGAGGTAATCGCCTTGATCTTCTCCGGGTTAGCTTCAATGCCCCTGTTTGAGACCAGGAATCCCAAAAGTTTGCCTGCAGGTACACCAAATACACACTTGTCTGGGTTAAGCATCATCTTGTAGACCCGGAGATTGTCAAAGGTTTCCTTTAAGTCGGTGATCAAGGTTTCGTTCTCTTTGGACTTCATCACAATGTCATGCACATAAGCATGAACATTGCGCCCAATTTGATTGTGGAGACAATTCTGCACACACCGCTGATAAGTCGCCTGGGCACTCTTGAGCCCAAACGGCATAGACACATAGCAAAAGGCTCCAAATGGAGTAATGAAAGCCGTCTTCTCCTGGTCCTTAACTGCCATCTTGATCTGATGATAACCAGAGTAAGCATCCAAAAAACTCAACCGCTCGCAACCCGCTGTGGCATCGATGATTTGATCAATGCGGGGTAGAGCAAAGGGATCAGCCGGACAAGCTTTATTTAAGTCCGTGTAGTCCACACACATCCGCCAGGTGCCGTTCTTCTTGAGCACAAGCACCGGGTTAGCCAACCACTCCGGATGAAAAACTTCCACGATGAACCCGCCGCTAAGAGCCGAGACCTCCTCCCTATAGCCTTTGACCTTTCCTCATTGAATCGCCGGAGAAACTGCTCGACCGGCTTATACTTTGGATCAATATTAAGAGTGTGCTCAGCGAGTTCTCTCGGAAACCCGCATGTCGGAAGGTTTCCATGCAAAGATGTCCCTGTTCTCACGGATGAACTCGATGGCGCGCTTTCCTATTTGGGATCCAAATTGTATGCGATGCTGAACTGCTTGGAAGAGTCGCTCGAGTGAAGTCAACCAGTTTTGTCTCGCGACCGACTTAAATTTCAACGCCGATTCTTGCTCTGTGGTTGGCTTCTTCAAAGAGGTCATATCTGCCGGGTCAACATTAGTTTGATAAAACTTCAGCTCCTCTTCAGCACAAATGGATTCAGCATAAGCCGCATCGCCTTCCTCGCACTCCAAGGCCACCTTTCGACTCCCATGCACAGTGATGGTGCCCTTGTAACCCGGCATCTTGAGCTGCAGATAAACATAACACGGCCGTGCCATAAACTTGGCATAAGCCGGCCGTCCAAACAGAGCGTGATATGGGCTCCTGATTTTGACTATCTCAAACGTCAGCTTCTCAGCCCTGGAATCATATTCGTCTCCAAAACCCACTTCCAGCTCGATCTTTCCAATGGGATATGCCGACTTACCAGGTACCACCCCATGTAAAAGAGTGTTAGACGTCCTCAAGTCCTTATCAGTCAGACCCATACGGCGAAAGGTCTCATAATAGAGAATATTGATGCTGCTTCCGCCGTCCATGAGCACCTTAGTGAATTTATATCCACCAACCCGAGGGGCCACCACCAAGGTTAACCGACCGGGTTATCAACCCGAGGTGATCTTCTACTCCAAATGATAGGCTGCTCGACCACCTCGGATAACGGGAACCGCCAGTTCAACCGAATTCACAGCCCTTTATGAACCTTCGGTCACGTTTATACGTTAGTGGTAAACACATGGTATTGCCCACCGTTCAACTGTTTTGGATGGCTCTGATAACCTGACTGCTGTTGCTGCTGTCCTCCTTGACCAGACTGCTGCTGATTATAGCCACCATGACCACCTTGAAAACCAGAACTTGAGCCGCCACCCGGGCCATGGAAACCACCTGCTCCTGAACCACCGCCTGATCCGTGATTGCCATCAAACATGTTTGAATTTTTGAAAGCCTTCATGATCGCGCAGTCCTTCCATAAGTGGGTGGCAGGATTTTCCCGAGTACCGTTTCTTGGACAAGGCTCATTCAGAAGCTGTTCGAGAGAAGGACCTGAGCCACCAGATCGAGGGGGTGCTCTCCCCTTACGCTTCTTGTTATTACCTTGGGCATTAGCATTGGCCACCAACGCCGGGTTACCGTCCGGCTTACGCTTGTTGCCACCTTGACTTACCGGGTGATGCTGCTGACCCTTTGCGTTGCCGTTCTTCTTTCCTTTCCCTGTCTTTAACTCCTCAGACGCGGGATCATCGGTAGTATCAGAATCGGCATATTTAACCAAAGCCGCCATCGGCATACCCATGTCATTGCAATCACGCTTAAGGCGCCCCAGCTTCTGCTTCAGCGGCACAAAACGACAATTCTGATGGAGCATAAGTACCATAGAGCAGCGCCCATCTTATCGATGAATGTATTATTTCCTTGACCGGCGCATCGAATGAGTTGTGGACTCACCCTCCTCCTGCTTACAATTGGTCAAGTCCACAATGGACATATATTGCTTGCAAGTATCCTTAAAGTTCTGGATAAACCGGGCCTTTAACTCTGCCCATGAACTGATGGAATTGGGAGGCAAACTTTTCAACCAAGATCGGGCCGTTCCATCTAACACCATGGTGAAATACTTAGCCATTGCCACGTCGCTGACTTCCAATTACTCCATGGCCATCTCATAACTTTCAATTCATGCCCCCGGCTGTAAGTCGGCCGTGTAATTCGGCACCTTTCGAGGTCCCTTGAAATCCTTGGGCAGACGCACATCTCGCAGAGTCGGCACCAGACAAGGGACACCACCGGTTCTAATGGCCACCCCTGCTCCAACAGAAGTCATTGGATACTCTGGGAGACCATCATATGCCGTCCGCTGAGCCGCTAACTGAGCCGCCCGTTCATCCTCCTGACGTAATCGATCCTGCACCGGGTTATAGCCGCCGGGTTGGTTGCGACGCTGGGCATTGCTTGATAAATCTTCTGACTCCATGTGCCTGCTGTAAATCGGACTCCGGTTTGGACAAGGTGCTATCCAAGGCTGAGGAGTGGAATGAATCCTGTCCCTGCTGTAAGAATAGGTCTCTTGTTGTGCCAAGGCCGTCTGAAGAAGATCCCTAACCCTCCGGGTTTCCACCGCTGTCGGTGTCAAAACCGGCGGATCTCGGGTAGGGGGTCCCGAACTGTGCGTCTAGGCGGATGGTAACAGGAGACAAGGGACACGATGTTTCTACCCAGGTTCGGGCCCTCTCGATGGAGGTAATACCCTACTCCTTCTTGATTAATATTGATGATATGGGTAGTACAAGAGTAGATCTACCACGAGATCAAGGAGGCTAAAACCTAAAAGCTAGCTTATGGTATGATTGTTGTTCGTCCTACGGACTAAAACCCTCCGGTTTATATAGACACTGGATAGGGTTAGGGTTACACAGAGTCGGTTACAATGGTAGGAGATCTACATATCCAGATCGCCAAGCTTGCCTTCCACGCCAAGGAAAGTCCCATCCGGACACGGACGAAGTCTTCAATCTTGTATCTTCATAGTCTTGGAGTCCGCCAAAGATGATAGTTCGCTATCCGGATACCCCTAGTCCAGACTCCTCAAGAGCCCCTGAACCAGGCTTCAATAACGACGAGTCCGGCGCGATATTGTCTTGGCATTGCAAGGCGGGTTCCTCCTCCGAATTCTTCATAGAAGGTTTTGAACACAAGGATAGTGTCCGGCTCTGCAAAACAAGTTCCACATACTACCGTAGAGAGAATAACTTTTGAACAGATCTACTGACGTATTCCGCGGCATGACATCACACCACAGCCAGGCCTTTATATGAACCGTTTTTTACTGTTCCACCTCAGCGCGTTTTGCAAGGCGGTTTCCCTGGCACGTCTTATCAAAGTATAGATCGTGCCCCCTTATTCCGGGATTCTCATCAATACGGACGTGGGTAACCCATCCGCGCCCTTGATTACGGCGCTTGGGAGATAAGCGAGTTTTACCAGGATGGCGGGGGACGCCTAGCTTCCTCCGTCCATATAAGGGGATAAGGATCCAACTTTTCTCCTACGCCTACTTCCTCCTTTGCTTATCCATTTCCGCGCACTCGGGCTCCAGCGCCCAAGTCCGCACACCCCACCTCAACCTTCTCCAACTATGTCCGGAGCGGGAGGCAGGTGGATGGCCTCCTCCGTCACGGAGGGGCACATCACAAAGCTGCGGGAGGCCGGATACTTGTCCGGCGATATCGCGTGTCGGCTCCCCAACAAGGGGCAGCTCACTCCAACCCCTAGGCCCCATGAGAGGGTGGTGTTTCTCCCCCACTTCCTCCGCGGACTAGGTTTTCCACTTCACCCATTTGTCCGGGGGCTCATGTTCTACTACGGCCTGGATTTCCACGACCTGGCCCCGAATTTCATCCTCAATATCTCGACGTTTATCGTCGTGTGCGGGGCTTTCCTCTGCATCCAACCCCACTTGGGTTTATGGTTGAAGACCTTTAGCGTCAAGCCGAAGATAGTGGGCGGCCGAGAGGTGGAGTGCGGAGGCGCCATGGCGGGCAGGATGCCCAATGTTCTATGGCTCGAGGGCTCCTTCATGGAGACAGTGAAGGGGTGGCAATCGGGGTGGTTCTACATCACCGAGCCGTGCGACTCCAAATGGGCGGCGGCCCCGGAATTCAGATATGGCTCCCCCACACAGCTCACATAATGGAAAGAGACGGGCCTGACGTGGGGTAATTCGAAAGAGCTGACCGGACTCCAAACCTGTGTCCGAGACCTGGTGGACAAGAAGCTGAAGCTTGTCAATGTAGTCCAGGTTATGCTCATCTGCCGGATTCTCCCGTGCTAGCAACGGGCCTTCAATTTGTGGGATTTTGATCCGGCACAGCACCATACCTTGAGCCGGCTCTTCGACACTACGTACGAAGATGCCTGGAAAGTACTGTTCAAGGGCGCCGAAGCCCCCGCATCCACTACCGAAGATCGCGGATTCAGCTCGCAGCGTCAAGCCAGCGAGGTAAGTTATTTTACCCTTTACGGGACTCTTTTTTCATAGATTGACTCTATGTAGGATCTAAAACTCCCTAACCTTTGACAGGACTGGCTGAAGACGTCCGGACGGATTAACTGTCCGGCTCCTTTGCTAGGAGACCCAGCGGACGCCCGATTGACGGGGCTGCTGGCTCCTGTACCCCATGTGGTGCCGGAGAAGAAGGCCAAGAAGGAGGCCACGGGAACTCGAAGGAGCTCCCGACGCCAGGTGCCGTCGGACTCACCACCCGACAACTCTGAGGCGGAATCCTCCTCTGAGGAAGAGGAGGAGGAAAAAGAAGCCCCTCCCCCAGCGAGGAGAGAGAAGAAAAGGAAGGCCACCCCAACTGAGGAGGCCGGAGGGTCCAAGAAGGGAAGAACCCTTCCTCTGGACTTCTCCACCAACGTCGACAACGACGAGGAGGAGTGGCCGACAAGGGACAAGCCCTTGGCGAGATCGTAAGTGTCCGGATACCCATGGCTTTTTCATTGCATAGTGTTCTCTAATGCCGAACAATCATGCAGCCTGCCCAAGGGCGAGCTTTGCCGCTTCGTCGAGTGGGTCCCTGAGTTCATCGGAAATGGAGAGTACTTCACTTCCGGCCGCCTCCTCACCTCACGCTGCGGACGACGCCGAGGTGGGGCCCCAAGGGGGCCTGGTCAAGAGGAGGTGGCGCAGGAGGCGCCGCAAGGCAACCTCCCAGACTCCAGGCGTGTGGGGGCCGAGACCCCGAGGGGCTCTAAGCCCGACCCTCGTCCGGACTCCATACCGAACCTTCAGCGGTTCCGAGTCCGCAAGCGGTCCTTCAGAGGAAGGTAAGACGCCGTGTCCTCCGGCCCAACCGAGGCACCGGATAGCTTATCGGAGGCACTTAACAGCGCTTCCATCGAGGAGGAGCACCGCACTGTTATGAGTGTGGTGATCCAGAAAGTTCAGTCCGCCAAGAGCGGGCTGACTGAAGCCTGTACCAGCCTTCTAACAGGCTTTGAGGTAAGTTTGGAATATGTAAAAATATTACCGCATAGACAGTAGCCCCTGATGCTTAGTTCGGTGTTCGGAAAGAATAGCCGGACTAAGAATCTAAAAATATATACGCAGGAGTCTAACATAAGTATGTCAATATGGGAATGCAGGTTGCGCTGCTGACCTCTGCCGCACTGACTGCGGAGGTCAATGCATTGAAGCAGAGCCTCGAGCTGTCCGAGAACGAGCTCGGCCTTGCAAAGAAGAAGCTCGAGGACAAGTCAGGTAAGTAATACCTTATTAAAGAAATACCTTATAGAAAGGTTTCAGTTGCAAAAAATAACAGGAATAACATGGGTACTGCAGGGGCCACAAACGAGGTGGTGACCCTGAAGGAAGCGGTGTCCGTGGCCGAAAGCAAAGCGGCTGCGGAGCGCACCGAGCGAGAGAAGCAAGAGGAGCGGGTGGCGGAGGTGCGGCAAGAGCTCCAGGCTCTCGTGGAAAAACATGAGAGTTTGGAGCGTGACTCGAAGACTCGAGAGTCCGAGCTCGCCTCGGCTCCTGAGAGTGCCAAAGCCGCTAAGGCCGAAGCCCAAAAAGCCCTCCAAGAAATTGAATCGTTAAAGAAGATAGCGGCGGGTAAGGCATTCTTTATGCAAAGCACGCATGTGAAAGTGAATTACCTATTACTTACCCGGATTCGGAACTCTCCAGGAGCATTCGCAGATTTGCCCCGTAGTGTGTCTGATGCTGCCGCGTTCTACCGCGCCAAGGAGGGGAGCTCGACGGAAAAGGTGTTCTGGTCTCAGTATGCTGAGGCCGGACATCCGATGCCCCTAAGCGACCAGCTGAAGCAGCTGGTCGAGCTCCACAAGGTCGCCGAACAAGCCATGAAGGGCCTCATAGTTCGGCTGTGGCCATTGTAAGCCATGCCTGGGAGCTACTTTGGGCTAGTGCGGCGGCTGGTGGACGCCTGTCCATGGATTGAAGTCATCAAGCTCTCCGTCTGCATTGAAGGTGCCCGTCGGGCCCTTGCCCGTGCTAAAGTGCAGTGGGGCAAGCTGAATGCGGAGAAGCTTGTGACGGACGGGCCACCGAAGGGCAAGGAGCATCGCACACCCGAAATGTATTATGAGGGCGTCCTAAAGGGTGCCCGCTGTATAGCGGATGAGTGCTCCAAAGATGTAATTTTTTAATAGACTCGCATTTGTTATCCTGTACGCTGAAAACTTGTTCATATGCGCTAAGCAACGCTTGTTAATTTAAAATATTACCTTCTATGCGCCGCTTATCAAATTTGAGAGATGGCAAGTCGTTATTTCAGCCCCCATGCCACGAGGGCTGGGGTGTTAGGGATAAACTTGAGCGATCTTGTTCCCATTCTTGGGTCCATCGAGGAGGCGCCAACGAACGTAACAAGGCAACCGGACTTATAATGCTTGAACACTCTCACTTAGCCATAGAATTCTATAATTTTAAATTTCGGCGAAGCCCCTAGTATTCGGAAGACCGAATTCGGGGCGCTATCCAGGCCTTGCCCGGACAATGCCGGTTCCTCGCTCTAAGTGGCATAAGTCTTTAGGGACCCGAAAAAACCTCTCGAACAGCAACCGGCACTCGCCCTATCATGACGGTCAGTTTTAGCTTTCTCCACTAAGGTGCTCAACCCAGCTCAACTGGGGCACAATCGTAGTGGTTCTCCTAGTGCTACCTTAGCCGATATAACGGAACGTAAGGTACCAAAACATAGGAGCCGGGCAAACCCAACTATTGACCCAAGACATGATTCGGAGCCGATGCATATAATGCTATAAGTTTGGGGTGCCGCACTTGTGAAATTGTTCGGTCTTATCACACCATAATTTTGGGGTACTTAAGCCCCTGGTGTATTGGCCGTACCAAAGTGTATGGGTGCAACATGTCATAAAATGAACATATATATAGATATAGAAAGGAGTGCGGTAATAGGCAAGAGCTATATATTGGTTATTAAAAAGAAACTGCAAATAAAAGCAGAACGATACAAATCGTGTGATAAGCAAGGGATGGGACTATTGAACATGTCCCCCTCCAGGGTAAGCTGCGGGATGGTATGTAAAACAGGTATAATGCTCGTAATAGAGACCACCTGGACACTCGACCCAGTTGTCTGCTTCCCTGGCTGTTGCATCGTGTATTCGGCGCGAATACCGGACAGGGCTTCTTTAGAACAGAGTCCTGAAAGTAAGAAAAAAGAAAAAAGAAAAAGAATGACACAATCGGGAGCCCCTGGTGCGGTTGAGACGCATTTTGGGCGTGCCGTGGTCGTGCTCCTCCCCTTATGCCCATGGTATCTCCAGAGCGTAGTTATGTACGCGTAGTACTGGCTTCGCAATTTCGCGAGGGCTGGGGTTGGGACCGGATTGCTACGCGTGCTTGGATCGTGCCAGGCGGTCTTGTTGTAGGTTACTCCGGGCGCGCTTGACAGTGTCCGGACGTTTAGTGGCCAGACTCGAGAATTGCTGTGAGAGTCTGCTTTGCACCTCCGTCGCGAGGGCCGCCGTGTGCTCCGCCGTTCGGAGAGAGCGTTCGGTGTTTCCATTGACCGTGATTACTCCTCGAGGGCCTGGCATCTTGAGCTTGAGATATGCCTAGTGCGGCACCGCATTGAACTTTGCAAATGCGGTTCGTCCGAGCAGTGCATGATAGCCCTGCGGAACGGGACTATGTCGAAGATTAACTCTTCTCTTCGGAAGTTATCCGGGGATCCGAAGACCACTTCAAGTGTAACTGAGCCTGTACAATTGGCCTCTACACCCGGTATGACACCTTTAAAGGTCGTCTTTGTAGGTTTAATCCGTGAGGGGTCTATGCCCATT
Source organism: Aegilops longissima (assembly GCA_021605205.1). Taxonomy (NCBI): domain Eukaryota; kingdom Viridiplantae; phylum Streptophyta; class Magnoliopsida; order Poales; family Poaceae; genus Aegilops; species Aegilops longissima. The sequence continues at coordinate 19,760,382 of CM038681.1, forward strand.
TTGCACACTGTATCCTGATAAAGCAGGTTCAGGCTGCTGCCGCCGTCCATCAGGACTCTGGTGAGGTGAAATCCGTCAATAATTGGGTCAAGGACCAATGCGGCAAAACCGCCATGACGAATGCTAGTGGGGTGGTCCCTTCGATCGAAGGTGATCGGGCAGGAAGACCATGGGTTGAACTTTGGGGCGACTGGCTCCATCGCATATACGTCCCTTAGTGCAAGCTTCCGCTTCCTTTTGGGTATGTGGGTTGCGTATATCATGTTCACCATCCGCACTTGTGTGGGAAAGCCCATCTGTCCTCTATTGTTCGACGGCCGGGGCTCTTCCTCGTCATCGCTATGCAGCCCCTTGTCATTGAGTTCGGCACTTAACTTTCCCGCTTTCTTGAACACCCAACAATCCCTGTTGGTGTGGTTGGCTGGTTTTTCGGGGGTGCCATGTATCTGGCACAAGCGATCGAGTCTTCGGTCCAAGTTGGACGGGCCCTGGGTATTTCTTTTGAATGGCTTCTTCCGCTGACCGGTTTAGAGCTCAATCCGCATTGACTGCCGATCTTCATCATTGTCGCTGTTAATGCGGCGCTTGTTTTTGTTGCGACGCGACCTACCATTGCTGTCCTTGGTATCCGAACTACCAAGGTTTTTGGTCAAGTTGTTAGTACGAGCTAGCCAGCTTTCCTCTCCCGTGCAAAAACGGGTCATGAGTGTGGTGAGGGCTGCCATGGATTTCGGCTTTTCCTGTCCTAGGTGCCGGGCTAGCCACTCGCCGCGGATGTTATGTTTGAAGGCTCTAAGGGCCTCTACATCCGGACAGTCAACGATTTGATTTTTCTTGGTTAGGAACCGTGTCCAGAATTGTCTGGCCGATTCTTCTGGCTGCTGAATTATATGGCTAAGGTCATCGGCGTCTGGTGGTCGCACATATGTGCCCTGGAAGTTATCAAGGAATGCGGCTTCCAGGTCCTCCCAACAACCAATTGATTCTGCTGGCAAGCTGTTAAGCCCATGCCGAGCTGGTCCTTTAAGCTTGAGGGGGAGGTATTTGATGGCGTGTAGATCATCACCGCGGGCCATGTGGATATGGAGGAGGTAGTCCTTGATCCAAACCGCAGGATCTGTTGTGCCATCGTATGATTCAATGTTTACGTGTTTGAAACCCAAATGGATTTGATGATCCATTACTTCATCTGTGAAGCATAGTGGGTGTGCGGCGCCTCTGTATTGGGCTATATCACGACGTAGCTCATATGAGCTTTGTCTACTGTGTTCGGCCCGGCCGGGTTTGCTGTATCCGGCGTGACGGTTATCATCGCGTGTCGTGGGGCGCCCACGCGATCCGTAGACCGATCTTGTATGTTTTGCCTTATCCTCCAATATATCTTCCGTCTTTCTTGTCCTTTGCATTCGAGGAATGGGATCTGCCTTGTGGAAACAAAAGCTATTTGTTCGAGTCAAGCAAGCGGACAGTCAGCTAAGAATACTGGAAGAGTGACCGATCTTGTATGTTTTGCCTTATCTTCCAATATATCTCGCAAGTCCGACGCGTTTTCCCGTGCCTTGGTACTTTTTGAGTAGCGTCGGGGTGCGGCTTGAGCGGAGGGCCGAGAGGCTTCTCTGTCGCGGACACGGGGTGGCCGGTCTGCCATGTCGTGCGCTGGTGACTTGGGTGCTTCCTCCTCTGATCAAGCAACGACCCGCGCTTGGGGTAGCTTTTGAGAGGCGCTCGAGTTCATACTCTTCGCTGCAAGGACTTCAGTCCATCTGTCAGCTAGCAGGTCTTGGTCAGCTCTAAGCTCTTGCTGCTTTTTCTTGAGGCTACTTGCCGTGGCCATAAGCCTGCGTTTGAAACGCTCCTGTTCGGCGGGATCCTCAGGCACAACAAATTCGTCGTCGTCGAGGTTTGCCTCATCTTCGGAGGGAGGCGCATAATTATCGCCCTCTACCTTTTTTCTTTCGCAGACCTTTGCGGCGGTCTTGCTTCTCCCTCCTCTCGTGCCGAGTCCTGCCGAGGGGGTCGCCTTCGCACCGTCCGGTGTTATTGTCTCCCGTGCCGGAATCACCGTTTTTACTATGGCGGGATTTAGAACGGCGTCGCTGACGTTGGTGTTTGGGTTGTTTCTTGGATGGGTCATCCTCCGCCGTTCCATCGCCATTCCCATCTTTTGGGATGTCCACCATGTATATGTCGATGACGAGGTGGCCTTCCAAAGGTGCCTGTAGGCGCTGGTCTTGGTCGTCTCCGCATCGCCGCCCATACCGCCGATGTCTTCGGAGTCGAAGTCGAGCATGTCGGTTAAATCATCGACATTGGCTACAAAGTGGGTGGTGGGTGGGCGTTGAATTTCTTTGTCGTCCGCATCCCAACCTTCCTGACCATAGTCCTGCCAGGGCTCTCCAGATAAAGAGAGAGACCTTAGTGAATTCAGGATGTCGCCAAAGAGCGAGTACTGAAAGATGTCCGCGGCAGTGAACTCCATGACCGGCGCCCAATCGGATTCAATTGGCCGGGCCGCGGAGGGTTTGGAGTCCAGCAAGGAGTCCGGCACCTGGGAGTCACGAGCTTCGCAAAATACAGGGATGGTGTTCGGCTCAATCGCCGTAGAGATCGTAGCCCCCGAGGCAGTGTCCAACCACTCGTCCTCGATCGGGGAATCCTGCTCCAGATTAAGGGTCAGAGCGGGCATCGGTGCGGCCTCCAGGGCATTGTTCGACGGCAGATCTAGATCATACCCATCGAGACAGTGTGGCGCGCTTGGCTGTGGCTCGAATCCGTCGAAGATCAATTCTCCGCGGACATCGGCTGTATAGTTTAAGCTTCCAAATCTGACCTGATGGCCAGGGGCGTAGCTTTCGATCTGCTCCAGATGGCCAAGTGAATTAGTCCGTAGTGCAAAGCCGCCGAATACGAAGATCTGTCCGGGGAGAAAAGTCTCACCCTGGACCGCGTCGTTGTTGATGATCGAAGGAGCCATCGGACCTATAGGTGACGACACAGAGGAACTCTCAATGAAAGCACCAATGTCGGTGTCAAACCGCGGATCTCGGTAGGGGGTCCCGAATCTGTGCGCTAAGGCGAATGGTAACAGGAGACAAGGGACATGATGTTTTACCCAGTTTCGGGCCCTCTCGATGGAGGTAATACCCTACTCCTGCTTGATTAATATTGATGATATGGGTAGTACAAGAGTAGATCTACCACGAGATCAAGGAGGCTAAACCCTAGAAGCTAGCCTATGGTATGATTGTTGTTCGTCCTACGGACTAAAACCCTCCGGTTTATATAGACACCGGATAGGGTTAGGGTTACACAGAGTCGGTTACAATGGTAGGAGATCTACATATCTGTATCGCCAAGCTTGCCTTCCACGCCAAGGAAAGTCCCATCCGGACATGGGACGAAGTCTTCATTCTTGTATCTTCACAGTCTTGGAGTCCGGCAAAAGAGGATAGTTCGGCTATCCGGACACCCCCTAGTCCAGGACTCCCTAAACCGCCGTCGGTTCATCACCATGTACTAGAAGAGCAGCCAGACGCGCCGGATGCTGCTATCAAGTTCTCCATGGGGTTGGAAAAGTGGCCCGGAGGTGTCGGTATGTATCGGGGCGGGGCCATGCTCCCGTGAAGAGGTGCCATCTCTCGAGGCTGAACCGGCCCTCCAGCTCCGAGTGTCATAAATTGATTGGCTTCGGGCGGATTGCTAGGACCAGCTCCGGGTGTCGTGAAAAGATTCCGAGGATCGTAAACCGGAGGCAGACGGGACTGGGTCTTCTGATGTCTCCTTCTCATCACCTCATTGGACGCATTCAGACTCATGTTAAGCTGGAAAGCCTCTGACTGTAGTCGTTGCGCCCGTGCATCCAAAGCCGCCCGCTCCGCAGCTAGCCTGGTGTCCTCAGCTGCCAAGGCCTCCTTGGCCAGGGCTATCTCCTCATGCACTTTTGCCACCACCGCGTTATGCTCATCTGCATTGGCAGGAATAATCGTGGTGGTTAATAGGGCCGTGAACTTGTCCATAAGATCTATTAGCACCTGTGCCGGCGGGCGCGCGGGGCCTCCTACCCCGGCCGCTCCTGACCCGGACGTTATTGCTGTCGCAGCCGTCGAGTTTTGGCCGGGTTGGGTACCGGCCATGTAGATTCCTGCCCAGCTTGGCGGCTCATAGCAATACGGAACGCTAGAGTCGTCAGAACAGCCCCCAAGCATGCCTTCTTGGACCTGATACAGAGAGTCTGTTGAAATAGAGGACGAATCATCATCTGATGGGACCGCTGTCTCTTCGCCACCTTTAGATCCTTCAGAAAGTGCCTCTCCGTGAATACATCCCACAAAAGAATGCTTCATGGTAGATTGAATCCGGGCGGGTCTCGCACGCTGAGCCGACTCAATGAGGTCGGCGCAGCTGTCCGGCTCGGGGCCCGGCTCACCAATCCGCCGATGAAGACATGGATTCGGGCCAAAGGGGACCCGGCACCAGACTCAATTGAGTCGGTCTCGGGCCCCAGCCTTCGTTGTCGATGTAGATCTTGTCGCGAGGACTCTTGGTCATCCAGCCCACTGCGTATCCCTTGAGCCCTTCGAAGCTGCCCTTCAAGAACTCAAATCCACCGTGCGCTGGCCCAATGGTGGGCGCCAACTGTCGTGGAATTGTCACGGCAGATGTCCTCTTGCAAGGACTTAGTCGTGGAGCCATCGCAACTAGGAAGCTTAAAGGGGTTAATCGGGACAAAGGACACGAGAGGTTTTATACTAGTTCGGCCCCTTACGGTGAAGGTAAAGCCTACGTCTAGTTGGGTTGGTATTGCTTGAGGTTTCGATGACCAGGGAGCGAAATACGCTATGCCCGGTTCTCGATTGGTTGTTTCTTGCCTAGCCGCCAACAGGTCGCCCCTTATATACACGGGTTGACGCCTGTGGTTTTACAGAGTCCCGGCCGGCTTATAAACAATGTCCGGCTCGGTGACTAGTCAAGTCTACCTTATGATACAAGTCATGCCATTATGGTGGTTTACTACAACGGGCCTTAAGTCGCATGTCGGCCTTAGGCCCCTTTGTTGAGACGCCATCTTCACGCTTGGACTTGGGCTTCTGTCTGGTAATCTCTTTACGTAACCCGGCCTTACGTGGGCGGCTTACACAAATAGTTATATCCCCAACACCAAGCGACCCTATTGTCGAGAGGTTAAATTTAGTTGAAGAAGAAAACAATTTCTTGAAGGAAAAAATAAGAAAAAAATGAGGAGGAGAAGATGATATTGGAGTTGCATGTTGCGGATGTCATCGATGATCACAAGATCAAGATGGATGCAATGCGCTTGAAGATTAGAAAGATTAGAAAATATGCCATTCATACCGAGGCTTTGTATCATTATGTCGTTTGTTACCTTGGTTGCGATTATGATCGCATTTGTTTTCGGATTGAAATGTTTTACATAGTTTCAATGTATGGTTTAATTAATTAAGATGCTCTGCTGAACTTTATGTTGTTCTGTAATGATTTTCGCATGAAGATGAGAACTATGTATGTACTTTGGTTTTAATGTGATGATGAACTTCTATTAATTTGGTCACTTAATTATCTATTCATGATGTTCTGTAATGATTTTTGACACACTTAATTATATATAATGCACGCAGATGTACCGACAATGGATGTACGGGAACAGACACACCTCCGAGTACATTAAGGGCGTGCATGATTTTCTCGAAGTGGCTGAGGTAAACAAGCAGAATGGTTTTATGTGTTCTCCATGCCCTATATGTGGGAATACGAAGTCTTACTCTGACCAGAAAATCCTTCACACCCACCTGCTTTACAAGGGTTTCAGGCCACATTACAATGTTTGGACAAGGCACGGAGAAATAGGGGTTATGATGGAAGACGGCGAAGTAGAAGAGTACGATGACAACTATGTGCCCCCTGAATACGGTGATGCTACTGAACATCAAGAGGAACCAGACGATGTGCACGATGATGCTGCAACAGGCGAAGCTGCTGAATATCAAGAGGAACCAGACGATGTGCCCGATGATGATGATCTCCACCGGGTCATTGTCCATGCTAGGACGCAATGCGAAAGTCAAAAGGAGAAGCTGTAGTTCGATCGCATGTTAGAGGATCACAAAAAAGAGTTGTACCACAATTGCGAAGATGGCAACACAAAGCTCGGTACCGTACTGGAATTGCTGCAGTGGAAGGCAGGGAATGTTGTGCCTGACAAAGGATTTGAGAAACTACTGAAAATATTGAAGAAGAAGCTTCCAAAGCATAACGAATTGCCTGACAGTACATCAATATTGAAGAAGAAGGTCGTATGCCATCTAGGATTGGAGGTGCAGAAGATACATGCATGCCCTAATGACTGCATCCTCTAGCGCGGTACGTACAAGGATCTGAACGCATGCCCGGTATGCGGTGCATTACGGTATAAGATCAGACGAGATGACCCTGTTGATGTTGACGGCGAGTCCCCCAGGAAGAGGGTTCCTGCGAAGGTGATGTGTTATGTTCCAATAATACCACGGTTGAAACGTCTGTTCAGAAATGGAGAGCATGCCAAGTTGATGCGATGGCAAAGTGAGGACCGTAAGAAAGACGGGAAGTTGAGAGCACCCGCTGACGGGTCGTAGTGGAGAAAAATTGAGAGAAAGTACTGGGCTGAGTTTGCAAGTGAGCCAAGGAACGTATGGTTTGCTTTAAGAGCGGATGGCATGAATCCTTTCGGGGAGCAGAGCAGCAATCACAGCACCTGGCCCGTGACTCTATGTATGTATAACCTTCCTCCTTGGATGTGCATGAAGCGGAAGTTCATTATGATGCCAGTTCTCATCCAAGGCCCTAAGCAACCCGGCAACAACATTTATGTGTACCTAAGGCCATTAGTTGAAGAACTTATATAGCTTTGGAATGGAAACGGTGTACGTACGTGGGATGAGCACAAACATGAGGAATTTGACCTAAAGGCGTTGCTATTCGTTACCATGAACGGTTGGCCCGCTCTCAGTAACCTTTCAGGACAGACAAAAAAGGGATACCACGCATGCACGCACTGTTTACTTGACACCGAAAGTATATACCTGGGAAAATGCAGGAAGAATGTGTACCTGGGCCATCGTCGATTTCTTTCGACCAACCATAAATGTCGAAAGAAAGGCAAGCATTTCAAAGGCGAGGCAGATCACCGGAAGAAGCCCGCCATGCGTACCGGTGATCACGTACTTGCTATGGTCAATGATTTACACGTAGTCTTTGGAAAGGGTCCCGGCGCACTAGCTGTTCCGAGTGACGCTGGGGGACACACACCCATGTGGAAGAAGAAATCTATATTTTGGGACCTACCCTACTGGAAAGACCTAGAGGTCCGCTCTTCGATCGACGTGATGCACATGACGAAGAACCTTTGCGTGAACCTGCTAGGCTTCTTGGGCGTGTATGGAAAGACAAAATATACACCTGAGGCATGGGAGGACCTGCAACGTTTGCACGAAAAAGACGGCATGCCTCCGAAGCAGTATGAAGGTCCTGCCAGCTACGCTCTTACCAAAGAAGAGAAGGAAATATTCTTAGAATGCCTGCTTAGTATGAAGGTCCCAACTGGCTTCTCGTCGAATATAAAGGGAATAATAAATATGGCTGAGAAAAAGTTTCAGAACCTAAAATCTCATGACTGCCACGTGATTATGACGCTATGTGCATTCCTCAATGCAATATCTCAGAAGGTGATCGATCTAGAAATCGTACCAAGGGTAAGGAGTGATGTGGCGCAATGTCTTGTCAGTTTCGAGATGGTGTTCCCACCATCCTTCTTCAATATCATGACGCACGACCTAGTTCATCTAGTCGACGAGATTGTCATTCTAGGGCCGGTATTTCTACACAATATGTTCCCCTTTGAGAGGTTCATGGGAGTCTTAAAGAAATATGTCCATAACCGCGCTAGGCCAGAAGGAAGCATCTCCATGGGCCATCAAACAGAGGATGTCATCGGGTTTTGTGTTGATTTCATTCCTGGCCTTAAGAAGATAGGTCTCCCTAAATCACGGTATGAGGGGAGACTGGCCGGAAAGGCATGCTTGGAAGGGACTCAATAATATGCAGGGACGGATATTCTTGGTCTCAAGCACACTGCACAGTTCTACATAACTCTACCTTGGTGACCCCTTATGTCGATGAACACAAGAACAGTCTGCACTACAAACACCCGGAGCAGAGCGACGACTGGATTACATGTGAACACATCAGGACTTTCAGCAGTTGGTTGGAAACACGTCGCAGAGGTGACAACACTGTTTGTTATGAGCTGTACTTGTTGTCCAGGGGACCATCTTCGACAGTTATGATTTGGAAAGGATACGAGATAAATGGGAATACATTTTACACGATTGGCCAAGATCAAAAGAGCACCAACCAAAACAGCGGTGTCCGCTTTCATGCAGCCACCGAGAGGGGAAAGGACACATATTATGGTTACATAGTGGACATATGGGAACTTGACTACAGAGTAGATTTTAAGGTCCCTTTGTTTAAGTGCAAATGGGTCAATCTGTCAGAGGTGGGGTGCAGGTAGACCCACGAAGACGGAATGACAACAGTGGATCTGAAAAATCTTGGGTGCCTTGACGAACCGCTCGTCCTAGCCAATGATGTGGCACAGGTTATCTGTGTGAAGGACATGTCTACCAGACCGAGGAAAAGAAAAGATAAGGAAGCGAATACATCATACGATGAGCCAAATCGCCACATAGTTCTATCAGGAAAAAGGGACATCGTGGGAGTGGAGGGCAAGACAGACATGTCTGAAGATTATGAAAAGTTTCATGAAATTCCTACCTTCAAAGTCAAGGCTGACCCCAGCATCCTGTTAAAAGATGAAGATTATCCATGGTTACGGCGTAATAAGCAAATGACACAAGAGAAGAAAACGTGAAGACTTTCTCCCGCAACTATTATGATGATACCATGCCAACTTTGTAACAGACGAGTATGATACCATTGTCCGTTTTGTACATGCACATGCTATGTGGGTGAAATTATGATACCATGCCAACTTTCAACTTTTTCAGAGTTCATTTGAAATGCTTTAATGTCTAATAGTTTGGCCCTCGTAATACCATTAATCCCGATTCGCTCCTTGTCAACTATGTTCTCACCAAGAACACTCTCAAGAGGGCAGCCACGTGGGCCATTGGTCCCGGTTTGTCTGGACCTTTTGTTCCCGGTTCCACGCACGAACCGGGCCCAATGTGCCTCGCCCCTGGCCCATGACCATTAGTCCCGGTTTGTGCCACAAACCGGTACTAAAGGGTTGGTCCTCGTTGCGCTCAGAGTTTAGTCCCACCTCGCCAACCGGTTTATAAGCCCGTCCCTCTCTGCCTTGTTGAGCTCCTCTCAAAGTGAAAATAGATGCCCCTATACACAGAATTTGACCTAAATTCATAGTGAATTTCTCTAAAATTCATAGAAATTTATTATGAATTTAGGTTGAATTTTCTCTATAGGCGCATCTATGCTCATTTTTTAGTAAAGTTAATCACAAACTTGTGATTCACACAAATTTTAAATATTCAATTTTGAAAACTAATGGCACTAACAGAAAGTTTATAATTTTGCTGACCTAAAAGCAAAAAGAATTAAAATTAAAGCAAACAACAAAAGAAAATAAATAATGCAGAAAATAAAACAAAAAAATGGAAACAAAATAAAATAGCAATAATAAGTATTTTGTTGTAAGTAGAAAGAAAATAAAATAAATAAAGCAACAAAGAAAACAAAAACAAAAAAGTGTTTTCAAGTTTGAAAACTAATGGCACTAACAGAAAGTTTATAATTTTTCCAAAACTAAAAGCAAAAAAGAATTAAAAATAAAGAAAAAACAAAATAAAATAAATAATGCATAAAACAAAACAAAAAAACTGGAAAAAAATTAAAATAGCAACAATAAGTATTTTGTTGTAAGTAGAAACAAAATAAAATAAATAAAGCAAGAAAGAAAACAGAAAAACAAAAAAAGTGTTTTCAAATTTGAAAACTAATGGCACTAACAGAAAGTTTATAATTTTCCTAAAACTAAAAGCAAAAAGAATTAAAAAAACTGGAAAGAAATAAAAATAGCAACAATAAGTAAAGAAAACAAAAAACAAAAAAAGTGCCTCCTACTGGGCCCCCACGGCCTGAATACGACTAGAAACCCTACCATGGGCCAGGATTCAGGCCCGTAGAAGGCCCAGCAGGGCCACAGGCAAAGCAGTGTCAGATTAGGCCCATAGGCCTGCAATTCAGAGGAGTTCGAGTGGGAAGAGGCAGCGGAGCTTATAAACAGGTGCGGGGCACTCTCAACTAGCAAGGTGGGACTAAACATCCCACCACACCAGTTCCAGCACAAGGCCTTTGGTCCCGGTTGGTGCCACCAACCGGGTCTAAAGGGGTGCATCGGTCCCAGTTCGTAGAACCAACCGGGACCAATGCCCCCACTTTTGTCCCGGTTGGTGCCATCAAGCGGGACCAAAGGCTGCCGCTTCCCACCCTTTGGGCTGCCGAAAACTGGCAATTGGTCCCGGTTGGTGGCACAAACTGGGACTAAAGGGTGCATTAGTCCCAGTTGGTTTCACGAACCGGGACCATTGCTCTTGCTACATAAGAAACACTTGTGAAAAATTCTCAGTTTTCATCGCCAGTTGGCCCCATCCCCCGATGACGCCGAGCTCATCGACGCCGTCAGGCTGCTCCACCACGCCGTCACTGCCGCCGCCGCCAAGGCCGTCGCCTCCCCGAGCCCGCGCCGTCCTCGTCGCCGGCCTCCCCGAGCCCACGCCGTCCAAGTCGCCGGCCTCCCCGAGCCCGTGCCGTCCTCGTCGCTGGCCTCCCAGAGCCCGCCGTCCTCGTCCCCGTCGCCGCCTGCCTCCCCGAGCCCACCCTCCTCGTCCCTGTCACTGCATGCCGTCCCTGTCCTCGTCGGCGGGCTAGAGGAACAAGAAGCAGATCACAGCAAACGACATGCCGAAGCTTCCCCCGAAGCTACCCCGCCATCTCAGCGGAGAAGCAGCGTGGCTTCCACCGAGCTGCTTCAGCCGGAGCATGTCTTGACGGCTCCTGCTAGCTACCCCGTGGATTTTATCACGGAGGCTCAAAGTTTCCACCTTATGATGCAATGGCAGAACTTAAATGTCAAGGCGGCTGTTGGCCAAGTTCGACCTTCTGAACCCGGCGCAACTTTTCACTGTCATCCGATTCCAGAAGGATATGCTAGGGTGACGGTGGACGAAATAACGGAGTGATTTGAGGACCTCCAGCTTGACCACCATACCGGTGAAGGGGAGACTCGGCTGGGTTCTGCTCTGAAGACTCCATGCCTATGGCGGACGGAGTTCATCAAGCTTCCGAACTGGACGCCTCCTCCTCCTCCTCCGGCGAGTCAGGGCACTCCGCCTCCTCCACCGCCTCCTCCTCCGGCGAGTGACGATCAGGGCACTAGGCCTCCTTCTCCGGCGCGTGGCGGCACTCCGCCTCCTTCTCCGCCTCCGCCGGCGCGCCCGAGCAGCCAGCAGCCTCCTCCTTCTCCGGCGCGTGGCGGCACTCTGCCTCCTTCTCCGCCTGCGCCGGCGCACCCGAGCAGCCAGCAGCCTCCTCCTTCTCCACCTCGCCAGCAAGGGCGGAAGAGACCCGCAGCCGCCCCGGATGCTCCGGTGCGTCGTAGTCCTTCTCCTCCGCCTCGTAAGCAAGCACGAAAGAACACAGGTGCCGCAGCCGCTCCGTCTGCTCCGGCGTCTAGCAGTACAGCCAGCAGAGGCGGGAGGCAATACAGATACGGTCCTTCTCTCAAGCCTCTAGAGAAGATTCCGTACGAGAGGACCAAGGTGGAAAACGCGAAGATCGTGCAGGCCAAAGTGGACGACTTCTTTGAAGGGTTGAAAGCAAAGAGACATCCACCTCCGGAGGAGAAGGTAGATCCGGTGAAAGCAAAGAGCACTATAGATGCCCTGAGGAAACCACCAAAGTCTCTGCCGAGAACTAACTATGAGCGCATTACTGAACAAACATATCTCGAAGCGGAGCGGTCGGGAAGTACTGTCAGTGATAAAAGGTTAAAAGAACGAGCAGCTGGGAAAAAAATTGCCCAGCTCGGCAAACAAGCAAAGCAATCGTGCCCCCTGCTCAATGTTTCTAGCGGTGACATCGTCGCTAATGCTCTGGGGACGGTGGCCGGTTATGGTAATCTTGGAGATTACCTGCCTAACGATCAACTTCCTGATTTCTTGGAGGTGGACGAACACAGATACGAGTACGGGAAGCCTCTCCTCAAAGATGAAAAATCTCTAACAACGATGATGCGAAGATTCCATAATTGGTACATGAAAACCTGCAGAGAGTCTGGGGGGACGAATGCTTTGTATCTGAATATTAAAGAGGAGCACGACCTCGTTGGAACTGATCTGTTGACTGTTCCATTTGAGGAGTTCTTCGAGTTCTTCAATCAAAAGGCCCACGATAAATTAACGGTCTTTTGCTACTGTCTGTAAGTACTATTTCTCTCATTAAGTCTCTATATATAGCTTGCCTCTTTCATTGCATGTATTTATAATTAATTATCCTCACTATATTATGTAGATTGAAGATCGTCGAGTGCAAAAAACAAGAAATGTATGATATTGGGTTCATTAACACAAATATCATAGATGAAATTCAGGTTACAAAGCACGCCGAAGAGGCCGAGGCCAACTTTCTACAATCGTTGATTAGAAATCAAAACAAAGATTTAATACTCTTTCCTTACAACTTCCAGTGAGTGTTACTGTCGTGTGCATATTCGGTTTCCCTTATTACTAGAGCGAGGTTATAGTAATGTAATTGATGAGTTATGCATGCGTGTGCAGATTCCACTATGTTCTTCTGGAGATTAAGCTTGAGCGGGGAGTAGTAAACGTCTTAGACTCGAGACGAAAAGATCCCGAAACCTATGCGGACATGACTAATTTGCTCAACAAGTAAGTTCAATCGATCATTATCGCACCATATCGGAAACTTTTTGTTCATTTCCTGATATCTCAAGTAATAATAATTATTTTCTTTGTCTTGCAGGGTTTGGAAACAGTTCACCGCAGAAATTCCGGATTGCCGAAGGAGCTGCGATATACATACCCGAAAGTAAGTACTACTAGCTAGCTAGTTGCGTGCATCTCCCGTTGATTCTATAGCCGTACTTTCATCAATGCCATTTATAATGCTTCATTATCAATTTGATTGACCTCTATTTCTCGTAAAGTGCTTGTGGCAGGAACAAGGGAATGATTTCTATGGATACTACGTGTGCGAGTTCATCTACAACGCGACTTCGAAAAATAAGTGGGGCTACTCTAAAAGACAATATGAAGTGCGTAAGCAATAATATTCACAATTTCATTTTATTAGACCATCATTTCTGTTGAGTTTCATTCATATATACGTGTGCGAGTTCATCATCAAATTAGACATGGCAGATGCGGGATGAACTCCTAGAAAAAGATCGCATGAAAGCAATTCAAGAGATATTGGCGGGATTCTTTCTTGACCACGTCATCAATAAAGCCAGAGAATACCATGTGGAAGTTGATTTCATTTGCTAGGGGATTGTAAGAGATCTTACATATTGTATATGTATGTAGCAAGTAGCGTCGGATAGATAATAAGAAAACTTGTTGTTCGACCAATCTCTCGGAGAAGGAGAGGTCGATCGATCACTTCTCTCGGTATGCATGACGAATTTCTGTACTTAATGGTTCCCTTCATTTTCTTACTAGCTAGCGTGTCGAGGGCCTCTCTATGTATAGTACGTAGCATGGACCAAGCACGGACATAAGAGAGGACACTTCTCTCTATTAATTAGATAGCTAACACAATATATGGAACACCTAAATTAACCCCCCAAAACCCCCAAACTCCCCTCCCTTTCAAAAAAAACAAAAACCCCAGTAACTGAAATGCTGACACGTGGATGCCTTTTGGTCCTGGTTGGTGCCACCAACCGGGACCAAAAGCCCTCCTGCCTGGGCTCGGCGCACCGGCCACGTGGAGGCACATCTGTCCCGGTTCGTGTTAGAACCGGGACTAAAGGGGGGAGGCATTAGAATAAAGGCCCTTACGAACCGGGACAAATGCCCTATTTTCTACTAGTGAGTCTTTTCGGTCTCACCGATAGGGATCTCGGTCTTACCGATATGGGATTGTAATCTCTCAGTCCCCCTTCGTAACATTTCGGTCTAACCGAGATGAGAGATCGGTCCCATCGAGACTGCAATGCAAACTCTCTGTTTCCCTTTCGTAACGTTTTACTCTCACCGAGATGAGCGAATCGGTCCCACTGAGTTTGCCTGACCAACTCTCTGGTTAGCTTATTACCAAAATCGGTCCCATCGAGTTTGTGTAATCGGTCTCACTGAGATTATGTTATTCACTAACCCTAATGACATCGGTCCCACCGATTTGACATGTCGGTCCCACCGAAAATCCTAACGGTCACATTATTTGCTAAATCGGTCCGACCGAGTTTCCCAATTCGGTCCAACCGAGATTGGTAAGTTGTGTGTAACGGTTAGATTTTGTGTGGAGGCTATATATACCCCTCCACCCCCTCTTCATTCCTGGAGAGAGCCATCAGAACATGCCTACACTTCCAACTTACATTTTCTGAGAGAGAACCACCTGTACTTGTGTTGAGGTCAAGATATTCCATTCCTACCATATGAATCTTGATCTCTAGCCTTCCCCAAGTTTCTTTCCACTCAAATATTCTTTCCACCAAATCCAAATCCTGTGAGATAGAGTTGAGTGTTGGGGAGACTATCATTTGAAGCACAAGAGCAAGGAGTTCATCATCAACACACCATTTGTTACTTCTTTTAGAGTGGTGTCTCCTAGATTGGCTAGGTGTCACTTGGGAGCCTCCGAAAAGATTGTGGAGTTGAAGCAAGGAGTTTGTAAGGGCAAGGACATCGCCTACTTCGTGAAGATCTACCCCTAGTGAGGCAAGTCCTTTGTGGGCGATGGCCATGGTGGGATAGACATGGTTGCTTCTTCGTGTACCCTTTGTGGGTGGAGCCCTCCGTGGACTCGCACAACCGTTACCCTTCATGGGTCGAAGTCTCCATCAACGTGGATGTACGATAGCACCACCTATTGGAACCACGGCTCAAAAATCTCCGTGTCTCCAATTGTGTTTGCCTCCTCAAACTCCTTCCCTTTACCGTCGTATGCAATTTTTTTACATTCCGCTGCTATACTCTAGAATTGCAGGTGTAGGTTGATTGCCTGACTTGTGCTAAGTTGCTAAAATCTTCCAAGAATTAAAATTGGGAAAAGGCAAGTTTTTTATTTGGTCAAGTAGTCTAATCACCCTCCCTCTAGACATACTTTCGATCCTACAAGTGGTGTCAGAGCTTTGGTCTCCATTTGCTTTGATTTCCATAGCTTTTGGTAGTCATATCCTTGGTTTCACAACCTAGGTGAGTATGGCGTCTAGCGCGGGAAATTACCACCGTAGAGGTCCTTACTTTGATGGTACTAATTTTGCTAGTTGGAAGCATAAGATGAAAATGCATATTCTTGGACATAACCCTGCCGTTTGGGCTATCGTGTATATTGGCTTGCAAGGTGAATTCTTTGATGGGAGAGAACCGAACCATGAAGCTACCGCGGAAGAGTTGAAGATGCTGCAATACAATGCTCAAGCTTGCGATATCCTCTTCAACGGATTGTGCCCTGAAGAATTCAACAAAATCAGCCGTCTTGAGAATGCAAAGGAAATTTGGGACACTTTGATTGACATGCACAAAGGTACCGACTCCGTCAAGGAATCCAAATTGGATGTCCTTCAAAGTTAACTTGACAAGTTCAAAATGAAGGATGGTGAAGGTGTAGCTGAAATGTACTCTAGGCTTGCTCTCATCAGAAATGAGATTGCCAGCTTAGGAAGTGAAGAGATGACCGACAAATTCATTATCAAGAAGATCCTAAGAGCCTTGGATGGAAAATATGATACCGTGTGAACATTGATCCAAATGATGCCCAATTACAAGAATCTCAAGCCAATGGAGGTCATTGGAAGAATTGTTGCTCATGAGATGTCACTCAAGGATAAGGAAGAGCTTCACAACAAGTCAAGTGGTGTTTACAAAGCCTCATGTGAAGCTCCCACATCATCAAGTGAGAAACAAACCTTCAATAAAGAATTGAGCCTAATGGTGAAGAACTTCAACAAGTTCTACAAGAGTAGGAGCAAGGAAAGAAGTTCCAAGTCAAGGTCCTACAATGATAAAAGATCTTCTAGTCGAGAGCGCAATTGCTACAATTGTGGAAGACCAGGACACTATTCCAATGAGTGTACGGCTCCCTACAAAAGAAGAAAAGAATCTCCAAAGAGAATAAGTAGAAGAGAAGAATCACCACCAAGAGAGAGGGGTAGAGATGATCGTTATGAACGAAGAACATCCCGGAGAAGCAAGGATTCGGAAAGGAAGGACAAATCATCAAAGAGCTACACAAAACGAAGGCATCAAGCTCAAGTTAGTGAATGGGTATCCGGCTCCGACTCTGACCATCACTTCGAGAGAAGCTATCACTCCGACTCAGAACATACTCAAGATGAAGGTGTTGCCGGTCTAGCACTTGTGTCAACCAACTCCTATGACATATTTGACTCACCAAATGAAGGATTTGGAAGATGCTTCATGGCTAAAGGCCCAAAGGTAATACACCTCGAGTATGTTGATTTCAATAGTGATGAAGGTGACTTGCTAGGTGATGATTATTTACTTGTTGACTACTCTACTGATGAATACTATGATGAAACGTCAAATAATCATGCTAATCAAGATAAAATGAATGACAATGATAAGGAGAAGATTGAGGTCCTAACTAAAGAACTAAACTCTCTTAACTTAGCTCATGAAACTATCTTAGGAGATCATCGAGAACTTTTAAGTCCTCGTGAGATGTTACGCTTTGAAAAGCTCAACCTTGAGCAAGAGCATGAGTTTTTAAGGGCTATCAATGACGATCTTCGTAAGAAAAGTTCTTCTTACATTGCCAAGCGTTTACTCTTATCTACTTACATGCCTCAATTCAAGTCTAGTAACAAGAACAAGAAAGATTCTTCCTCTAGTAGTAACAACAATCATCATGCTAAATCCAATGTTGTTGCTTCTAGTAGTTCTCTTGATTCCACTAACGATTCTCTTAGCCAAGTTACACTTGAGCTTATTGAAAGGAATTATAGAGAAAAGTGTTTACAAAAGCCTTGCCGGAAGTAAGCAATTCGAGGAAATTGTACGCAAGCAAGGTGTTGGTTTTGAACGAAAGTTCAATGCCAATGGAGTTGAGGGGGAAGAAGATCAATACCCCGAGACAAAATTTGTTCCTCAACAAGAGAAGTATGATCCTACTTCTTTCAAAGGGACACAAGCTCAAGATGATCTTCCACCACAAGACCACAAGCAGGAAGGCAAGGACAAGCTTCAATAGGAGATTGATGCATTTGAAGAAGCTCCTAATGCCTTGGTCAAGTGGGTTCCCAAGCCTACATCAAGTTCTATTTCATCAAGTACGACTACAACTCCAAGGATTCCCATTAAGATGATGTGGATCCCGAAGAAGAAGAACTAGAGATTTCTTGAGGGTGACTCCGCCAACATACTTCACTCTTATCATTTTGGCGATGACAACTGCAACCAACTTCCACATCTTGCACTAGTTCATGGAGTCACAAACCCTATTTTTGGTAAGACAAGGGACAAGGTAACCTAATGCTATCATGGACATCATCTTGTGTGTGCATCACTCTATGTCTATGGATATCCTTGTTTGTTCCTTATGGGACTAACCCGTATAGGTATTGAAAGTGCAACTCACTCCAAAGGATTGCTCCAAATGATCTACATCAACATAGAGCATCCACATCTTCAACACCTACATGAAGTCATCATCGACAGAATCCAAGGTTAGTTCATCACTCTTAGGGGACACGATGTTTTTATCCAGGTTCGGGCCCTCTCGATGGAGGTAATACCCTACTCCTGCTTGATAAATATTGATGATATGGGTAGTACAAGAGTAGATCTACCATGAGATCAAGGAGGCTAAACCCTAGAAGCTAGCCTATGGTATGATTGTTGTTCGTCCTACAGACTAAAACCCTCCGGTTTATATAGACACCGGATAGGGTTAGGGTTACACAGAGTCGGTTACAATGGTAGGAGATCTACATATCCGTATCGCCAAGCTTGCCTTCCACGCCAAGGAAAGTCCCATCCGGACACGGGACGAAGTCTTCAATCTTGCACTACTAGAAAAACCCCTACTAATGGCGCACCTAGTATGGCTATTAATGGCGCATCTGTGGTGCGCCATTAACAGCACGCCATTAGTAATTTTTACTAATGGCGCACCACCTGGTGCGCCATTAGTATCTGGTATACTAATGGCGCACCATGGGTGCTCCATTAGTATAGGCCAGGGTGCGCCATTAGTATGCCTCCTGAGGCCATGTATACCAGGTGCTTTGGATACTAATGGCGCACCACCGATGCGCCATTAGTAATCACAGATACAAATGGCGCACTACCCGGTGATGCGCCATTAGTATGCACTGTCATACTAATGGCGCACTATCATGTGATGCGCCATTAGTATGAATATTAGGTTTTTTTATTTTTTATTTTCTGTTTTTTGCACAGGTTACAAAATGTATAATTTGACAAAATATAAACAGCACACATCAACAACAGATTCATCAAATACAATAGAAGATTAGTCTTTGAATACAATTCATCATATTAGTCTCCGAATACAATTCATCATATTAGTCTCCGAATTGAAAAGACCGAACAAAGATAGAACATTATATTACAAGTCTCGAGACCGCGAGTAGCGAGTTTGTCTTCACATTACAAGTCGATATCGATCATCTAAACTACCATCACATAGAAGAGAGCTGCGGTCATCACGATGAGCATCATCACGATGAAACTCGCCTTCATCCGGTTCCTCCAACGCCCCTCCTCTCCCGCTAGATAGCGGGCGATCTAGATTCGCCTCGGCCCTAGTGGTGTACCTTTGTAACTGTTACCGCTGAATCGGTGAACCTGTCTCCGACACTCCTCCCAGTCATCGAGACTCGGGAACCTTACCCTTGTACACGACATACGTCGGCATCGCTATGCACTAGCCAAAGTAAACGTTAGTACCAATTCACAGACAATACATAAGCAATATATAAGTATGCAATGAACGATCGGAAGAGAAAAGCAAGACATTAATAGCATCGATTACATCTAAGTTGAACGACTCTCGAAACCAAAGAGGCATACTACAAGTTCATTAAAGTTTAATTACAACATGAGCCAATCGATGTTTCAGAACTAGACAACTCGACTCAAGGGACGGGCGTGGATGAAGCCGCCGTCTCATCGTGGGAGTCATGAAAGAACAGGCGTTGTCATCCTGCATTTGTAGCATTGTGTCGATGTCACTGTTGGACGGTTGATTTCGAGGTAGAACTGCCCGAGGTACGAAGGACATCTTGATGGATGATTTCCACAAACTCCGACTGAATGCGAAAGAATTCTTGTCGGAGGTCAGCGCCCTGGATTGCCGACACGCTCGCGCCCAATCTTGGAGTTTACTCGGTAGCGAAGTTGATGATGGTCGCGTCGATCGCCTGCATGTGATGGATGGCGAGTAGGCACCCTTCGACCGCCAAAGCGGCTGCTTGACGCAGCGTAACATCGTATTGTGGGAGAACACGTGCTTGCCGTTTTACTTAATAGGCCTGGTGAAGGTGCCTCCAGATTTGGCGAGCCGGGAGAACATCATCAAGAATCTTCTTGACATTTGTGTAGTCTACGTTCGATCGATGGTCCGGGTGAAATACGTGGCCATGGAATATTTGGGGCTTAGGAGGATGGCGCGCAACATGTGTCACTGCATAAAACACGGAATGTTAAAAGAAAACGATCGAAATGTAAGAATTCATATGTTACGGGCGGTTGAGGGAGGACTAACACGGAAAGTAAGGCACGAGGAAGTTATCCTTATCTTGGTTTGCCGAATGACGCCGAGGTAAGAACTCGCGACTTGCGGTCCCAGCGCTGCCCAAGATCTTGGCACGCATGTAGAAAGGGTCGACTATCACGATGTCCGGGGTCTTGTCGCGAATGATCCGCATCTCCATACTCAGCGAAAATAGCCGAACGAAGGTGTAGTGCAGCGGATGAAGGTTCAACATAGCGTGGATGTCATCAAACGCAGGACGATCATCGCCCGATGGAGTTATCCACAAAGCCCTTGCCCTCTGGCACCTTGGCCGCGAAACCGGGTATGCCACATCCTTCTCCCCGAGACGCCGCTTCTCCAAAGAAAGAACACTGTCATGCAGACTCCGCATAGCACGGTTGCAGCATTGAGCATATTTGTCGGTAGCATCGCCCTACCCGCCACATGCACCCTCCTCGAGATATCCTGCGGTGAAGGTGGCCTGTCCCGAGCACGGATCGCACTCGGTGCCGGCTGGCTCGCACCCTTCTTAGTCTTTCTTTTGCGTGCCTTCTTCTTCTCCTGTAATGGGACCGAGTTTTGCTCTGAGACCGCCTTCTTGAGTGTGTTGGGGCTGATAATATTTCGCACCTCGCCTATATCGAGGCTCGGTGAAGTCGGCAGCTGAGGCGTCTCCGAGAGCTGAACGCCGACGGCGCTGTTGTAACTTGCTTCTCCGCAGTACGAGCTAGATCGCACACGCCTTTTGTTGGGTTTGGTTCTTGAGAAGGAGGCCCCATGAAGTCGCCATCGCACTCCATGCTCGGCAAAGTACTTGATCGACGCTGCCAAATGTATCATAGTCGTTGTCGCCGTCGCTCGATCCTGTGCCATATGCATGTTTGGATCCGATGGCATAGGGATGTCCGCACCGTTCGGGCGGTCTTGCCATGGGGCCGACTTGGCGCCGCACGACTGGCGGTGTTGTCTTTGGGGTGGTGTCCCCGCCCCAAACGAATCTGGCTCTTCGCCAAAGCAGGGCCAGCTCAGCGAAGCGCCGAGGGTCATCACGTCATCATCGTCGGCCCCGACGGGTCAATTCGGAGGTAACAAGTCGTCGCAGCCTGGCAGCACCCGAACCAGTTGAACCCTAAACAAGTTGGGTGGCATCTGGGTACCGTGGAACAAGGGGTTGCCCGGTTGAACGATTTTGCCCTGGCGACATCGACCAACTAGTTGTTCACGAAGTGGAGGAGAGTGCACGAACGTCGGCGGCGCCTCGCGAAACATGTAGGGCGTCAGGATGCCCGATCAAAGGCAAGGAGATGATGTCCTCGGCGAGAGAGGCTTAATTAGTTACCGTGATGATGGCGTCGAGCTCGGCTAATGTAGAGGCACCGCCAACGGCGGGCGTGCAGTTGACGGAGGGGCCGCTTGCTGCAGAGGTGCCGGCCGGCGTACACCCGGGTGCATTAAGCTCCCGTGCCGGCGTCGGAGACACCAATGCCGCCTCCACCGGAGGCACCAATGGCCCCGCCATCGCATTATGCGAGTTGCTGGCCGTGAAGCTAGGAATTGGGGGCGGCCCCTGTTGGCCGCCCGCAATCCGCGCACTCAACCCCGAGATCAAGGTAGGCACAAGGGCGGTGATCGTCGCTCCGAGTCGTTGTTCCACTTGCTCTTGGACAATCTCCGGAATCCGCGCCACCTGTGCCTTGAGTTCTTGAACCTCTCGCGCCTGGCTTTCCGAGCTGGTCTTTTTCTCCTTTTGTCGACAAGCCTTTGCCGGCCACACGACCAGCTGACGTCGGCTTACTGAGCTTATCCTTGTTCTTCATTACATTCAACCCCTATTTAGAGTGGTGTCCCAAGGGTTGCTCTGAGTCGACCCAGCGCCATCGCTTTCGATGCGCTGCGGAAGGAATGTGAACCATTTAGAAATTGGCTTCATTAATTAGAATGCAACCATATGGAGCTAATTACGCGGGGTGTATTCCTTACCGAACAAGCTCAAGCTGCCTGGTCTTCGGATCCGTGGTAAGCTCCTTTGTTTTCGGTCCTTCTTGTACCGGCCCCGACAAAGTTCCTGGTCTGCTTGTCACCGTATGTATCAAGAGGGGCGGTAGGCCTTGCTCGCACGGTCCGCCTCCTCCTTGTCCCATATAGGCTCCGCCACTCTGTAACCGCCGGACCGAGTGTGTGTTCCCCTATGTTCAGCTCCGCATTTGTTTCCCCACTCACTTGATTGGGAGCTTGCGGTGCTCGAGCAATTGATCTTGAAGTCGTTGTAGTCATCTTGGTGATCGAAGGATTTTTCTCCTTGATCTTCTGATAACTCTCACCTTTCTCGATCATTCTCTTCACATTGCTTTTCCAAGTAGACAGGGCCTTGCTCATCTTCGTGAGGGCATCATTGTTCACTTTATTTCCTTTGAGGCTTGTGTTTTCAAATTCAGCGGGGAACTTGTATCGTTCGTGCAGCTTCGTGAAGAGGAGGTTGCGCAAATTCCCTCGGTCAGGATGCCTCAGGTTCTCGGTGTTGATCGAGACGGTGCTCCGGACAATGCACCCGAGCTGAAGCGAGTACCCCTTGACTATTCGTTCGGGCGCCGTTGGATTCCCGTTGGAGTCCACTTCAGTAACTTCCTCCTTGAGGGTGCGGAGCACGATCGGGCGCCGTCCTTCCGTTGCCTCTTCGGTTGGCTGCCATCTGTGCGTGCGCCGCCATCATCAGTGGTGGCATCCTCGGCGGCACCATCAGTGGTGGCATCAGTGTGGTCATCCTCGGCGGCACCATCAGTGGTCTCAGGATCGGTGGGGAAGGCGGCGGCCTCATACAAGTGAGGTTGTTCCTCCATCTCCTGGGACAGCTCCCAAAATGCCTTGCCGCCCGAACCCCCGGCCTCATCGTTGTGGGCCATGTTTCTCTCTAAATAGAAACAAAGTTTGGTCAAAAAGTTGGTTATTGTCAAGGAACAAGATCATGGTCTCATCATTTAGGGTTTGTCGACACCGAGGCATCCTAAAGTCTAAGCTTTTATCATTGAGGGTTTTTCGACGCCAAGGCACCCTAAAAGCCTAACCTTTCATCATTTCGGTTTTTATCGACACCGAGGCACCCTAAAAGCCATGCATTAGTCACAAGTACGCCGGGGCACTTGATCCTACTTAATTAACTACTAAGATACCCCGGCCCATGCATTAGTCACAAGTACCCCATATGTCCTATTTTAGCAAAGTCATGCTAAAATTCACGGAAAATTTCAGCATGACCTTTGCTGAATATAGGACATATGGAGTACCAATTTGCCGGAACGGAAGTTAATCGACATTCCGCAAACTCAAGGGCCTCTCGGGTACTGCAAAATCATCACGACACGATGGTCGGAGACAAAACCCAGCAAACTAGCAAAATCATCACAAATTGTTTTTACGTTAAAGATGATCATCATCTTTACAAGTCTTTCTCAATGTGATCACAAGTAATTCAGAGGCATCACAAGTAATTCAGAGCATCACAAGGCATTAGTAGTTCAATTACATGAACAAGTTTTACAAAGCACATCAATATGTATTGTATTTCATTGTGGAGTTATATACGGTATGTTACAACAAAGAAATAGCTTAATCCATGCCTCAGCTTATCAACAGTCATTACTTGTCAAATCTGAGAAGAAGGAACAATTTACTTGTGACATAGTTACAAATGATGACAGAATAAAGCAACACCCTACACTAGCCTAAAAACAAGTGAAGTTTCACCCATATAAGAACAAGTGAATTCTAGTCCCATTGACACTCCTGGTTTTCTACAAACACCAAGTACTAGGGCACACAAAAGTTCTGAAATTTGTGTGCCTAACTGAATTAACTGAATTTTCAGTAACCGAATAAACTGAATTTTCAAAACTGCAAGAAGCCAATTAAAAAAAATCCTCTCATCTCATATGAGGATTGTTAACTGCTGCCAAACAGGCCTGGGACAGACCCATGTTCATGTAGGTGTGTACTGTAGCTGTTTGGTACTTGTGGAAAGAACGAAACAAAATGGTCTTAAAATACAAGTAACTTCACAGCAAGAGCCCAAAACTGATGAATCAATAATGAAAGCCGTGTACAGAGAAAGACACCTAGTGACATCAAACACCTCAACTAACCTAAAAAGAGAGTGAGAAACTAGCTGAGATGACAGCAAGAAAACAGATTTGCTAGCGATAAGGCATTAAGATAATACAAAATCTAAGGGCTGCTTGCATCCTTTGCCCAAACAGAAATAGCCCACCTAGCCTTGATGGGCTAGCTTTCCTTAAAAGCAAGGAACCGCCATGGCAGCATGCTCAGTGCTGCAGCAGTGTGGGAGTGAGTGAAAAGCTAGCAGTGACCATAGCAGCTTTCATACTCCTTTTATAGCTAGAACATCAGCTCTAATGACTGATTTTTTGGTTGACCTGCTGTTGCGTGTCCTGTTTTTTCCTATAATTTTTTAATCTCCTCTTCTCTTGTCACTACTGTGCATATTTTGATCAGAGACTTGTACTTTTGAAAAAATTCAATGACACTAATCAAATCACTTGATGTACTACGATTTTTGTTAAGAAAACAGATTTTTGTTGTTGCCTGTCATGTTTTTTCCTTTTTGAATCCCCTCTTCTCTTGTACTAAGCACTGCACATGTTTTGATCAAAGACTTCAAAGCACTTGACGTGTTGGCTAAAAGAAAACAAACACTTGAAGCAGAATAATAGATACATAGATATGTCTATCCGGAAGCTGTCATACGCAACTCAATAATTGAGCCAGTCGAGGGAAGTTGGTAACCTCAACCTCATGGCAAAGTGATGAATGTATCTCGTCAAGTTAAAATCCAAACGAAGAACAATGAAAATCTTGCCATCGGGAGCAAGGGGTTGCCTCGAAACCCTAGCTCGGCTGGGCTAGTTTGCCCATCCTAACTATAGGCAAGGCTCGATAAGATAACCGAGCTTATAAGTCACCTAAATTTTCATTAAGGCTTTTAGGGTTAGGAAATTTAGAGTTTGGGGGTAGGGGTGGAGGAGGAGCTTACCTTGGAGGAGCGGGCCGGGGTGGAGGAGGCGGTCGGAGAGGATAAGGTGCTCGGCGACGGTGGTGTGGACGGGCGGCGGCGGCGGGCGGGGTCGCGAGGCGGCGGGCAGCGCCGAGGTGGCGGGGCAGCAAGGCCAGGGGTCGAGGCGCGCTGGGCGCAGGCCGGGCGGCGGGCAAGGCGAGGAGGCAGGCGGCTGGGCGGCGGGCAGCGCCGAGGCGGCAGGGCAGCAAGGCGGGAGAGGAGAGGAGAGGGGAGGGGATCTAGGGCGAGGGAGAGGGCGGGGAGAGGAAAGGAGGGAGAGGGCGAGGGAGGGAGGGCGAGGGCGAGGGCGAGGGCGAGGGGCAGGCAGGGCGGCGGCGGTGGATCGAGAGGAGAGGGAACTGCGAGGGGAGAGGAAGGGGGATCGGGCGAAGGGGAGAGGAATGGGGATCGGGCACAATACTAATGGCGCACCTCATCGTGGTGCGCCATTTATCATCCATACTAATGGCGCACCTCACCGTGGTGCGCCATTAGTATTTTTTTTATTTCAACTCGAGCCAACAGGTTATGTACCACCAGAACTGATCCACATCAAGCCCACTCTACTAGCTCGACTGGTCAGCAGCCAGTTCTCACACCAGGAGGTCCTGGGTTCGACTCCCAGGCTCCACAAATTTTTTTTAGCATTTAAAAAGCTGTTTGATACTTATTTGTGTTTAAATATGTTCAAACTTGTTTAAATAATAACAGTAATATTTTTTTATAAGACAGTAGCATTTAAAAAGCTGTTTGATACTTATTTTTTTATAAGACGGTGGGTGCGGGGGTCCGGCGGCGGCGGTTGAGTAGGGGAATCGAGGGTGCGGGGGTTCATGGGCGGCCGTGGACTGGGGTGCTCGGCGAGGGGACGGATCTGGCGAGGTGGGATAGCGATCGAGATGGAGGGGGATCGAGGTGGGCTCCACAATTTTTTTTAGCATTTAAAAAGCTGTTTGATACTTATTTGTGTTTAAATATGTTCAAACTTGTTTAAATAATAACAGTAATATTTTTTATAAGACAGTAGCATTTAAAAAGCTGTTTGATACTTATTTTTTTATAAGACGGTCTTGTGAGTGCGGGGGTCGGCGGCGGTTGAGTAGGGGAATCGAGGGTGCGAGGTGGGATAGCGATCGAGATGGAGGGGGATCGAGATCGAGTGTCCATGAAATTTAAAAATATTCATGATAGTTCAAAAAGTACCCATGAAATACAATCGAGAAATGAAGGCTACGATTTAAATACAATCGATCTTAGCTAGCTATCTGTTCACAATCTTCTTGCCCTTCTTTTTCGCAAATGGAGTTCTTCTGTGGAACGGACGTCCTTTAGGTAGGGTGGTCCTGCTTCTTCTTGTGGTGTATGCTGCTACTTCATCATCGTCGTCATGTTCGATCCTCGGTCGCCAGATTTGTCGAAGTCTTGCTCATTGGCTACTCCATCCATTCCGATGATCTTCCTTTTGCCTCTCCTCACGACAACACGACCGGGCTTTGGCGGGTCGGTAATGAAGAAGCATTGGTCCACTTGGGAAGCCAGTACCCATGGCTCATTTTTCAGCGGTGACGCTTATGCCCATGGTCTTTGATTTGGCCGGGTATAACCATGGTGGTGAAATACCGGTCTTCTTTTATGACGTTCTTGGCCCATCTGACACGGAACATCGGGACCTTCTCTCCAGCGTAGCTCAGCTCCCAGATCTCCTCGATCCTTCCGTAGTATCCGTCCTTGTCGTTACCGGTGTAGGATTCCATCGTTACCCCGGAGTTCTAATAACCATCGCTCTTCATGTCCTTGGCCTCGGTGTAGAATGTGTAGCCGTTGATATCGTACGCCTCATAGGTCATCAGGTTGTGCTCGGCGCCCTGTGACAAGGTGAATATGAGTTGTTCTTCCGCGGAAGAATCCTCATGTAAAGGGTACGACAGAAGCTTCTGCTTGAACCAACGCGTGAAACATGAGTTGTGCTCTTTGAGTGTATCTCCGTCCGTCCTCTGTTGGCCTCGGTCATTGTACGTCTTCTTAATAAAGGTTTTGTGCTCTACCACCCAAGGATCGACCACGTCTATGTGTTGTAGCGCGACTAGGTTTGCTCTTTCAAAGTCGGCGAGTCGACCCTCGAAGTCGACATGCATTTCAGGGCGACCCTCACGGTGACCCCATCCAGCGAGCCTGCCGAGGTGCTGTTGACGGGCAGACCAACGGGGTTCTCGATGCCTAGATAATTCGTGCAGTAGGAGATGCACTCTTCGGTCAGAAAGCCCCTGGCTATGCTTCCTTCTGGACGTGACATGTTGCGAACGTATCCTTTGATGACACCATTCATCCTTTCCGCGGCATCATGCTGTGCAGGAACGTCGCCCGAAGTTGGATGATATCCTCCACTATATGGACCAGCAGATGCACCATAACGTCGAAGAATGCGGGCGGAAGTACATCTCAAGCTCGCATAGTATCACCACGATCTCTTCCTGTAGCCTTCGAGTTGCCTCACGCCAATCGACTTCGAGAGATGACGTCAAGAAGTTGCATAGGCCAAATAGCGTTTCCACGGACGTGCGCGTCCATGATCCCACGGATTGCAACTGGAAGTATCTGCGTCATCAGCACGTGATAGTCGTGAGACTTCATCCCGCTGAACTTCGCTTCACTGGGTCTAGGTATCTGCTTATCTTCCCAGCAGAACCAGAAGGAAGTTTTACTCCTAGGAGGCAGGTGAAAACTGCTCGATCTCCTCGACTTAGAGTGAAGCACGGGAGGGTAGTCATTTCGGTCTTCTTGGCCTTTTGCCTTTGCGGCGACTTTTCGTGTCCTGCTTCGCCTCATCATCATCATCATCATCATCATCATCATCATCATATATAGCGTGAAGCTCCTGCCCGATGCCCATTGATTTCAAGTCTGCCCTTGCTTTGGCCCATCTTTGGTCCTCTCGGCATGTTGAGCAGGGTACCAAGCAGACTCGCACACGTTCTTCGTGATATGCATGACATCAAGGCTGTGAGGCACACGGTGGATCTTCCAAGACGGCAAGTCCCAAAAACAGACCTCGTTTTCCATACCTTCAAGAGCGGCTCTGGCCTTTCGCTTCTTTCCGGCTCTGGCGCCTTTTGCTTCTTTCGGCGGTGGGCAGTCTTTCCAATTTTTCAACAGCTTGTCTATTTCTCGCCGCTCCTCGACACAGGCGTTTTGGGTTCGGTTTCACCATCGAACAGATCCTTGCGTTTCCTCCACGGGTCATCGTCGCGAAGCCACCTTCGATGTCCCATGAACACGGTTTTCGAAGACCCGGGATCTCTATCTAGCTGGCGATACGTTGTGTCATCCATGCACCTTACGCATCCAGAAAATCCGTGGACTACCTGCCCCGCGAGATATCCGTAACCGAGATAGTCGTGCACCGTCGTGAGCAGTGCGGCTCTCATAGGGAAATATTCTTTCTCTGCGGCCCCACGTATTGGCTGGCGTTTTCCACAGCGTGTCAAGCTCCTCTTTAGCAGCCCCAGATACTGATTGATGTCGCTCCCTGGTTGTTTCGGCCTTCAATTAGCATACTCATGTGAATGTACTTCCTCTTCATGCACAACCAGGGGGAAGGTTGTACATCCACACAAACACAGGCCAGGTGCTATGTGTGCTTCTCCGCTGCCAAACGGATTGACTCCATCGGTGCTCGCGCCAGCACGATGTTCCTTGATCGCTCCCAAATTCAGTCTTCGCAGTTCAACGCTTGCCACCGCTCGCATCCTTAGGGTGACTCAGCATCTTGTCTTTTTATCTATCTCCGGATCATTTGCGTCATCTTCTCGCTTCTTCTCCTCCCTATCCGCGTGCCAACGCAGGAGCTTTGCTACCTTAGGGTCCATGAAATAGCGCTGCAGACGAGGAGTGATCGGAAAGTACCACACCACTTTTCGAGGAGCTTTCTTCCTCTTCTTGTATCGAGTGACGCGCAAGACACCGGACATATGGTAGACTCCGCTGCTCGTCCCGATAAATGATGCAATTGTTCATGCACACATGGTATTTCACGTGCGGTAAATCGAGAGGACACACGATTTTCTTCGCCTCCAAACTGGTCGGGCACTTGTTCCCCTTGGGAAGACGTTCGCGCCAGAATGACATGTTCTCGTCGAAGCATGCGTCGGTCATTTTGTGTTTTACCTTCATCTCCAGAGCCATGAGCGTTACTTTCAGGCGGGTATCCTCGGGCCTGCATCCTTCATACAATGGAGTAACGCGCCTAACTCAAGTTGATCCATCTTGGCTTTCTCTCGGCGGCAGCTCTTGCGTTATCCGTGCGCTTGAGAAGCAGCTCTTGAATATGAGGGTCCTGCACCCAGCCCATCGATGGTCCAGCGTCGTCGCTCCGCCGCATCATCATCTTCATGATCATGCCCGTCGCCTGCTCCGCATCTTCCTCATCATCATGTCCTGCATCTTCTACATGATGACTGTGTACAGCATCACCGTCGTGATCATCTCCCGGGATTCTTCGTCTTCTCGCCCGCCCGAGCCGCGGTGGTTGTCTTGCTGCCCTTCCTCATTTCTTGCCCGCCCGCATGGACGACTTCGTAGTCATCTTCATCACCTTGCCACCGATAGCCATCCATGAAACCACGCAAGAGCAGGTGGTCCCGCACCTGTTCGAATCCGGGTCCGCAATAAGGCTCTTCAGCTTGCATCTTCGACACGGACATCTTATCTCCGTCTCGTTCTTTTGAAGCATCTCGGCCTTCGCGGACCTCAAAAACCTATTCACGATGCCTTCGGTCATCGTGCGGACTATGGTCGTCAATGGGTAGAGCAAAACGATATTTTAGAACCAAACAAAATTTGGCATGACTTTCCTAAAAATAGGACCAAAAGAATGCTTAATGCCAAAATTCTCGCCAAACGGAAATGAATCAACATTCGGCAAAATATTGGCAACTATCGATTTCAAATACCGTACACCTCCAAACACAAACACATATGCAACACCACAAACATATGCAACATTACTAACATACATAGATCTAGCTAGGCCGTAAAAAGTGCATGTGCACATTGTTGTAGGGAGAACAACATAAATATAGCTTCCCCTTATTTACCTATTAAAACAAGGTAATTTAACCACTTAATTTGAATGAATCTATGGTGGAAATGAGGTGAAAAAGAGGAGGCACCCGAGACAAGGAGGAGGTGGAGAGAATGAAGTGGGGAGAAAGTGAGTGTGGGTAGGAGAGGCTGTCCCAAATATCTTGTTGCTGCCCACTTACTAATGGCGCACCTCTTGCATGGTGCGCCATTAGTAGTTACAACTACTAATGGAACACTTAAGCAGGATGCGCCATTAGTATGTTTGGACAGGCGCACTAGTTCAAAAAAAAATTTCTATACTAATGGCGCACCCACTGCCTGGTGCGCCATTAGTAGTTACAACTACTAATGGCGCACTTCGGCAGGATGTGCCATTAGTATGTTTGGACAGGCGCACTAGTTCAAAAAAAAATTTTTTTTTTACTAATGGCGCACCCTTTGCACGGTGCGCCATTAGTAGTTTAAACACTAATGGCGAATCAGAAGGTGGTGCGCCATTAGTATATACTAATGGCGCACCATCTTTCTGGTGCGCCATTAGTGTCAATCCCATCTATAGCCCTTTTTCTAGTAGTGTTGTATCTTCATAGTCTTGGAGTCCGGACAAAGATGATAGTTCGGCTATCCGGACACCCCCTAGTCCAGGACTCCCTCAGTAGCCCCTGAACCAGGCTTCAATGACGATTTAGTCAGCGCGCATATTGTCTTCGCATTGCAAGGCGGGTTCCTCCTCCGAATACTTCATAGAAGGTTTTGAACACAAGGATAGTGTCCGGCTCTACAAAACAAGTTCCACATACTACCGTAGAGAGAATAACTTTTGCACAGATCTGCTGACGTATTCCGCGGCATGACATCACACCACGGCCAGGCCTTTATATGAATCATTTCTTATTGTTCCACCTCAGCGCGTTTAGCGAGGTGGTTTCTCGGGCACGTCTTATCAAAGCATAGATCGTGCCCCCTTATTCCGGGATTCTCATCAATACGGACGTGGGTAACCCATCCGCGCCATTGATTATGGCGCTTGGGAGATGAGCGAGTTTTACCAAGCTGGCGGGGGACGCATAGCTTCGTCCGTCCATATAAGGGGATAAGGATCCAAATTTTTCACCTACGCCTTCTTCCTCCTTTGCTAATCCATTTCCGCGCACTCGAGCTCCAGCGCCCAAGTCCGCACATCCCACCTCAACCTTCTCCAACTATGTCCGGAGCGGGAGGCAGGTGGATGGCCTCCTCCGTCACGGAGGGGCACATCACAAAGCTGCGGGAGGCCGGATACTTGTCCGGCGACATTGCGTGTCGGCTCCCCAACAAGGGGCATCTCACTCCAACCCCCAGGCCCCATGAGAGGGTGGTGTTTCTCCCGCACTTCCTCCGCGGACTAGGTTTTCCACTTCACCCATTTGTCCGGGGGCTCATGTTCTACTACGTCCTGGACTTCCACGATCTGGCCCCGAATTTCATCCTCAATATCTCGTCGTTTATCGTCGTGTGCGAGGCTTTCCTCGGCATCCAACCCCACTTCGGTTTATGGTTGAAGACCTTCAATGTCAGGCCGAAGGTAGTGGGCGGCCGTCAAGCGGAGTGCGGAGGCGCCATGGTTGGCAAGATGCCCAAAGTCCTATGGCTCGAGGGCTCCTTCGTGGAGACAATAAAGGGGTGGCAATCGGGTGGTTCTATATCACCGAGCATGCGCGACCCCAAATGGGCTGGCGGCCCCAATTCAGATCTGGCTTCCCCACGGCTCTCATCATGGAAAGAGAGCGGGCTGACGTGGGAGAATGAGGACGAGCTATCCGGACTCCAAACATGCGTCCAAACCTGGTGGACAAGAATCTCGAGGCTTGTCAACGTAATCCAGGTGATGCTCATCCGTCGGATTCTCCCATGCCAACAACGGGCCTTCAAATTGTGGGAGTTCGATCCAGCACAGCACCCAACCCTGAAAAGGCTCTTCGACACTATGTACGAAGATGCCTCGGATGGTGCTGTTCAAGGGCGCCGAGGTTCCACATCCGCCATCAAGATCGCGATTCAGCTCGCATGATGTCAAGCCAGCGAGGTAAGTTATTTTACCCTTTATGGGACTCTTGTTTTTCATAGATTGACTCTATGTTGGATCTAAAACTCCCTAAACCTTTGACAGGACTGGCTGAAGACGTCCGGACGGATTAACTGTCTGGCCCCTTTGCCAGAAGACCCAGAGGACGCCCTATTGACGGGGCTGCTGGCTCCGGTACATCATGTGGTGCCGGAGAAGAAGGGCAAGAAGGAGGCCACGGGAACTCGAAGGAGCTCCCGACGCCAGGTGCTATCGGACTCATTGCCCGACAAACCTGAGGCGGAATCGTCCTCTGAGGAAGAGGAGGAGGAAAAAGAAGCCTCTCTCCCAGCGGGGGGAGAGAAGAAAAGGAAGGCCGCCCCAACTGGGGTGGCCGGAGGGTCCAAGAAGGGAAGGACCCTTCCTTCGGACTTCTCCACCAACACCGACAACGACGAGGAGGAGTGGCCAACAAGGGCCAAGCCCCTGGCGAGATCGTAAGTGTCCGGATTCCAGAATAACTCATGGATTTTCATTTGTCGCATAGTGTCTTCTAACGCCGAATATAACCATGTAGCCCGCCCAAGGATGATCTTGCCGCTTCGTCGAGCGGCTCCCTGGATACGTCCGATGTGAATAGCACTTCACTTCCGACCGCCTCCTCTCCTTGTGCTGCAGATGACACCGCGGTGCAGTCCCAAAAGGGGCCTGAGGGAGTCCCGGATTAGGGGGTGTCCGGATAGCCGGACTACCATCATCAGCCGAACTATCATTTCCCGGACTATCATCATCGACCGGACTCCAAGACTATGAAGATACAAGATTGAAGACTTCACCCCGTGTCCGGATGGGACTTTCCTTGGCGTGGAAGGCAAGCTTGGCGATACGGATATGTAGATCTCCTACCATTGTAACCGACTCTATGTAACCCTAGCCCTCTCCGGTGTCTATATAAACCTTTAGTCCGTAGGACAACAATCACAACAACCCTTACAATCATACCATAGGCTAGCTTCTAGGGTTTAGCCTCCTTGATCTCGTGGTAGATCCACTCTTGTAAACATCCACAATATCAATATCAATCAAGCAGGACGAGGGTTTTACCTCCATCAAGAGGGCCCGAACACAGGTAAACATCGTGTCCCTCGTCTCCTGTTACCATCCGCCTAGACACAGTTCGGGACCCCTACCGAGATCCGCCGGTTTTGACACCGACATTGGTGCTTTCATTGAGAGTTCCTCGTGTCGCCACCGATAGGCTTGATGGCCTCTTCAATCAACAACGACGTAGTCCTGGGTGAGACCTTTCTCCCGGACAGATCTTTGTATTCGGGCGGCCAGCTGCGGGCCAACTCACTTGGCCATCTAGAGCAGATCGAAGCTACGCCCCTGGCCGTCGAGTCAGGTTTGAAGCCTAAACTTCACGGCCGATATCCGCGGGACTTGATCCTCGATGGATTTGAGCCACAGCCGAGCGTGCCTTGCTGTCTCGATGGGCATGACCTAACTCGCCGCGGACAGCACCTTGAGGTCCACGAATCCGCTCCGACCCATAGTCCGGAGCCGATCGTCAATCGAGGACGGATGGCTGGACACCACCCGGAGCCGCAATTTCTACTGGCGATGGAGCCAACACTTACCTTGTCCCACATAAAGCCCATGACTCGAGGTGCCGGACTCCTCGCGGACTCAACCTCCTGCGCCCGCGGTCGAATCCGATTGGCGCCGATCATGGAATTCACCGCTGCGACATCTTTTCAGCACTCGCCCTTGGCGACATCATAAATTCATGAAGCATCTCTCGCTATCTCGAGAGCCTGGCGAACCACGGCGGGACGGTTGGGACGCGGATGACGAAGAAATTCAGATCCCACCCACCACCCACTTCGTAGCCACCGTCGACGATTTAACCGACGTACTCGACTACGACTCCGAAGACATCGACGGTATGGACGACGATGCCGGAGACTACCAAGAACCAGTGCCTACAGGACACTGGAAGACCACCTCGCCATACGACATATACATGGTGGACACCCCAAAAGATGGGGACGGCGAAGAAGCAGCGGAGGCCGATTCCTTAAAGAAACAGCCCAAGCGCCGACGCCAGCGGCGCCGCTCTAAATCCCGCCACAGCAAGAATGGAGATTCCGCACAGAGATAATAACACCCGTAAAGTGCCGAAGACAACTCCTCCAAAGACGATCCAGCGCAGGAGGAGGCAGAAGCAAGCCCTCGTGAGAGGGCGGCGCATTTAAGAGGTCGAGGATGACAATTACTTACCTCCTCCGAAGACGAGGCAAGCCTCGGCGATTTACTTAATCGTTGTGCCCGAGGATCCCGTCGAACAAGAGCGTTTCAGACGCAGGCTAATGGCCACGGCAAACAGCCTAAAGAAAAGCAACAACAGCTTCAAGCTGATCAAGACCCTCTTGGTCGACAGATGGACCGAGGTCCTCGCGTCAAGAGTATGAACTCGAACGCCCCTTCAAAAGTTACCCAAAACACAAGTTTCTCCCCCGATTAGAGGAGGCATCATCACCAGCGCACAATACGGCAGACCGACCACCTCGTGGTCGCAATAGAGAGGTGTGCAAGCCCTCCACAAAACCGCACTCGGCATCGCTCTAAAAGCAGGAAGCCACGGGGAACGCGCCGGACTTGCGAGATATATTGGAGGACAAGGCAAGACAATCCAGATCTATCTATGGATCACGTGGACGCCCACAACCCACGCGAATACCGCCGCACCGGATACAACTACTCCGCCGGGTCAACAAAGCAGATAACGCCTCTCGAGCTACGCCGCGATATTGCTCAATACTGAGGCGCCAAGACACCCACTATGCTTCACCGACGAAGTAATGGATCATCAAATCCTCAAGGGTTCAAACCCATTAATATCGAATCCTACGATGGCACAACAGACCCGAGGTCTGGATTGAGGATTATCTCCTCCATATACACATGGCCCGGCGGCGCATCTTCACGCCATCAAATATCTCCCGCTCAAGCTTAAAGGACCAGCTCGGCATTGGCTTAACAGCCTGCCCGCAGAGTCAATTGATGTTGGGAAGACCGGAAGCCGCATTCTCGACAACTTCTGTGGCACGACGTGCGACCACGGACGCAGATGACCTAAGCCACATAATCCAGCAGCTGCATTTAATCGGCGTGCAATTCGGACACGGTTCTTAACAAAGAAAAATCAAATCGCCGACCGTCCGGATGCAGAGGCACTCGCTGCCTTCAAACATAACATCCGCGATGAGTGGCTGGCCCGGCACCTAGGACAGGAGAAGCCGAAATCCATGGCAGCCCTCACATCCCTCATGACCCGCTTCTATGCGGGAGAGGATAGTTGGCTCGCTCGCAGTAACAACCTCAGCAAAAACGCTGGCAGTCCGGATACCAAGGACCGCAATGGCAGGTTGCGTCGAAACAAAACAAACGCCGCATTAACGGCGACAAAGAATGAGGATACGGCAGTCAACGCCGGATTCCGAGGCTCCAAACCCGTCAACGGAAGAAGCCATTCAAAAGAACCACTCGGGCCCGCCCAATTTGGACCGAATACTCGACCGCTCTTGTCAAATACATGGAACCTCGAAAAGCCAGCTAACCATACCAACAGAGATTGTTGGGTATTCAAGCAGGCAGGCAAATTAATCGCCGAAAACAATGACAAGGGCTACAGCGATGACGAGGAAGAGACCGGCCGCCGAACAACAGAGGACAAAAGGATTCCCCCTCAAGTTCGGACGGTAAACATGATATACGCAACGATATTCCCAAGAGGGAGCGGAAGGCACTAAGGGACGATACGCTGCGATGGAGCCATCGCCCCAAAATTCAACCCATGGTCCTCTTGCCCGATCACTTTCGATCGAAGAGACCATCCGACCAGTATCCGCCATGGCGGATTCGCCGCATTGGTTTTAGACCCAATCGCTGATGGATTTCACCTCACGAGTCCCGATGGACGGCG
The DNA here is from genome assembly GCA_021605205.1 of Aegilops longissima. Classification (NCBI taxonomy): domain Eukaryota; kingdom Viridiplantae; phylum Streptophyta; class Magnoliopsida; order Poales; family Poaceae; genus Aegilops; species Aegilops longissima. The sequence continues at coordinate 19,796,580 of CM038681.1, forward strand.
GCAGAGCTCTGAACCTGCTTTATCAGGATACAGTGCGCAAGATGGGCATAGACCCTTCAAGGATTAAACCTACAACGACGACCTTCAAAGGCGTCATACCAGGTGTCGAGGCCAATTGTACAGGCTCAGTTACACTGGAAGTGGTCTTCGGATCCCGGATAATTTCCGAAGCGAGGAGTTAATCTTCGACATAGTCCTGTTCCGCAGCGGCTATCACGCTCTGCTCGGACGAACCGCGTTTGCAAAATTCAACGCGGTGCCGCATTATGCATACCTTAAGCTCAAGATGCCAGGCCCTCGTGGAGTCATCACGGTCAATGGAAACACGGAACGCTCCCTCCGAACGGAGGAACATACAGCGGCTCTCGCGGCAGAAGTACAGAGCAGCCTTTTAAGGCAATTCTCGAGTCCGCCGTTAAACGACCGGACACGACCAAACGCGCCGAGCAACATCAACCAAGACCACCAGCACGCCTGCATCGCCAGAGCAATGCGGCCCCAACCCCAGCCCTCGCAAAATTGCAAGACAAACTCTCGCGTACATAATTACGCCTTGAGATACCATGGGCATAGGGGAAGGGCACAACCACAACAGACCCAGTGCGGTTCGACCACACCAGGGCTCCCAAGTGTGTCGCTCTTTTTGTTTTATTTTCTCTTTTTATACAGAACTCAGTCCGTGGCGAACCTGCCGAACTCATGATGCAACAGCCAGGAAGGACAAAGGCGCGATTTAACACTCGGTGGTCTCCATCACGAGCATTAAATTTGTTAAATACAACATTCGCTGCCTACCCTGGAGGGAGACGCCTTTAATTCGTCCATCCCTTGCTTTCCGTGACTATTTGTATCATTCCACACCGATAGCATATCTTCTAATAAAATGCAGCACTTTTGCCTATAATTGCATTACTTATATATATATATATATATATATATATATATATATATATATATATATATATATATATATATATATATGTTCATTTACTTACATGTTGCACCTGTGCATCTTGGTATGCCAAACACACCAGGGCTTATGTCCTCCGCTTTATGGTGTGATAAAGTCCGACACTTTCACAAGTGCGGCACCCGAACTTATAGCATTATATGAATCAGCTCAATCATGCCTTGGGTCAATAGTTGGGTTTGCCTGCTCCCATGTTGGCACCTTACGTTCCGCTCTATCGGCTAAGGTAGCACTGGAGAACCACTGCGATTGCGCCCGGTTGAGCCGGGTTAACGCCTCGATGGAGAAAGCTAAAACTGACCGCATGATAAGGCGAGAGACTGGTCGCTGTTCGAGAGGTCCTTTCGGTCCTTAAAGACCTACGCCGCTCGAGCGAAGTTCGGATTATGTCCGATGAAGGCGTGGATAGCGCCCCATTCGGTCTTCCGAATACTAGGGGCTTCACCAAATTTAAAATTATAGAATTCTATGGCTAAGTGAGAGTGTTCAAGCACTATAAGTCCGGTTGCCTTGTTCGTTGTGTTGAGCGCCTCCCTAGATGGACCCAAAAATGGGAACAAGAGTGCTCAAGTTTATCCCGAACACCCCAGCACTCGTGGCATGGGGGCTGAAGCCGACGACTTGCCATCTCTCAGATTTAATAAACGGCCGCCACAGAAGGTAATATTTTAAATTAAACAAGCGTTGCTTAGCGCATATGAACAAAGTTTTCAGCGCACAGGATAACACATTGCGAATTCACTCAAAATTACATCCCAGGGCACTCATCCGCAATCTTGCGGGCACCCTTCAGACAGCCTTATAGTAAATTTCGGCGACGATGCTCCTTGCCGCTGGTGGCGCGTCGCTGATTAGCTTCTCCGCATCCAGCTTGCCCCAATGCACCTTTGCGGGCAAGGGCCCGACGAGCACCTTCAATACAGGCGGAGCGCTTGATAACCTCCACCCAGGGGCACGATCCACCAGCCGTCGACGAGGCCAAGTAGCTCCTGGCATGGCCTCTCCGTGCCACACGGCCGGACTATGAGGCCCTTCATGGCCTGCTCGCCACCTTGTGAAGTTCGACCAGCTGCTTCACTGGTCGCTAGGGGCACCGGATGGCCGGCCTCAAACATACCGAGACCGAAGACCTTCTCCGCTGAGCTCCCTCCTCGGCTCGGTAGAATGCGGCGCATCGAGACACGCCGAGGCAGATCTGCAAACGCCTCGAGAGCTCCGAATCCGGGTAAGTAACACGTAATTTACATTCACATGCTTGCTTTGCATGAAAAATGCCTTACCCGCCGCTATCTTCTTCATCAATTCAACCTCTGAAGGGACTTATGGGCCTCGGCCTTGGCGGTTTAGCACTTTCGAGAGCCGAGGCAAGCTCGGACTCGAGTCTTTGAGTCACGCCCAAACTCTCATGCTTTTCCATGAGAGCCTGGAGCTCTTGCTGAACCACCGCCACCGCGCCTCCTGCTTTTCTCGCCCCTGCTTCCGTGGCGCATTGATTATGCTCGTCATGACACGGCCTCCTTCAGGGCCGCCACCTCGCTCGTGGCCCTGCAGTACCCATGTTATCCTTGTTATTTTTGTCGCAACCTAAATCCTTTTCTCTGAAGGTACAAATTCAAAGTGGTGTTACTCACCTTCTTTGTCTTGAGCTGCTTCTGGCGCGGCCGAGCTCTTGCTCGACCGCCGAGCTCTGCTTCAACGCACCGACCTCCGCAGGTCGGCGGCAGAGGTCAGCAGGCAGCCTGCAACCCATATTGACATAATTTTTAGCAACCCTGCGATATCTTTTTTAAGATCCTCATCCGCTTTTCTTTCCGAACACCGAACCGAGCATCGGGGCTACTGTCTATGCGGTATTACATTGCATATTTTAACTTCTTACCTCAAAGCCCGATAGAAGGCTATTGCAAGCTTCGGTCAGCCCACCTTTGGCGAGCTGCACCTTTGAATCACCGCACTCATAATAGTGCGGTGTTCTTCCTCGATGGAAGCGCTCGCAGCGCCCAACAAATTACCCGCGCCCGGTTGGACGGAAGCCGACGGCGTCACGGTCTTGCCCTTCGATCGAAGGGCCGCTGCCGGACTCCGGAACCACTGCGGGTTCTGCTTGGAGTCGGCGCAAAGTCCGGAGGACGCCTTGTGGCGCCCGAGCCTCCCCGATGGGTCCCTTCGGGATCCCACTCGGCGCCTCGGTGTCGCGAGGGGTGGAGGCGGTCGGGATGGAGTCTACATCCGACGAAGCCAACGACCCGCTTCGATGAAGCGGGAGATCATCACGGCCGGACTACAGGCAGCATGCGGCATTAGAATGACACTATGTGACGAAAAAGAAATTATAAATCATTCAGGAACCGGATACTTACGATCTCGCCGGAGGCCTGGCCCTTGAAGGCCATTCTTCCTCGCCAACGTTGATGTTGGCAGAGCTGTCCGGGAATAGTCCTTCCCTCTTGACCCTCCGGCCTCCCCAGTGGGGAAGCCTTCCTCTTCCTCTCTCCTCCTCTAGGATAGAGTCCTCTTCCTCCTCCTCATTTTCGGGGGAGGAGTCCGCCCCGGAGTCGTCGGACACCTGAAAACGGGAGCTCTTTCGAGCACCCGTGGCCTCCTTCTTGGCCTTCTTCTCCGGCACCACGTGTGGTGCCGGAACCAGCAGCCTCGCTAGACGAGCGTCTACTGGATTTTCTGGCATAGGAGTCGGACAGGTAATCTGCTCCAGTCCTGTCAAAGGAAAAGGGGAAATTAAAACCCGCATAGAGTCAGACTATGAAAAAACAAGTGTCCCGTAAAGGGGTAGAATCACTTACCTCGTCGGCCCTGGCGCATGAGTGAAATCCGCGATCTTGATCGCGGATGCGGGGGCGCCCTTGAACAGCACCTTCCAGGCGCCTTCGTACATCGTGTCGAAGAGCTTGTTCAGCGCCTGGTGCTGTTCCGGATCGAACTCCCATAGATTGAATGCCCGCTCTTGGCATGGGAGAATCCGGCGGACGAGCATGACTTGGACCACGTTAACCAGCCTGAGCTTCTTCACCAGCTTCTTGATACAGGCTTGGAGTCCCGTCAGCTCCTTCGAACTACCCCACAGCAAGCCCTTCTCTTTCCAGGAGGTGAGCTGCGTGGGGATACCAGATCTAAACTCGGGGGCCGCCGCCCATTTAGGGTCACGCGGCTCGGTGATATAGAACCACCCCGATTGCCACCCCTTGACGGATTCCACGAAGGCCCCTTCGAACCAAAGGACGTTGGGCATCTTGCCCAACATGGCGCCTCCGCACTCCGCTTGAATGCCCTTCACTACCTTCGGCTTGACATTGAAGGTCTTGAGCCAAGTCAAGTGGGGCTGGATGCGAGGAAGGCCTCGCATACCCACGATAAACGCCGAGATGTTGAGGATGAAGTTCGCGCAGATCATGGAAATCCAGGCCGTAGTAGAACATGAGCCCCCGGACAAAGGGGTGAAGTGGAAAGCCCAGTCCGCGGAGGAAGTGGGAAAGAAAGACAACCCTCTCATGGGGCCTGGGGGTGGGGATGAGCTGCCCCTCGTCGGGCAGCCGGTGCGCGATGTCGCCGGAAAGGTATTCGGCGCCGCGCAGTTTGGCGATTTTCTCCTCCTTAACGGTGGAGGCCAACCATTTACCTCCCGCTCCAGGAGGTGGTGAATCCTTATCCCTTATATGGGCGGGCGAAGTCTTACGCGTCCCCCACCGGCCTGGTAAAACTCGCTTATCTCCCAAGCGTCACCATCAATGACGCGATTGGGTTACCCACGCCTGTATTGATGAGAATCCCGGATTAAGGGAAACACGATCTCCGCTTCGACAAGACGCGTTAAGGAAACCGCTTCGCTAAATGCGCTGAGGTGGTAAAGTAAAAACAATTCGAGTAATGGCTTGGTAGTGGTGTGACGCCATGCCACGGAAAACGCCGACAGATTGAACTTGTGTATATATTATTATTCTCTCTATGGTGGAATGTGGAATTTATTTTGCAGAGCCGGACACTATCCTAGTGTTCACAATCTTCTATCATTTGGAGGAGGAACCCGCCTTGCAATGCCAAGCAATATACACGCCGGACTTATCGTCATTGAAGCCTGGTTCAGGGGCTACTGAGGGAGTCCTGGATTAGGGGGTGTCCGGATAGCCGGACTACCATCATCAGCCGAACTATCATTTGCCGGACTATCATCATCGACCGGACTCCAAGACTATGAAGATACAAGATTGAAGACTTCACCCCGTGTCCGGATGGGACTTTCCTTGGCGTGGAAGGCAAGCTTGGCGATACGGATATGTAGATCTCCTACCATTGTAACCGACTCTATGTAACCCTAGCCCTCTCCTATATAAACCGGATGGCTTTAATCCGTAGGACAACAATCACAACAACCCTTACAATCATACCATAGGCTAGCTTCTAGGGTTTAGCCTCCTTGATCTCGTGGTAGATCCACTCTTGTAAACATCCACAATATCAATATCAATCAAGCAGGACGTAGGGTTTTACCTCCATCAAGAGGGCCCAACACAGGTAAACATCGTGTCCCTTGTCTCCTGTTACCATCCGCCTAGACGCACAGTTCGGGACCCCCTACCCGAGGTCCGCCGGTTTTGACACCGACATTGGTGCTTTCATTGAGAGTTCCTCTGTGTCATCACCGATAGGCTTGATGGCCTCTTCAATCAACAACGACGTAGTCCTGGGCGAGACCTTTCTCCCCAGACAGATCTTCGTATTCGGCGGCTTCGCACTGCGGGCCAACTCACTTGGCCATCTAGAGCAGATCGAAAGCTACGCCCCTGGCCGTCAGGTCAGGTTTGGAAGCCTAAACTTCACGGCCGATATCCGCGGGGACTTGATCCTCGATGCATTTGAGCCACAGCCGAGCGTGCCGCGCTGTCTCAATGGGCATGACCTAACTCTGCCGCCGGACAGCACCTTGGAGGCCGCCCATGAATCCGCTCCGACCCATAGTTCGGAGCCGATCGCTCGAATCAAGGACGGATGGCTGGACACCACCTCGGGAGCCGCAATTTCTACGGCGATGGAGCCGAACACTTACCTTGTCCCACATAAAGCCCATGATTCGTTGATAGCTTCTAGGGTTTAGCCTCCTTGATCTCGTGGTAGATCCACTCTTGTAAACATCCACAATATCAATATCAATCAAGCAGGACGTACGGTTTTACCTCCATCAAGAGGGCCCGAACCTGGGTAAACATCGTGTCCCGCGTCTCCTGTTACCACCAGCCTAGACGCACAGTTCGGGACCCCCTACCTGAGATCCGCCGGTTTTGACACCGACAGGGCCCAACCAGGAGGTGGTGGTCCTGGAGGCGCCGCAAGGCGACCTCCCAGACGTTGGACGCAAAGGGGGCAAAACCCCAGAGGGCTCTAAGTCCGGCACTTTGCCGGACTGCGTGCCGGAACCAGCAGTGGTTCCGAAGACCGGCAGGCGGCCCCTTCGTAAGAAGGGCAACACTACGACACCGGTGACCTCCGTCCAACCGGAGGCACCGGATAACATGTTGGAGGCGCTTAACGGCGCCTCCATCAACGAGGAGCACCGCACTATTATGAGTGCGGTGATCCAGAAAGTTCTGTCCACCAAGAGCGGGCTGACTGAAGCTTGTACCAGCCTTCTAATAGGCTTTGAGGTAAGTTTAGAATATGTAAAAATATAACCGCATAGACAGTAGCCCCTGATGCTTAGTTCGGTGTTCGGAAAGAAAAGCCGAACTAAGGATCTGAAAAGATATACGCAGGAGTCTAACATAAGTATCTCAATATGGGAATGCAGGCTGCGCTGCTGACCTTTGCCGCACTGACTGCGGAGGTAGATGCATTGAAACAGAGCCTCGAGCGGTCCGAGAACGAGCTCGGCCTTGCCAAGAAGAAGATCGAGGACAAGGAAGGTAAGTAATACCTTATTAAAGAAATACCTTATAGAAAGGTTTCGGTTGCAAAAAATAATAGGAGTAACATGGGTACTGCAGGGGCCACGAGCGAGGTGGCGACCCTGAAGGAGGCGGTGTCCACGGCCGAAAACAAGGCGGCTGCGGAGCGCACCGAGTGAGAGAAGGGGGAGGCGCAGCTGGCGGAGGTACAGCAAGAGCTCCAGGCTCTCATGGAAAAACACGAGGGTTTGGAGCGTGACTCGAAGACCCGAGAGTCCGAGCTTGCCTCGGCTCTTGAGAGTGCCAAAGCTGCTAAGGCAGAGGCCCAAAAAGCCCTCCAGGAGATTGAGGCAATAAATAAGATCGCGGCGGGTAAGGCATTCTTTATGCAGAGCAAGAATGTAAAAGTCAATTATCTAGTACTTACCCGGATTCGGAGCTCTACAGGAGCATTCGCAGATTTGCCCTGTAGTGTGTCTGATGTTGCCGCGTTCTACTGCGCCAAGGAGGGGAGCTCGACGGAAAAGGTGTTCTGGTCTCAGTATGCTGAGGCCGGACATCCGGTGCCCCTAAGCGACCAGCTGAAGCAGCTGGTCGAGCTCCACAAGGTCGCCGAGCAGGCCATGAAAGGCCTCATAGTTCGGCTGTGGCTATTGGAAGCCATGCCTGGGAGCTACTTTGGGCTAGTGCGGCGGCTGGTGGACGCCTGTCCATGGATTGAAGTCATCAAGCGCTCCGTCTGTATTGTGCCCGTCGGGCCCTTGCCCGTGCTAAAGTGCACTGGGGCAAGCTGGATGCGGAGAAGCTTGTGACGGACGGGCCACCAAAGGGCAAGGAGCATCGCACGCCCGAAATGTACTATGAGGGCGTCCTGAATTGTCGTGGTTTTGTCACGGCAGATGTCCTCATGAAAGGACTTAGTCGTGGAGCCATCGCTACGGGTTAACTTGAAGGGGTTAAAGCGGACGCAAAGACACAAGAGTTATACTAGTTTGGCCCCTTCGATGAAGGTAAAAGCCTACGTCTAGTTCGTGATGGGATTGATGTGTTCTCGATGACTAGGGAGCAAACAAGCTTCGCCTAGGCCTCGAGTTGTTGTTGTTCGTCCTGAACCGCCCGGGTCGTCCCCTTATATACACGGGTGACGCCCGTCGGTTCAGAGAGTCCCAATCTCTGGTTCATATTCGTATCCGGGTTGGTCTCTCTCTATTCCTAACTTACAATACAAGTTTACATATCAGGCCGGTTTACGGCTACAGGTTCTAAACCGACTACAGGCCTTGGGCCCTTACTTTCATGCCTCTTGGGCTTTTACACCGTTGAACTACTGATGAAGTTAACCCATCCCAGATAGGCCGGTTTACGCCCAGTAGTAATATCCCCAACATTAGGCCCCAGATTGATTTGAATAGGTCCATGCCAATCCTTGATAAAAAACCTTCATCTTCAATACCTTCTCGAAATCGTTGAACCGCCGTGATGTCACCTTCTCCGGTTGTTGTAAACTGGCATGACGTCCTCATACAGATAGCATTCACGATATCTTCTTTGTTTAGTAGATCCGCAATAATCGAGGCAACAGCTCCGCTTCCTAGGTTTGTGGTTCCTTGATTCCCGCGCCTGACACAGGTATCTTGCCTTATAAATAGGACCGAAGAGTCATTCCTTTTCTCCCCTCCGTCCTTTCTCTTCGTCTTCCTCACGTCGCCAGCCTCGGAGCTCCGCCGCCGCCATCGACCTCTGCAACGTCTTGGGCCGCTGCATCAACCTGATCACACCAGAGAAACGCAGACTCTTCCGCACCTACTCAACTCAGGTAGGTCCTTGGTTCCCCTTTGACCTAGATCTGTTCTAGGTTTTCCTGTTCTTTCCGTGCTCCATGAACTGTTCCTGCTCATACCAGACTCTTGGATAGATCTGTGACACCTTGCACTGATTAGTAGTAGGTTTTAGCACCCGCCTGTAGTCTCGTGCTTGCGTCCATGGATCTCGCACATCATCTCTGCTCATTACATCAATACTGCTCTGTTGTCTTCCTTTTTGGATATTTTTCCTCTTTTCTGATCTGGCTTCAGATCCTTCGTTGTAGAGAAATCTTGCGAAAGTTGTTTCTGCACACTTAGCCGTTCGCAACTTCAATTGTTTTCAATCTTTAAACCTTAGACCAGGCGGTTTAACTTAACATAGAAAAAATTAGATAAACCGGGTATACACCATTAGTCCCCTTGTTGAACCGCCAGAACTCCTTGACCAGATACTGTCGCTTCATAGAACTCCGGTTTAGACATATTTGTCTCCGATTTAGCATTGTACACTGGTTCTCCCTTTGTCCCAATACATTTCTTGAACCGGCTTTATATATTTTTTGTAGATGGCCAAACAAGTGTATGAGTGCAACTGGGCTCCTTCCCGTGTCACCGAAACTCAATTAAACAACCTGGTCCTGACGGGCGCTTTAGCCAGTAAAAATAGTATCCATTGGAGGGTTCCTGGCAAAGAATGTCCACCCACACCTCAAGAAGGAGAGGTTGTAGTTTTCGCAGATCACCTAGCCCGGGGCTTCAATCCGCCCGGTTCAAAATTCTATCGAGATGTGCTAGCCATTTTTCAACTCCGTCCACAAGATACAGGCCCCAATTATGTTACTGATATCTGTCACTTCCAAGTGCTCTGTGAAGCATACTTTCAAGAAGAACCTACAGTTGAACTGTTTAGACACTGCTTCCATCTAAACCGCCGCACAGATTTCACTGATGGGCCCAACACAGAATTGGGTAGTGTGGCGATTCAAAAAAGAAAGCAGGTCACTTATCCTCATGTCAAACTGCACATCCACCCCAAGGAATGGAATCAAACATGGTTTTATTGCAAAGACACTTCACCTGCCAACGAGAATCCCTTGCCCGGTTTTCGTCCGGAGCGACTCAGCAACACACATCCCTTTCCGCAAAGATTAACTGCCAGTGAGAGAAGTAAATATGCTCCTCAACTCTCCAAGCTCAGAGCCTTCATGGCTAATGGTTTAACCGGAATTGATCTCGCACGCTGTTGGATATCTTGGAGCATACTGCCCCTCTCCCAGCGCTCCAGTTTAATGTGCGAGTATACTGGTAGTGTCGATGACCCCCTCCGACATATTAATATCCAGCTTACCGATGATGAGGTCACCAAAGCGGTGAAGAAGATGTTGAACGAACTGGAAAACCTTTGTGCCCGGACAGGTCTGCTCCCCTTCTGTGCTACCAACAAACCGCCATCTGTAAGACTTTCTGTCTATTTTTTACTAAATATATTATTGCTATCTCTGGTATCACTTTGAACATAAACTGCTGCTTAATAAGGGTGATGATCCGTTATGGAGCAAGAAACGTCCACAAGAGAAGCCAGAGAAGCCAGACAAGCCGGAAAAACCACTTAGGCTAAAGACCAAAGCTGTCAAGAAGACTACTCATAAGAGGAAAACCACTGCATCTTCTGATCCGGCTGCGGATGATGATGTGGGTAATCCGGACTTTGAGGTAGAACTTGATTCACTTAGCTTACTTTTCACACGCCTAATTAATGATGATGTTTGTCAGGATGATGCTGAAACCAGTAGTGCTGATGTTGTAGAGGTAACTATTCTCTCCTCTGTCTCAAATCCTTTGCCTTCACTAAAAAACCGTCAGGCAAACCGGAAAATTAAATTTTCTCATCCCCTTGCTTACTTGGATCCCAAATTTCTTATGAAGACTCAACAACATGAAGCTCGCCGCACAACTCGGCACAGCGGCCAGGTAGTTACCTCCACCGGTTTACCGAACAGTCCGGTTCGAAAACGTCGTTCAGAGGTCTCTAATTTGCTTGTCAGTGCTTATCCTAAAGCAGGCTGGTTTCGTCAACTCCTTAATCTGTCTGATTCCGATTATCAGGTCACTTCCCACTCCTCATCCGGCGAGTCATCAGCCACTCAGCTGCCACCACTAAAAACGGTGCTTGGGTAAGTTTTACCTTTCATATTGTTCCTACTGCATCATTGCATAGTATATGCCATATTTGACTGTTGTTGTGCCTTTTCTGGGCCAAGCCTAGGCCGAGCAAAAAGGCTCGTCCGGACAAAGCGGCCGACGAAGAGACTGCCCCTGAACCGGGTAGCACCCCAAACCTTGAAGCGGCCATCTGTGAAGACACGCCCAATGATCCGCCACAGCAAGATGACGATTTTGTTGCTGAAGAAAGGCCTGTTGACACCGCCCTTCCTGCTGACCAGCCCAGAAGCCCAACCAGGATTGAAAAATCCACCAGTCCAATCCAGCCTGCTGACCAACCGACGGCCCCTGGTCAAACCAGCGACTCCAAGGAGGATGACATCGTAATTACTGGTTTTGGCCATAGCGAACCGGGCAATCCAGTCGCTTTATCCAAACATTCTGCCAAAGAAGAGTTTGCCACTATGAGCAAGGGCAAGTGGGATGTTGATCTGGCAACTTATGCCGCTCTAAACCCACAAGACCTTCACTCCGGCTACTTGAACCGGCTGTATACCAGCCGTGACTATGAAGCTGGCCTGGTGAAGATGATGAAAGAGAAATTCGAGGTAACCTCCATGTTCTTTTCTCGCCTGAATATTTCAATTTTTGTTAACTCTCCTAGCCCTCAAGGGCCGGTTCAACTTAGCATAGTTAAACCGGGACTTAATATAAACTCAATGCTTCAGAATCCACTGATGTAGCCCCCAAGGGCCGGTTCAACTTTAGCATAGTTAAACCGGGACTGTATTTTATATCGCCGCATCAGAACATGTTCGAGAAAATAGCCATTAGTCCCCAAGTGCCAAGTTGAATACTTGTATTGAGCTTGGGACTTTGTGATTTTATTGATAGACAAAGATCAAATATGCATTAGCCCCCAAGTGCCAAGTGTATAACTGGTTATGCACCGGGGACTTTGAAATGACGATATTTAACATGCTCCCTTTTTGTTGCAGAGTGATATACGTCAACAAGCCTCACAAATCCATGACCTCCAAGAAAACCTGAAATCTCAACAAGCAGAAACCTCCAAGGCCAAGGATGAATTGAAAACCGCTTTAACTACTATGGAGCAACTCAAGGAGTGGTTCAAGTCTGAGCGGGCCGGCTGGGATACTGAAAAGGCCGCTTTAACCAAAAAGGTTGAAAATGCTGAGGCTGCCCTTAAACCGGTGGTAGATGAGCTGACCAGCGTGAAGCGACAAGTGCACTCCATGACTGCTGCCATCTTCGGTAAGTTTCCGTTGGCTTCTATGATAATCTTGACCTTCTTATGATAAGTCCGGTTTGTGATTTCTCTTGCAATGCTGTAGGCACACGCATCGGTCACTTGGGGTCAGATGTTCGGAAGAAATTGAAGGCTGCCTATACCTTAATAGAGCAGCTGTACACTGGAGCGCAGCGGATCATCTCCACCGCATCTCATAACAATCCGGCACCTTCCTTAATTCAAGATACCCTTAGGAGGTTGTCCATGCTTCCCGCCCGGATTGAAGAGCTGAAGAAATCTGCTGCTCAAACCGGCGCCATCAACGCCTTAATCCGGGCCAAAGCATGGGTGCCAGATTTCGATCCCGTTGAAGCGGCTCAGGGCTATCCCAGTCGGAAGGAAGACGGCTCGGAGTTCAGCGAAGATGATTTGAGAGCAATAAACCGGGCAGTGCGCCCTCTGGCTTGCCAATTAGCTGAAGAAGCCAACTTGTCACATTATCAAGCTCAGTATGATGATCAGAACAAGCGAGTGGCTGCACCTATTCCTGAAGCGGAGAACCTGATCCCTCCGATCCGTAAGCATACTTACGCTCCTGATATTGACCCAACTTCCCTGATCCATGAGGAGGCTGTCTTTCAAGCTTTAATGGGAATCGACTGGACCACTGTTGATTTCCAGCAGCTGGGTAGAGAGGAAGAAGCTGAAGCGGCGCAGGACGACCCACAACCATCAAACCGGGGCGGCGAGCAAGCATGAACCAGAAGCCGGTTTGAAGAGCTGCTTCATTACATTCCGCCAAGAAATAATGATCTTATTTGGGCACCATATTGCCTTGTAATAGGATAGCCAACACTCTTGCTTTGAATATGCCTTCGTGCATAGGTGCTGATAGTCTTGCTTGAATGATCGAAACTTTCAATCTTATATTGCCTGCAGTCACAAAATCTTAAACCGCCACGGCGGTTTATGCCGCCAGCTGGCTTGTGACGTTCATATATATATGAGATGAAATATTAAGGTATATAATCGAAATTTATGATACCAAATACCTGCCACCGCTGGGCATAAGGTTGGCTTAGTCAATCTTGAAGTGGAGGTTGTATAAACCCTTACCGTCAAAGGAGAAAACAGCTCCTGTTATTTATAATGCCGGTTTACCACGTAAACCGTGCCGGGTCATGATAAGCCCCCTGTTACTCCATAATAGGATGTTAACAGAAAAAACATCAAACCGGTGAAATTATCTCTGGATTAAAAAATTGACCGAATTTCGTCAACTGACAGTTTTGAAACCGGTTTAAAAATGTTGTCGGTTTAAGAAACGCAACAAAAATCAAATAATAGTTATGACAAACATGGAAGCAAAGGCAATGATAAACTGTTTGCAAAAACATAAGGCTTTACTGAGCCGATCAGATGGTGTTACCATGGTCGGACACGACCAAGCTCCCTATAAGGTGTAGCCATTGTTCAAGTCAGCCAGGTCCCCAACTGAAACCGTGGCATTATGCCGATCAAGTGGCGTGGCAATGGTTCGGGTTCGACCAAGCCCCCAAGTGACTCTATGGCCTTAGGCCGATCAAGAGGCTTGACTGGTTCAGACTTGACCATGTCCCCAAGTGATCTGGTGGCTTTCGCCTATCAAAAGGTGTTGCATTGGTTCGGACACGACCAAGCCCCCAAGTGATATCACAAAGCTTTTTTGAAAAGCAAACTCAGGGGGTAAACCGGAGGCCGCTTTAAGAAAGAACAAATCCATGTAATCACGCATGATGTAACAGAACAGATACCTCGCTTTAGCTGAGGCTCCGGTTTATTACTTTATTCATAATACATACACTGTCATAATATATACATAAGTAGAGCCGATGGCTCAGGTATAATAAGGCCGAAGATGAGCTATGTTCCATGGCCTGTTGGTCTCCTCCTCTGACGTGTGTGAGTCTTTATGCTGTCGAACATCGATCGGATAGTACGACCCGTTGTGCAGATTCTTGCTGACCACGAAAGGTCCCTCCCAAGGTGGGGATAGCTTGTGCATATCAGTCTGGTCTTGGATGAGCCGAAGCACCAAATCTCCTTCTTGAAAAGTTCTGGTTCTGACCCGGCGACTATGATAACGACGAAGATCTTGTTGGTAAATCGCCGAGCGGGCAGCTGCTATGTCACGCTCTTCATCCAATCGATCCAAAGCGTCCTGCCGGGCCGTCTCGTTGTCCGCTTCAACATAAGCTGCCACACGAGGTGAGTCATGACGGATTTCACTGGGGAGAACCGCCTCCGCTTCATAAACCATAAAGAACGGCGTGTATCCCGTGGATCTGTTAGGCGTAGTATTTATACTCCATAACACAGACGGCAGCTCTTCTACCCAACAACCCGGTGTCCTCTGCAAAGGGACCATAAGCCGGGGCTTGATGCCTCTCAAGATCTCTTGATTGGCTCTTTCCGCTTGACCATTGGACTGTGGGTGAGCTATTGAAGAAACGTCAAGCCGGATGTGCTCCCGTTCGCAGAACTCCTTCATGGCACCTTTGGACAAATTGGTACCATTATCTGTGATGATACTGTGTGGAAAGCCAAACCGGAAAATCACCTTTTTGATGAACTGAACCGCCGTGGCCGCATCACACTTGCTAACAGGTTCTGCCTCTACCCACTTTGTAAATTTGTCGACCGCCACCAGCAGGTGGGTCTTCTTGTGCTTGGACCTTTTGGAAGGTCCAACCATATCCAGCCCCCAAGTCGCAAACGGCCAAGTAATTGGAATCATCATCAATTCTTGGGCCGGTACATGAGCACGTCTGGAAAACTTTTGGCAACCATCACATCGTCTGACCAGATCTTCCGCATCAGCATGGGCAGTCAACCAATAGAAACCGTGGCGGAACGCTTTAGCCACCAAGGATTTTGAACCGGCGTGGTGACCACAATCTCCTTCGTGGATCTCACGCAATATTTCACAGCCTTCCTCAGGGGACACGCAGCGTTGAAACGCCCCTGACACACTGCAATGATGCAATTCGCCATTAACAATGGTCGTAGACTTAGATCGCCGCTGCCGGGCCAACGTCTCATCTTCTGGTAACTCGCCCCGGTTTATGTACGCCAGATAAGGAAGCGTCCAATCCGGAGTGACGTGCAGAGCTGCCACCAATTGAGCCTCCGGATCAGGAATAGCCAAATCCGCTTCACCAGGGAGGTTGACTGACGGGTTGTGCAGCACGTCCAGAAAAACATTGGGCGGGACCGGTTTGCGTTGAGAGCCCAACCGGCTTAATGCGTCCGCCGCTTCATTTTTCCGACGGTCCACGTGGTCCACCTGATAGCCCTTGAAATGACCTGCAACAATATCCACCTCACGACGATATGCAGCCATGAGTGGGTCCTTTGAATCCCAAGTGCCAGACACCTGTTGAGCCACTAGGTCCGAGTCACCGAAGCACTTAACCCGGCTTAGATTCATCTCCTTAGCCATCCGGAGACCATGGAGCAAGGCTTCATACTCAGCTGCATTGTTAGTACAAGGGAACATTAAGCGGAGAACAACAAAACTTGTCACCTCGTGGGGAAGTTAGTACGACTCCAGCCCCCGAACCCTCCAACTGCCTGGATCCGTCAAAATCAATGGTCCAATATGTGTGATCCGGCTTTTCTTCAGGTGCTTGCAACTCCGTCCAATCGTTAATGAAATCCACAAGCGCTTGAGACTTCACCGTCGTCCGAGGCACGTACTTCAAACCGTGCGGCCCAAGCTCTATAGCCCACTTGGCAATCCGCCGATCGCTTCCGGTTACGTATGATATCACCTAAGGGAGCTGAACTGACCACCATGATGGGGTGCCCTTGGAAATACTGCTTCAGCTTCCGGCTTGCCATAAAAACCCCATATACCAACTTCTGCCAATGCGGATACCTTTGCTTAGATTCAATAAGCACCTCGCTGATATAATAAACCGGACGTTGAACCGGATGCTCCTTCCCTGCCTCCTTCCGCTCTACCACAATGGCGACGCTGACCTCCCTGGCGTTAGCAGCAACATATAGCAGAAGCGGCTCCTTGTCGATGGGAGCGGCGAGCACAGGCGGGTTGGCCAATTGCCACTTTAAGTCCTCCAACGCTTTATCGGCGGCTGGACTCCAGACAAACTGATCTGTCTTCTTCAGCATCTGGTACAAAGAGATGGCCTTCTCTCCGAGGCGGCTGATAAACCGGCTCAGCGCGGCAATCCGGCCTGCCAAATGCTGGACATCATTAATACACTTCGGTTTAGCCAGGGAAGTGATAGCCGTAATCTTCTCCGGATTAGCTTCAATCCCCCTGTTGGACACGAGAAAACCCAATAACTTGCCTGCCGGAATACCAAAAACACATTTCGCCGGGTTGAGCATCATCTTATAAACCCGCAGGTTGTCAAAGGTTTCTTTCAAATCGTGACCACAATATCATCCACATATGCGTGCACATTACGGCTGATCTGTTTATGCAGGGAATACACAACGTTGATAAGTTGCTTGGGCGCTCTTGAGCCCAAAAGGCATAGACACATAGCAGAAGGCTCCAAAGGGAGTGATAAACGCCGTCTTCTCCTGGTCCTTAACTGCCATCTTGATCTGATGATACCCAGAATACGCATCCAAAAAGCTCAAACGCTCACATCCCGCAGTGGCATCAATAATCTGGTCAATGCGGGGGAGGGCAAAAGGATCTGCTGGACAAGCCTTGTAAAGATCATGTAATCCACACATGCGCCAAGTGCCGTTTTCTTAAGAACCAGCACCGGATTAGCAAGCCACTCGGATGGAAAACTTCAGCGATATAGCCAGCTGCTAAGAGCCTGGCTACCTCATCTCAATGGCCTTACGCCTCTCCTCGTTAAAACGGCGGAGAAACTGCTTCACCGGTTTGTACTTGGGATCAACATTAAGAGTGTGCTCGGCGAGCTCCTCGGTACACCGCATATCGAAGGCTTCCATGCAAAATGTCCCGATTCTCATGGATGAACTCGATGAGCGCTTTCCTATTTCGGATCCAAGTTGGCGCGATCTTTGAACTGCTTGGACGAATCGCCAGGCACGAAGTCAACAAGCTTAGTCTCAGCTGCCGATTTGAATTTTAGGGCCGGATCGTGCTCTGTAGTTGGCTTCATCAATGGAGTCATGTCCGCCGGATCAACATTGTCCTTATAATACTTCAGCTCCTCGGTGGCACAGACCGACTCTGCGTAAGCCGCATCACCTTCCTCACACTCCAAAGAGATCTTGCGGCTCACATGAACCGTTATTGTCCCCTTGTGACCCGGCATCTTGAGCTGCAAACAGATATAACAAGGTCGTGCCATGAACTTGGCATAAGCCGGCCGCCCAAACAGGGCGTGATATGGACTTTGAATTTTCACCACTTCAAACGTCAATGTTTCCGATCTGGAGTCATATTCATCTCCAAAGGCCACCTCCAGAGCTATTTTACCAACCGGATACGTTGACTTGCCAGGTACCACACCATGGAACACTATATTGGACGGTTTGAGATGTTTATCTGTTAACCCCATACGACGGAAGGTCTCATAGTACAGGATGTTGATGCTGCTCCCTCCATCCATAAGCACCTTGGTGAACTTATAACCTCCCACCTGAGGTGCCACCACCAGGGCTAGCTGACCCGGGGAGGATGATCCTCTCTACTCCATACAATGGGCTGCTCTGACCAGCGTAGGTAATGAGGCACGGCCGGTTCAACCGCGTTGACTGCCCGCTTCTGAAGCTTCCGGTCTCGCTTGTCTAAGCTGGTGGTGAAGACGTGGTACTGCCCACTATTCAACTGCTTTGGGTTGCTCTGATAACCCGACTGCTGCTGCTGCTGATTGTAACAACCTTGGTTATTCTGATTGTTCTGATTGTTATGTCCGCCCGGATTACCATTAAATCCTGAACCGGAATTTCCTCCACCGTAACCCGGCCAGGAACCTGAACCGCCGCCGGAACCTTGATCATACCGGAAAGCATTAGAACTTTTGAACTCCTGCATAATGTAACAATCCTTCCAGAGGTGATTTGCTGGCGCCTCCTTCGTCCCATGCTTCAGACAGGGTTGATTCAACAGATAGTTCAAGCGGTCCGGATTGGGATTAGGCGCTCCACCTCGATTTGGCTGTTTACCTTGCGCCGCTGGCCCTTGTCCTGCACGTTGGTGTTGGCTACGAAGTCCATGTTGCCATTCGCTTTACGCTTGCCTCCACCATTACCTGCTGAGTGATGCTGCTGGCCTTTGGAGTTGTTGTTCTTCTTTCCCTTCCCTATCTCGTCATCATCAGACTCGGGATCCTTGGTACTATCAGAATCAGCATACTTCACTAAAGCGCCCATGAGAGTGCCCATGTCATTGCAAAACCGCTTCATGCGCCCCAACTTCAACTTTAAAGGTTTAAACCGGCAGTTGCCCTCCAGGGTCAAGATCGCAGAATCAGTGTTGATCCGGTCTGACGAATGCAAGATTTCCGAAATGCGGCGTACCCAATGGGTTGTTGACTCCCCTTCACCCTGGACACAAGCCGCCAAGTCCATCATAGACATGGGCTGCTTACAGGCATCTTTGAAATTCTGGATAAACCGGGTCCACAACTGGGCCCATGAATTGATAGAATTGGGTGGCAAGCTCTTCAACCAAGTATGGGTCGTGCCTTCGAGCATCATGGTGAAGTACTTTGCACACGCGACTTCATCCACATCCAGCATCTCCATGGCCATCTCATAACTCTCTATCCATGCTTCTGGAGCCAAATCGGCGGTGTAATTTGGCACCTTGCGCGGACCCTTGAAATCCTTGGGCAAGCATACATTACGTAAAGCGGGGACGAGGCAAGGCACCCCCAAAGAGCTAGAGGTAACCCCAGGCTCAAAGATGGTCGGACGAACCGGCATAAGCTGATAATCCTGATGCTGCGCTGCTAACTCGGCCTCCCTGCGTGCTCGGGCCCGGTCCACCACCTCCTGAGCGTTGTTGAAACCACCTGCCGGGTTGTTACCACGGGGCGCACCACGCCGTGCATTACTTGATATGGCCGGTTCATCCACGTGCCTGCTATAGCTTCGGCTTGGGCGGGGGGTAGAGTGGATCCGGTCGCGACCTGTACGAATATGCTTCCTGTTGGACCAAAGCTGTCCTAAGGAGCTCCTTGACCCGGCGCGTCTCTACTGCCTGTGGTGAATCGCCTTCAATTGGAATTGCCTCCAGCCGTGCCGCAGCTGCAACAAGGTTATCCATCGGGTTGGAGTAGTGACCTGGAGGTGTTTGCACAGCCTGAGGCGTGCTGGCATTATGGCGAGGTAGATCTATTACGCGGGGCTGAACCGGCGCGCCCGTCCCAGGTGCTTCCGCCCGGTTTACCACCGGCGGATTACTGGTCCCCGCTCCTGGGGTGTTGAAGAGATCTCTTCCCTCGAAAACTGAAGGCAAATGAGATATGTATTTCCTCTTCATGACTTCATGCGACGTGCTCTGATCCAGCATGAGCCTATAAGCCTGCGCATCCAAAGCGGCCCGCTCTGCCGCCATCCTGGCGTCTGCAGCTGCCAGATCCGCTTTAGCCTGAGTGATTTGTTCCTTCACCTTCGCAATCTCAGCGTTATGAGCATCCTTGTCCGCCGGGTTAACCTCTGCCATGAGCACAGCCAACGCATCGAATAGTTCTGATAAAACTTGAGCCGGCGGGCGCACAGGGCCTCCTGCCCCGGCAGCCGTCGCCGCTGTTGAACCGGCAACCATTGTCGCAGCGGTCGAAGAGTGAAGCATTGCTTGTGTACCGGTCATGAATATTCCAACCCGGTTGGGCAGATCAGAGGGGTCCGGAATACTGTCACCATCGGAACAGCCCCCAATCCGGCCATCTTGTAGCTGATATAGAGACTCAGTTTCTCCGGTCGACGACTCGTCATCAGAGTAGACGACGGTTTTGCCACAAGATTCTGATCCGCCCTCGTAACTTCCTCCATGGATGACTCCCACAAAGGCACGCTTCACGGTCGGTTTAGCCTAGGCAGGTCTCATACGCTGAGCCTTCTCGACGAGGTCGGTGCGGATGTCCGGCTCAGGCCCTGGCTCACCGATCTTGCCGATGAAGACGTGTATGCCACCAAAGGGGACCCGGTACCCGTACTCAATCGAGCCGGCCTCGGGGCCCCAGCCTGCATCGTCGATGTAGAGTTTGCCGCGACGACTCTTGGTCATCCGGCCCACAGCGTAGCCTTTGAGTCCTCCGAACTTGCCCTCCAAGATCATCAAACCATCGTGCGATAGCCCCACGGTGGGCGCCAACTGTCGTGGTTCTGTCACGGCAGATGTCCTCATGAAAGGACTTAGTCGTGGAGCCATCGCTACGGGTTAACTTGAAGGGGTTAAAGCGGACGCAAAGACACAAGAGTTATACTAGTTCGGCCCCTTCGATGAAGGTAAAAGCCTACGTCTAGTTTGTGATGGGATTGATGTGGTCTCGATGACTAGGGAGCAAACAAGCTTCGCCTAGGCCTCGAGTTGTTGTTGTCTGTCCTTGAACCGCCCCGGGTCGTCCCCTTATATACACGGGTGACACCCGTCGGTTCAGAGAGTCCCAATCTCCGGTTCATATTCGTATCCGGGTTGGTCTCTCTCTATTCCTAACTTAAAATACAAGTTTACATATCAGGCCGGTTTACGGCTACAGGTTCTAAACCGACTACAGGCCTTGGCCCTTACTTTCATGCCTCTTGGGCTTTTACACCGTTGAACTACTGATGAAGTTAACCCAGCCCAGATAGGCCGGTTTACGCCCAGTAGTAATATCCCCAACATGAAGGGTGCCCGCCGTATAGCGGATGAGTGCTCCAAAGATGTGATTTTTTAATAGACTCGTATTTGTTATCCTGTACGCTGAAAACTTGTTCATATGTGCTAAGCAACGCTTGTTAATTTAAAATATTACCTTCTGTGCGGCCGTTTATCAAATTTGAGAGATGGCAAGTGGTTGGCTTCAGCCCCCATGCCATGAGTGCTGGGGTGTTCGGGATAAACTTGAGCGCTCTTGTTCCCATTCTTGGGTCCATCGAGGGAGGCGCTCAAGGCAACGAACAAGGCAACCGGACTTATATTGCTTGAACACTCTCACTTAGCCATAGAATTCTATAATTTTAAATTTCGGCGAAGCCCCTAGTATTCGGAAGACCGAGTTCGGGGCGCTATCCAAGCCTTTGACCGGGGATGCATATAATGCTATAAGTTCGGGGTGCCGCACTTGTGAAAGTGTTCGGACTTATCACACCATAATTTTGGGGTACTTAAGCCACTGGTGTATTGGCCGTACCAAAGTGTACGGGTGCAACATGTCATGAAATGAACATATATATAGATATAGAAAGGAGTGCAATAATAGGCAAAAGCTATGTATTGCTTATTAAAAAGAAACTGCAAATAAAAGCAGAACGATACAAATTGTGCGATAAGCAAGGGATGGGACTATTTAACATGTCCCCCCTCCAGGGGTAAGCGGCGGGATGGTATGTAAAACAGGTATAATGCTCGTAATAGAGACCACCTGGACACTCGACGCGGTTTTCTGCTTCCCTGGCTGTTGCATCGTGTATTCGGCGCGAATGCCGGATAGGGCTTCTGGAGAACAGAGTCCTGAAAGTAAGAAAAAAGAAAAAAGAAAAAGAATGACACAATCGGGAGCCCCTGATGTGGTTGAGACGCATTCTGGGTGTGCCGTGGTCGTGCCCCTCCCCTTATGCCCATGGTATCTCCAGAGCGTAGTTATGTACGCGTAGTACTGGCTTTGCAATTTCGCAAGGGCTGGGGTTTGGGCCGGATTGCTACGCGTGCTTGAATCTTTCCAGGCGGTCTTGTTGTAGGTTACTCCGGGCGCGCTTGACAGTGTCCGGACGTTTAGTGGCCGGACTCGGGAATTGCTGTGAGAGGCTGCTTTGCACCTCCGCCGCGAGGGCCGCCATGTGCTCCTCCGTTCGGAGAGAGCGTTCGGTGTTTCCATTGACCGTGATTACTCCTCGAGGGCCTGGCATCTTGAGCTTGAGGTATGCGTAGTGTGGCACCGCATTGAACTTTGCAAATGCGGTTCGTCCGAGAAGTGCGTGATAGCCGCTGCGGAACGGCAATATTTTGAAAATTAATTCTTTGCTTCGGAAGTTATCCGGGGATCCGAAGACCACTTCGAGTGTAACTGAGCCTGTACAATTGGCCTCTACACCCGGTATGACGCCTTTAAAGGTCGTCTTTGCGGGTTTAATCCTTGAGGGGTCTATGCCCATTTTGCGCACTGTATCCTGATAAAGCAGGTTCAGGCTGCTACCGCCGTCCATCAGGACTCTGGTGAGGTGAAATCCGTCAATAATTGGGTCAATAACCAATGCGGCGAAACCACCATGACGAATGCTAGTGGGGTGGTCCCTTCGATCGAAGGTGATCGGGCAGGAAGACCATGGGTTGAACTTTGGGGCGACTGGCTCCATCGCATATACGTCCCTTAGTGCACGCTTCCGCTCCCTTTTGGGTATGTGGGTTGCGTATATCATGTTCTCCGTCCGCACTTGTGTGGGAAAGCCCTTCTGTCCTCTATTGTTCGGCGGCCGGGGCTCTTCCTCGTTGTCGCTATGCAGCCCCTTGTCATTGAGTTCGGCACTTAACTTGCCTGCTTGCTTGAACACCCAACAATCCCTGTTGGTGTGATTGGCTGGTTTTTCGGGGGTGCCATGTATCTGGCACAAGCGATCGAGTATTCGGTCCAAGTTGGACGGGCCCTGGGTATTTCTTTTGAATGGCTTCTTCCGCTGACCGGGTTTAGAGCCTCTGAATCCGGCATTGACTGTCGTATCTTCATCATTGTCGCCGTTAATGCAGCGCTTGTTTTTGTTGCGACGCGACCTGCCATTCCTGTCCTTGGTATCCGAACTGCCAGGGTTTTTGGTCAAGTTGTTACTACGAGCTAGCCAGCTGTCTTCTCCCGCGCAAAAGCGGGTCATGAGTGTGGTGAGGGCTGCCATGGATTTCGGCTTTTCCTGTCCTAGGTGCCGGGCTAGCCACTCGTCGCGGATGTTATGTTTGAAGGCTGCAAGGGCCTCTGCATCCGGACAGTCAACCATTTAATTTTTCTTGGTTAGGAACCGTGTCCAGAATTGTCTGGCCGATTCTTCTGGCTGCTGAATTATATGGCTAAGGTCATCGGCGTCTGGTGGTCGCACATATGTGCCCTGGAAGTTATCAAGGAATGCGGCTTCCAGGTCCTCCCAACAACCAATTGATTCTGCTGGCAAGCTATTAAGCCAATGTCGAGCTGGTCCTTTAAGCTTGAGGGGGAGGTATTTGATGGCGTGTAGATCATCACCACGGGCCATGTGGATATGGAGGAGGTAGTCCTTGATCCAAACCGTAGGATCTGTTGTGCCATCGTATGATTCGATGTTTACGGGTTTGAAACCCTCAGGGATTTGATGATCCATTACTTCATCTATGAAGCATAGTGGGTGTGCGGCGCCTCTGTATTGGGCTATATCACGACGTAGCTCGTATGAGCTTTGTCTACTATGTTCGGCCCGGCCGGGTTTGCTGTATCCGGCGTGACGGTTATCATCACGTGTCGTGGGGCGCCCACGCGATCCGTAGATCGATCTTGTATGTTTTGCCTTATCCTCCAATATATCTCGCAAGTCCGCGCGTTTTCCCATGCCTTGGTACTTTTTGGCGGCGTCGAAGTGCGGCTTGAGCGGAGGGCCGAGAGGCTTCTCTCGTCATGCCACGGGTGGCCGGTCTGCCATGTCGCGGCGCTGGTGACTTGGGTGCTTCCTCCTCGATCGAGGCAACGGCCTGCGTTTGGGGTAGCTTTTGGAGGGGCGTTCGAGTTCATACTATTCGGCCGCAAGGACTTCAGTCCATCTGTCAGCTAGCAGGTCTTGGTCAGCTCTAAGCTGTTGCTGCTTTTTCTTGAGGCTACTTGCCGTGGCCATAAGCCTGCGTTTGAAACGCTCCTGTTCGGCGGGATCCTCAGGCATGACAAATTCGTCGTCGTCGAGGCTTGCCTCATCTTCGGAGGGAGGCGCATAATTATCGTCCTCTACCTCTCTTTCTGCCGCACTGTCGTGTGGTCTTGCTTCTCCCTCCTCCTGCGCTGAGTCCTGCTGGAGGGGGTCGTCTTCGGCACTGTCCGGGGTGTTATTGTCTCCCGTGCCGGAATCACCGTTTTTACTGTGGCGGGATTTAGAACGGCGTCGCTGACGTCGGTGTTTGGGTTGTTTCTTGGAGGGGTCATCCTCCGCCGTTCCATCGCCATTCCCATCATTTGGGATGTCCACCATGTATATGTCGTATGACGAGGTGGCCTTCCAGTGCCCTGTAGGCGCTGGGTCTTGGTAAATCTCCGCATCGTCGTCCATACCGTCGATGTCTTCAAGTCGAAGTCGAGAATGTCGGTTAAATCATCGACGATGGCTACAAAGTGGGTGGTGGGTGGGCGTTGAATTTCTTCGTCGTCCGCATCCCAACCTTCCTGACCATAGTCCGGCCAGGGCTCTCCGGATAAAGAGAGAGACCTTAGTGAATTCAGGATGTCGCCAAACGGCGAGTGCTGAAAGATGTCAGTGTCAGTGAACTCCATGACCGACGCCCAATCGGATTCGATTGGCGGGGGCGCGGAGGGTTCGGAGTCCGGAGAGGAGTCCGGCACCTTGGAGTCACGGTCTTCGCAAAGGACAGGGATGGAGTTCGGCTCAATCGCCATTGAGATCATAGCCCCCGAGGTGGTGTCCAACCACTCGTCCTCGACCGAGGAATTCGGCTCCGGATTAAGGGTCGGAGCCGATGTTGGTGCGGCCTCCAGGGCACTATTTGGCGGCAGAGCTAGATCATACCCATCGAGACAGTGCAGCGCGTTCGGCTGTGGCTCGAATCCGTCGAAGATCAAGTCTCCGCGGACATCGACTGTATAGGCAAACTTCCAAATCTGACCTGATGGCCAGGGGCGTAGCTTTCGATCTGCTCCAGATGGCCAAGTGAATTGGCCCGCAGTGCAAAGCCGCCGAATACGAAGATCTGTCCGGGGAGAAAAGTCTCACCCTGGACCGCGTCATTGTTGATGATCGAAGGAGCCATCGGGCCTATAGGTGACGACACACAGGAACTCTCAATGAAAGCACCAATGTCGGTGTCAAAACCGGCGGATCTAGGGTAGGGGGTCCCGAACTGTGCGTCTAGGCGGATGGTAACAGGAGACAAGGGACACGATGTTTTTACCCAGGTTCGGGCCCTCTCGATGGAGGTAATACCCTACTCCTACTTGATTAATATTGATGATATGGGTAGTACAAGAGTAGATCTACCACGAGATCAAGGAGGCTAAACCCTAGAAGCTAGCCTATGGTATGATTGTTGTTCGTCCTACGGACTAAAACCCTCCGGTTTATATAGACACCGGATAGGGTTAGGGTTACATAGAGTCGGTTACAATGGTAGGAGATCTACATATCCATATCGCCAAGCTTGCCTTCCACGCCAAGGGAAGTCCCATCCGGACACGGGACGAAGTCTTCAATCTTGTATCTTCATAGTCTTGGAGTCCGGCCAAAGATGATAGTTCGGCTATCCAGATACCCCCTAGTCCAGGACTCCCTCAAGGCCAAATCAAACCGATAATTCGAAGAGACTTGTAAAGATAACTTTATCATATATAAAATAATTCAGAGGAGATTCAAATATTTCTCATAGATAAACTTGATCATAAACCCACAATTCATCGGATCTCGATAAACACACCACAAAAAGAGTTACATTGAATAGATCTCCAAGAAGAGGAAGTAGAACATGGTTTTGAGATCCAAAAAGAGAGAAGAAGCCATCTAGCTAATAACTATGGACCCGAAGGTCTGTGGTAAACTACTCACAACTCATCGGAGAGGCTATGGTGTTGATGTAGAAGCCCTTCGTGGTCGATTCCCCCCCCCCCCTGGCGGAGCGCCAGCAAAGCCTCCAAGATGGGATCTCGTGGATACAGAAAGTTACGGTGGTGGAAATAGTTTTTCGGTGGTTCCCTGGATGTTTTCGTGGTACATGGGTATATATGTGTGGAAGAAGTACATCGGTGGACGACCGAGGGGCCCACGAGACAGGGGCGCGCCCTCCACCCTCGTGGCCGCCTCGGGAGCTTCTTGACTTGCACTCCAAGTCCTCTGGATCACGTTCGTTCCAAAAATCATGCTCCCGAAGTTTTCATACCATTTGATGTTCCGTTTCTTCGATATACTGAAATAGGCAAAAATAACAGCAATACGGGTTGGGCCTCCGGTTAGTAGGTTAGTACTAAAAATGATATAAAAGTGTAAATTAAATCCCGTAAACATCCAAAACAGGTAATATAATAGCATGAAACAATCAAAAATTATAGATACATTGGAGATGTATCAAGCATCCCCAAGATTAATTCCTGCTCGTCCTCGAGTAGGTAAATGATAAAAACAGAATTTTTGATGTGGAATGCTACCTAGCATAATTCTCAATGTATTTCTCTTTATTGTGGCACGAATGTTCAGATCCAAATGATTCAAAATAAAAGTTCATATTGAAATAAGAAATAGTAATACTTCAAGCATACTAATCAAAGCAATCATGTCTTCTCAAAATAACATGGCTAAAGAAATTTTGTCCCTACAAAATCATATAGTTAGGCTATGCTTCATTTTCATTACACAAAATATTCCCATCAAGCACAACTCCGGTTTCAGCCAAGCAATTGTTTCATACTTTAGCAATCTCAAACTTTTCAACTTTCACGCAATACATGAGCGTGATCCATGGATATAGCACTATGGGTTGAATAGAATATAATGATGGGGATTGTGTGGAGAAGACAAAAAAAGGAAAGTCTCACATTGACGAGGATAATCAACGGGCTATGGAGATGCCTATCAATTGATGTCAACATGAGGAGTAGGGATTGCCATGCAACGGATGCACTAGAGCTATAAATGTATGAAAGCTCAATTAAAGAAACTAGTGGGTGTGCATCCAACTCGCTTCCTCACGAAGACCTAGGGCATTTGAGGAAGCCCATCATAGGAATATACAAGCCAAGTTCTATAATGAAAAATTCCCACTAGTATATGAAAGTGAAAACATATGAGACTCGCTATATGAAGAACATGGTGCTACTTTGAAGCACAAGTGTGGAAAAAGATAGTAACATTGCCCCATTTTTTTTCTTTTCCTTTTTTTCTTTTTTTTGGGCCTCCCTTTTTTTCTTTTTGGCCTTTCTTCTTTTTTTTTCTTTTTTTCTATGGCCTTTCTTTTTTTTCTTTTTGGCCTTTCCTTCTTTTTTTAGGGACAATGCTCTAATAACGATGATCATCACACTTTTATATATTTACAACTCTTGAATTACAACTTGAAACTAGAACAAGATATGACTCTATATGAATGCCTCCGGCGGTGTACTGGGATGGGCAATGAATCAAGAGTGACATGTATGAAAAATTTATGCATGGTGGCTTTGCCACAAATACGATGTCAACTACATGATCATGCAAGGCAATATGACAATAGTAATGTATGTCATGATGATAAACGGAACGGTGGAAAGTTGCATGGCAATATATCTCAGAATGGCTATGGAAATGCCATAAATAGGTACGTATGGTGGCTGTTTTGAGGAAGATATAAGGAGGTTTATGTGTGATAGAGCGTATCATGTCACGGGGTTTGGATGCACCGGTGAAGTTTGCACCAACTCTCAAGGTGAGAAAGGGCAATGCACGGTACCGAAGAGGCTAGCAATGATGGAAAGGTAAAAGTGCGTATAATCAACATTAGTCATAAAGAACTCACATACTTATGGCAAAAATCTACAAGTCATAAAAAACCAAGCACTACGTGCATGCTCCTAGGGGGGAGGTTGGTAGGAGTTAACCATCGCGTGCCCCCGACCTCCACACAAGGGAAGGCAATCAAAAGAGCACCTCATGCAATAAACTTGTTACACAACTTTTACCATACGTGCATGCTACGGGACTTGCTAACATCAACACAAGCATTCTTTAAATTCATGATCACCCAACTAGCATGACTGTAATATCACTACCTCCATATCACAAAACAATTATCAAATATCAAATTGATCATAGCATCCAATTCACTTCTATGATAGTTTTTATTATACCCAACTTGGATGCCCACCATTCTAGGACCATAGCAAATACCATGTTGTTCAAAGAGACTCTCAAAATAATATAAGTGAAGCATGAGAGATCAACAATTTCTTCAAAATTAAGCCACCACCATGCTCTAAAAGATATAAGTGAAACACTAGAGCAAAAATTATCTAGCTCAAAAGATATAAGTGAAGCACATAGAGTATTCTAACAAATTCCAATCAAGTGGGCTTCTCCCAAAAGGTGTGTACAGCAAGGATGATCGTGGTAACATAAAAAGCAAAGACTAATATAATACACTACGCTCCAAGAAAAACACATATCATGTGGCGAATAAAACTATAGCTCCAAGTAAAGTTACCAATGAACAAAGAAGAAAGAGGGGATGCCTTCCGGGGGCATCCCCAAGCTTAGGCTTTTGGCTATTCTTGAATATCTTGGGGTGCCTTGGGCATCCCCAAGCTTAGGCTTTTGGCTATTCTTGAATATCTTGGGGTGCCTTGGGCATCCCCAAGCGTAGGCTCTTGCCACTCCTTATTCCATAGTCCATAAAATCTTTACCCAAAACATGAAAACTTCACAACACAAAACTCAACAGGAAATCTCATAAGCTCCGTTAGTGAAAGAAAGAAAAACCACCACATAAGGTACTGTAATGAACTCATTATTTATTTGTATTGGTGTTAAACCTACTGTATTCCAAGTTCTCTATGGTTCATACCCTTACATACTAGCCACAGATGCATCAAAATAAGCAAACAACACACGAAAGGCAGAATATGTCAAAAACAGAACAGTCTGTAGCAATCTGTAACTTTCAGTTACTTCTGGAACTCCAAAAATCCTACCAAAATAGGACATCCTAAGCAATTTCTCTATTGATCTACAGAAAAAATAATAAACGCAAAATCACGTATCTGCGATTTATTGAATGTTTTCTCGTGAACGCAAAGTTTCTGTTTTTCCAGCAGAATTAACTATTACCATAGGTTATCCTATAGGTTCTACTTGGCACAAACACTAAATAAAACATGAAAACACATCTAAACAGAAAGTAGATTCAAAATTTATTACTAAACAGGAAAAAAACAAAGAACAGAAATAAAATTGGGTTGCCTCCCAACTAGCGCTATTGTTTAATGCCCCAAGCTAGGCATAAAAGCGAGGATAGATCTAACTAGTGCCATCTTTGGCACTTGATTCATAAGTAGCTCGCATGATAGATTCATAAGGTAATTTGATTTTCTTTCTTGGAAAGTGTTCCATGCCTTTCCTTAATGGAAATTGGAATTTAATATTCCCTTCCTTCATATCAATAATCGCGCCAATCGTTTTAAGGAAAGGTCTACCAAGAATAATAGTGCAAGAAAGATTGCAATCTATATCAAGAACGATAAAATCTACGGGCACCAAATTTCTATTTGCAACAATGAGAACATCGTTGATCCTTCCCATTGGCTTTTTAATGGTGGAATACGCAAGGTGCAAATTTAAAGAGCAATCATCAAAATCATGGAAACCTAGAATATCACATAAAGTTTTTGGAATCATGGAAACACTATCACCCAAATCACATAAAGCAAAACACTCATAATCTTTAATTTTAATCTTTATAGTAGGTTCCCACTCATCATTAAGTTTTCTAGGTATAGAAACTTCCAAATTAAGTTTTTCATCAAAAGAGTGCATGAAGGCATCAACAATATGTTTGGTAAAGGCTTTATTTTGATTATAAGCATGAGGAGAATTCACAACAGATTGCAACAAGGAAATACAACTTTCTAAAGAACAATTATCATAATTAAATTCCTTGAATTCCAAGATAGTGGATTCAATGCTATTTAAAGTTTTGAACTCTCCAATCCCACTTCTACCAAATTTAGCATCAAGATCTTAACACTCCGAATTATTGGGATGCCTTTTAACTAAGGTTGACTCATCTCCAGTCCCATCATTATTAAGATTCATATTGCAAAACAAAGATCTAATAGGGGACACATCAATAACTTTAAGATCGTCGTCATTATTTTCATGGAAACTAGAAGAACACACTTTAACAAAGCAATCTTTCTTAGCACGCAATCTAGCGGTTCTTTCTTTGCACTCGTCAATGGAACTTCTCATAGCTTTGAGAGACTCATTGATATCATGCTTAGGAGGAGTAGATCTAAGTTTCAAAGATTCAACTTCAAGAGAAAGTCTATCAACGTTCCTAGCCAAATCATCAACTTTAAGCAATTTTTCTTCAATCAAGGCATTAAAATTCTGTTGAGAGATCATAAATTCTTTCACATTATTTTCAAAATCAGAGGCAATCTTATTAAAATTACCATAAGAATTATTGTAGGACTTTCCATAATTATTAGAGGAATTACTAGGGAACGGTCTAGAATTAAAGTTTCCTTTATAAGCATTGTTACCAAAAAAATTCCTACCAACAAAATTCACATCTATAGATTCATTATTATTCTCAATCAAAGTAGACAAAGGAATATCATGGGGATAAATAGAAGCACTCTTAGTAGCAAACAATTTCATAAGCTCATCCATCTTTTCACTCAAAACATTAATTTCTTCCATAGCATGCACTTTTTTACTAGTAGATCGTTCGGTGTGCCATTGAGAATAATTAGCCATGATATTATCAAGGAGTTTTGTAGATTCTCGTAAGGTGATTTCCATAAACATGCCACCCACGGCCGAATCTAAAAGATTTCTAGAAGAAAATTTCAATCCGGCATAAAAGTTTTTTATGATCATCCATAAATTCAAACCATGAGTAGGGCAATTGTGAATCATCAATTTCATTCTTTCCCAAGATTGGGCAACATGCTCATGATCAAGTTGTTTAAAATTCATAATATCGTTCCTAAGAGTGATGATCTTAGCGGGAGGAAAACACTTAGAGATAAAAGCATCTTTGCACTTGTTCCAAGAATCAATACTATTTTTAGGCAAAGACGAAAACCAAACTTTAGCACGATCTCTAAGTGAAAATGGAAATAACTTCAATTTAACAATATCATTATCCGTATCTTTTTTCTTCTGAATCTCACACAAATCAACAAAGTTGTTTAGATGGGTAGCGGCTTCTTCACTAGGAAGGCCGGAGAATTGATCTTTCATAACAAGATTCAGCAAAGCAGCATTGATTTCACAAGACTCAACATCGTTAAGAGGAGCAATAGGAGTACTAAGGAAATCATTATTATTGGTATTGGAGAAATCACAAAATTTGGTATTATCTTGTGCCATGGCAACAAGTAATCCAACACACAAGCAAACAAAAAAAGGCAAGCGAAAGAGAGAGAGAAGAAGATGGCAAGCGGAAAAGAGAGGAGATTGGGAAAGAGAGGGCGAATAAAACGGCAAGGGTGAAGTGGGGGAGAGGAAAACGAGAGGCAAATGGAAAATAATGTAAATGCGAGGGAGATGAGTTTGTGATAATGTACTTGGTATGTCTTGACTTGAGCGAAGACCTTCCCGACAACTGCGCCAGAAATCCTTCTTGCTACGTCTTGAGCTTGCGTTGGTTTTCCTTGAACAGGAAAGGGTGATGCAGCACAGTAGCATAAGTATTGCCCTCAGTTTTTGAGAACCAAGGTATCAATCCTGTAGGAGGCTCCTCACAAGTCCCACGCACCTACACAAACAAGCAAAGAACTCGCAACCAACGCAATAAAGGGGTTGTCAATCCCTTCACGGCCACTTGCGAAAGTGAGATATGATAGAGATAATATGATAAGATAAATATATTTTTGGTATTTTATGATATAGATTGGAAAAGTAAAGATGCAAATAAAATTAGATTGAAAGCTTATATGATATGATATAGACCCAGGGGCCATAGGTTTCACTAGAGGCTTCTCTCAAAATAGCATAAGTATTACAGTGGGTGAACAAATTACTGTCGAGCAATTGATAGAAAAGAGAATAATTATGAGATTATCTAGGCATGATCATGTATATATGTTGGGGAACGTTGCAGAAAATTAAAATTTTTCCTACGGTTTCACCAAGATCCATCTATGAGTTCATCTAAGCAACAAGTCATGGGAGATGCATCTACATACCACTTTGTAGATCGCGAGCGGAAGCGTTCAAAAGAACGGGGTTGAGGTAGTTGTACACGTCGTGATCCAATCACCGGAGATCCTAGCGCCGAACGGACGGCACCTCCGCGTTCAACACACGACGGTCAGCGTGGCGTCTCCTCCTTCTTGATCCAGCAAGGGGAAGGAGAGGTTGATGAAGATCCAGCAGCACGACGGCGTGGTGGTGGATGCAGCAGGATCCGGCAGGGCCGCCAAAGCGTCTGCGGGAGGAGGAGGTGTAGCAAGGGGGAAGGGAGGTGCCAAGATGCCGGGTCTTCTACCCTTCCTCCCCTCCACTATATATAGGGGCTAGGGGGGCGCATGCCCCCTTGGAGATCCCATCTAGATGGGGGGGCGGCGGCCCCGGGCAACGGCCCCTTAGGGTTTCAAGCAGGCGCATGCCCCTCGGGGGCAACGGCCCCTAGGGTTTCAACCAGGGGGCGCATGCCCCTCGGGGCAACGGTCCCCAACCCTAGGCGCCTTGGGCCCTTGGGTGGGCGCACCAGCCCACCAGGGCTGGTTCCCACGCCACTTCAGCCCATGGGGCCCTCCGGGATAGGTGGCCCCACCGGTGGACCCCGGACCCTTTCGGTGGTCCGGTACAATACCGTGACCCCAAAACTTCCCGGTGGCAAACTGGACTTCCTATATATAAATCTTTACCTCCGGACCATTCCGAACTCCTCGTGACGTCCGGGATCTCATCCGGGACTCGAACAACTTCGGGTTACTGCATACTAATATCTCTACAACCCTAGCGCCACCGAACCTTAAGTGTGTAGACCCTACGGGTTCGGAGATATGCGAACATGACCGAGATGCCTCTCCGGTCAATAACCAACAGCGGATCTGGATACCCATGTTGGCTCCACATACTCCTCGATGATCTCATTGGATGAACCACGATGTCGAGGATTCAATCAAACCCGTATACAATTCCCTTTGTCAATCGGTATGCGTTACTTGCCCGAGACTCGATCGTCGGTATCCCAATACCTTGTTCAGTCTCACATCGCAAGTCACTTTACTCGCATCAGTAATGCATGATCCCGTGACTAACCACTTAGTCACTTTGAGCTCATTATGATGATGCATTACCGAGTGGGCCCAGAGATACCTCTCCGTCATACGGAGTGACAAATCCCGATCTCGATCCGTGTCAACCCAATGACACTTTCGGAGATACCTGTAGTGCACCTTTATAGTCACCCGATTCGTTGTGACGTTTGGTACACCCAAAGCACTCTTACGGTATCCGGGAGTTACACGATCTCATGGTCTAAGGAAGAGATACTTGACATTGGAAAAGCTCTAGCAAAACGAACTACACGATCTTGTGCTATGCTTAGGATTGGGTCTTGTCCATCACATCATTCTCCTAATGATGTGATCCCGTTGTCAATGACATCCAATGTCCATAGTCAGGAAACCATGACTATTTGTTGACCAACGAGCTAGTCAACTAGAGGCTCACTAGGGACATGTTATGGTCTATGTATTCACCCGTGTATCACGATTTCCGGATAATACAGTTATAGCATGAATAAAAGACAATCATCATGAACGAAGAAATATAATAATAACACTTTTATTATTGCCTCTAGGGCATATTTCCAACAGTCTCCCACTTGCACTAGAGTCAATAATCTAGTTACATTGTGATGAATCGAACACCCATAGAGTTCTGGAGTTGATCATGTTTTGCTCGCGAGAGAGGTTTAGTCAACGGATCTGCGACATTCAGATCCGTATGTACTTTGCAAATTTCTATGTCTCCATCCTGAACGTTTTCACGGATGGAGTTGAAGCGACGCTTGATGTGCCTGGTCTTCTTGTGAAACCAGGGCTCCTTGGCAAGTGCAATAGCTCCAGTGTTGTCACAGAAGAGTTTGATCGGCCCCGACGCATTGGGTATGACTCCTAGGTCGGTGATGAACTCCTTCACCCAAATTGCTTCATGCGCTGCCTCCGAGGCTGCCATGTACTCCGCTTCACATGTAGATCCCGCCACGACGCTCTGCTTGCAGCTGCACCAGCTTACTGCTCCACCATTCAACATATACACGTATCCGGTTTGTGACTTAGATGAAGGAAATATGCCCTAGAGGCAATAATAAAGTTATTATTTATTTCCTTATATCATGATAAATGTTTATTATTCATGCTAGAATTGTATTAACCGGAAAAATAATACATGTGTGAATACATAGACAAACAGATAGTCACTAGTATGCCTCTACTAGACTAGCTCATTAATCGAAGATGGTTATGTTTCCTAAACCATAGACATGTGTTGTCATTTGATTAATGGGATCACATCATTAGGAGAATGATGTGATTGACATGGCCCATTTCGTTAGCTTAGCACTTGATCGTTTAGTATGTTGCTTACGCTTTCTTCATGACTTATACAAAGTTCCTGCAACTGTAAGATTATGCAACTCCGTTTACGGAGGAACACTTTGTGTGCTACCAAACGCCACAACGTAATCTGGGTGATTATAAAGGTACTCTCAGGTGTCTCCAAAAGTATATGTTGAGTTGGCATGAATCGAGATTAGGTTTTGTCACTCCGATTGTCGGAGAGGTATCTCTGGCCTTCTCGGTAATACACATCACATAAGCCTTGCAAGCATTGCAACTAATGAGTTAGTTGTGAGATGATGTATTACGGAACGAGTAAAGAGACTTACCGGTAACGAGATTGAACTAGGTATTGGATACCGACGATCGAATCTCGGGTAAGTAACATACCGATGACAAAGGGAACAACGTATATCGTTATGCGGTTTGACCGATAAAGATCTTCGTAGAATATGTAGGAACCAATATGGGCATCCAGGTTCCGCTATTGGTTATTGACCGAGAATGGTTCTAGGTCATGTCTACATAGTTCTCGAACCCGTAGGGTCCGCACGCTTAACGTTTCGATGACAGTTCATTATGAGTTTATAAGTATTGATGTACCGAAGGTAGTTCAGAGTCCCGGATGTGATCACGGACATGACGAGGAGTCTCGAAATGGTCGAGACATAAAGATTGATATATTGGAAGCCTACATTTGGACATCGGAAAGGTTCCGAGTGAAATCGGGAATTTACCGGAGTACCGGGAGGTTACCGGAACCCCCCGGGAACTATATGGGCCACAGTGGGCCTTGGTGGAAAAGAGAAAGGGCCAGCCCTAGGTGGCGCGGCTCCCCCCTTCCCCTAGTCCTATTAGGACTAGGAAAGGTGGGCCGGCCCCCTCTCTCTCTTTCCCCCTCCGGGGAATCCTATTCCAACTAGGATTGGAGGGGGAATCCTACTCCCGGAGGGAGTAGGACTCCCTGGCGCGCCCCCTCATGGCCGGCCAGCCCCCTCCCCCTTGGCTCCTTTATATACGGGGGCAGGGGGCACCCTAGAACACACAAGTTGATCTACGGATCGTTCCTTAGCCGTGTGCGGTGCCCCCTTCCACCATATTCCACTTCGGTCATATCGTCGCGGAGCTTAGGCGAAGCCCTGCGCCGGAGAAGTCATATCATCGTGGAGCTTAGGCGAAGCCCTGCGTCGGTGGAGCATCATCATCGTCACCACGCCGTCGTGCTGACGGAACTCATCCCCGACACTTTGCTGGATCGGAGTCCGGGGATCGTCATCGAGCTGAACGTGTGCAGAACTCGGAGGTGCCGTCCGTTCGGTGCTTGGATCGGTCGGATCGTGAAGACGTACGACTACATCAACCGCGTTGTTATAACGCTTCCGCTTTCGGTCTACGAGGGTACATGGACGGACACTCTCCCCTCTCGTTGCTATGCCATCACCATGGTCTTGCGTGATCGTAGGAAATTTTTTGAAATTACTACGTTTCCCAACAGTGGCATCCGAGCCTGGTTTTATGCGTTGATGTCATATGCACGAGTAGAACACAAGTGAGTTGTGGGCGATATAAGTCATACTGCTTACCAGTATGTCATACTTTGGTTCAGCGGTATTGTGAGATGAAGCGGCCCGGACCGACATTACGCGTACGCTTACGCGAGATTGGTTTCACCGCTCCGAGCACTAGTTGCTTAAAGGTGACCGGCGGGTGTCTGTCTCTCTCACTTTAGTTGAACCGAGTGTGGCTACGCCCGGTCCTTGCGAAGGTTAAAACAGCACCAACTTGACAAACTATCGTTGTGGTTTTGATGCGTAGGTAAGAACGGTTCTTGCTCAGCCCGTAGCAGCCACGTAAAACTTGCAACAACAAAGTAGAGGACGTCTAACTTGTTTTTGCAGGGCATGTTGTGATGTGATGTGGTCAAGACGTGATGCTATATTTTATTGTATGAGATGATCATGTTTTGTAACCAAGTTATCGGCAACTGGCAGGAGCCATATGGTTGTCGCTTTATTGTATGAAATGCAAACGCCATGTAATTGCTTTACTTTATCACTAAGCAGTAGCGATAGTCGTAGAAGCAATAGTTGGCGAGACGACAACGATGCTACGATGGAGATCAAGGTGTCGCGCCGGTGGCGATGGTGATCATGGCGGTGCTTGGAGATGGAGATCACAAGCACAAGATGATGATGACCATATCATATCACTTATATTGATTGCATGTGATGTTTATCCTTTATGCATCTTATCTTGCTTTGATTGACGGTAGCATTATAAGATGATCTCTCACTAAAATTATCAAGAAGTGTTCTCCTGAGTATGCACCGTTGCTAAAAGTTCAGAGTACCCGGACACCACGTGATGATCGGGTGTGATAAGTTCTCGTCCATCTACAACGGGTGCAAGCCAGTTTTGCACACGCAGAATACTCAGGTTAAACTTGACGAGCCTAGCATATGCAGATATGGCCTCGGAACACGGAGACCGAAAGGTCGAACGTGAATCATATAGTAGATATGATCAACATAGTGATGTTCACCATTGAAACTACTCCATCTCACGTGATGATCGGACATGGTTTAGTTGATTTGGATCACGTAAACACTTAGATGACTAGAGAGATGTCTGTCTAAGTGGGAGTTTTTTAATATGATTAATTGAACTTAAATTTATCATGAACTTAGTACCTGATAGTATTTTGCTTGTCTATGTTTACTGTAGATAGATGGCTCGTGCTGTTGTTCCGTTGAATTTTAATGCGTTCCTTGAGAAAGCAAAGTTGAAAGATGATGGTAGCAATTACACGGACTGGGTCCGTAACCTGAGGATTATCCTCATTGCTGCACAGAAGAATTACGTCCTGGAAGCACCGCTGGGTGCCAGGCCTGCTGCAGGAGCTGCACCAGAAGTTGTGAACGTCTGGCAAAGCAAAGCTGATGACTACTCTATAGTTCAGTGTGCCATGCTTTACGGCTTAGAACCGGGTCTTCAACGACGTTTTGAACGTCATGGAGCATATGAGATGTTCCAGGAGTTGAAGTTAATATTTCAAGCAAATGCCCGGATTGAGAGATATGAAGTCTCCAATAAGTTCTATAGCTGCAAGATGGAGGAGAATAGTTCTGTCAGTGAGCACATACTCAAAATGTCTGGGTATAATAATCACTTAATTCAGCTGGGAGTTAATCTTCCGGATGATAGTGTCATTGACAGAATTCTCCAATCACTGCCACCAAGCTACAAGAGCTTCGTGATGAACTATAATATGCAAGGGATGACTAAGACAATTCCTGAGCTCTTCGCAATGCTAAAAGCCGCGGAGGTAGAAATCAAGAAAGAGCATCAAGTGTTGATGGTCAACAAGACCACTAGTTTCAAGAAAAGGGCAAAGGGAAGAAGAAGGAAACTTCAAGAACAGCAAGAAAGTTGCTGCTCAAGAGAAGAAACCCAAGTCTGGACCTAAGCCTGAAAGCGAGTGTTTTACTGCAAAGCAGATGGACCTTTGAAGCGGAACTGCCCCAAGTATTTGGCGGATAAGAAGGATGGCAAGGTGAACAAAGGTATATGTGATATACATGTTATTGATGTGTACCTTACTAGAGCTCGTAGTAGCACCTGGTATTTGATACTGGTTACATTGCTAATATTTGCAACTCAAACAGGGACTACGGAATAGACGAGCACGGCAAAGGGCGAGGTGACGATCTTGGCGTGGGAAATGGTTCCAAAGTCAATGTGATCGCGGTCGGCACGCTACCTCTACATCTACCTTCGGGATTAGTTTTAGACCTAAATAATTGTTATTTGGTGCGGCGTTGAGCATGAACATTATATCTGGATCTTGTTTGATGCGAGACGGTTATTCATTTAAATCAGAGAATAATGGTTGTTCTATTTATATGAGTAATATCTTTTATGGTCATGCGCCCTTGAAGAATGGTCTATTCTTGTTGAATCTCGACAGTAGTGATACACATATTCATAATGTCGAAGCCAAAAGATGCAGAGTTGATAATGATAGTGCAACTTATTTGTGGCACTGCCGTTTAGGTCATATCGGTGTAAAACGCATGAAGAAACTCCATACAGATGGACTTTTGGAATCACTTGATTATGAATCACTTGGTACTTGCGAACCGTGCCTCATGGGCAAGATGACTAAAACACCGTTCTCCGGTTGTATGGAGAGAGCAACAGACTTGTTGGAAATCATACATACAGATGTGTGTGGTCCGATGAATGTTGAAGCTCGTTGCGGATATCGTTATTTTCTCACCTTCACAGATGATTTAAGCAGATACAGGTATATCTACTTGATGAAACATAAATCTGAAACATTTGAAAAGTTCAAAGAATTCCAGAGTGAAGTTGAAAATCATCGTAACAAGAAAATAAAGTTTCTACAATCTGATCGTGGAGGAGAATATTTGAGTTACGAGTTTGATCTACATTTGAAACAATGCGGAATAGTTTCGCAACTCACGCCACCAGGAACACCTCAGCGTAATGGTGTGTCCGAACGTCGTAATCGTACTTTACTAGATATGGTACGATCTATGATGTCTATTTCCGATTTACCGCTATCGTTTTGGGGTTATGCTTTAGAGACGGCGCATTCACGTTAAATAGGACACCGTCAAAATCCGTTGAGACGACGCCTTATGAACTATGGTTTAGCAAGAAACCAAAGTTGTCGCTTCGAAAGTTTGGGGTTGCGATGCTTATGTGAAGAAACTTCAACCTGATAAGCTTGAACCCAAATCGGAAAAATGTGTCTTCATAGGATACTCAAAGGAGACAATTGGGTATACCTTCTATCACAGATCCGAAGGCAAGACATTCGTTGCTAAGAATGGATCCTTTCTAGAGAAGGAGTTTCTCTCGAAAGAAGTGAGTGGGAGGAAAGTGGAACTTGATGAGGTAATAGTACCAGCTCCCTTATTGGAAAGTAGTTCATCACAGAAATTGGTTTCGTAACACCTACACCGATTAGTGAGGAAGATAATGATGAAGATCATAAAACTTCAGATCAAGTTATCACTGAATCAGAGATCAACCAGAATAAAATCCGCACAGAGTGGTACGGTAATCCTATTCGGAAGTCATGCTACTAGATCATGGTGAACCTACGAACTATGAAGAAGCGATGGTGAGCCCAGATTCCACAAAATGGCTTGAAGCCATGAAATCTGAGATGGGATCCATGTATGAGAACAAAGTATGGACTTTGGTAGACTTGCCCGATGATCGGCAAGCTATTGAGAATAAATGGATCTTTAAGAAGAAGGTGCGCCGATGGTAATGTAACTGTCTACAAAGCTCGACTTGTTGCAAAAGGTTTTCGACAAGTTCAAGGGCTTGACTACGATGAGACTTTCTCACCAGTAGCGATGCTTAAGTCTGTCCGAATCATGTTAGCAATTGCCGCATTTTATGATTATGAAATTTGGCAAATGGATGTAAAACTGCATTCTTGAATGGATTTCTAGAAGAAGAGTTGTATATGATACAACCAGAAGGTTTTGTTGATCCAAAGGGTGCTAACAAAGTGTGCAAGCTCAACGATCAATTTATGGTCGGTGCAAGCCTCTCGGAGTTGGAATAAGCGCTTTGATAGTGTGATCAAAGCATATGGTTTTATACAGACTTT
This sequence comes from Aegilops longissima, assembly GCA_021605205.1. Taxonomy (NCBI): domain Eukaryota; kingdom Viridiplantae; phylum Streptophyta; class Magnoliopsida; order Poales; family Poaceae; genus Aegilops; species Aegilops longissima. The sequence continues at coordinate 19,836,954 of CM038681.1, forward strand.
TGGAGAAGCCTGTATTTACAAGAAAGTGAGTGGGAGCTCTGTAGCATTTCGATATTATATGTGGACGACATATTGTTGATTGGAAATGATATAGAATTTCTGGATAGCATAAAAGGATACTTGAATAAAAGTTTTTCAATGAAAGACCTCGGTGAAGCTGCTTACATATTGGGCATCAAGATCTATAGAGATAGATCAAGGCGCTTAATTGGACTTTCACAAAGCACATACCTTGATAAAGTTTTGAAGAAGTTCAAAATGGATCAGGCAAAGAAAGGTTTTTACCTGTAGTACAAGGTGTAAGATTGAGTCGACTCAATGGCCGACCACAGCAGAAGATAGAGAGAAAATGAAAATGTTCCTATGCTTCAGCCATAGGCTCTATCATGTATGCAATGCTGTGTACCAGACCGACGATGCTTAGCTGTAAGCTTGGCAGGAAGGTACCAAAGTAATCCAGAGTGGATCATGGACAGCGGTCAAGAACATCCTGAAATACGAAAAGGACTAAGGATATGTTTCTCGTATATGGAGGTGACAAAGAGCTAGTCGTAAATGGTTACGTCGATGCAAGCTTTGACACTGATCCGGACGATTCTAAATCGCAAACCGGATCGTATTTTTATTAAGCGGTGGAGCTGTCGGTTGGTGCAGTTCTAAACAAAGCGTCGTGGCGGGATCTACATGTGAAGCGGAGTACATAGCTGCTTCGGAAGCAGCAAATGAAGGAGTCTGGATGAAAGAGTTCATTTCGATCTAGGTGTCATACCTAGTGCATCGGGACCAATGAAGATCTTCTCGTGACAATATGGTGCAATTGCCTTGGCAAAGGAATCCAGATTTCACAAGAGGACCAAGCATATCAAGAGACGCTTCAATTCCATTCGGGACCAAGTCCAAGTGGGAGACATAGAGATTTGCAAAATACATACGGATCTGAATGTTGCGAGACCGTTGACTAAGCCTCTTCCACGAGCAAAACATGATCAGCACCAAGACTCCATGGGTGTTAGAATCATTCTTGTGTAATCTAGATTATTGACTCTAGTGCAAGTGGGAGTCTGAAGGAAATGTGCCCTAGAGGCAATAATAAAGTTATTATTTATTTCCTTATATCATGATAAATGTTTATTATTCATGCTAGAATTGTATTAACCGGAAACATAATACATGTGTGAATACATAGACAAACAGATAGTCACTAGTATGCCTCTACTAGACTAGCTCATTAATCGAAGATGGTTATGTTTCCTAAACCATAGACATGTGTTGTCATTTGATTAATGGGATCACATCATTAGGAGAATGATGTGATTGACATGACCCATTTCGTTAGCTTAGCACTTGATCGTTTAGTATGTTGCTTATGCTTTCTTCATGACTTATACAAAGTTCCTGCAACTGTAAGATTATGCAACTCCCGTTTACCGGAGGAACACTTTGTGTGCTACCAAATGTCACAACGTAACTGGGTGATTATAAAGGTACTCTACAGGTGTCTCCAAAAGTATATGTTGAGTTGGCATGAATCGAGATTAGGTTTTGTCACTCCGATTGTCGGAGAGGTATCTCTGGGCCTTCTCGGTAATACACATCACATAAGCCTTGCAAGCATTGCAACTAATGAGTTAGTTGTGAGATGATGTATTACGGAACGAGTAAAGAGACTTACGTAACGAGATTGAACTAGGTATTGGATACCGACGATCGAATCTCGGGTAAGTAACATACCGATGACAAAGGAACAACGTATATCGTTATGCGGTTTGACCGATAAAGATCTTAAGTAGAATATGTAGGAACCAATATGGGCATCCAGGTTCCGCTATTGGTTATTGACCGAGAATGGTTCTAGGTCATGTCTACATAGTTCTCGAACCCGTAGGGTCCGCACGCTTAACGTTTCGATGACAGTTCATTATGAGTTTATAAGTATTGATGTACCGAAGGTAGTTCGGAGTCCCGGATGTGATCACGGACATGACGAGGAGTCTCTAAATGGTCGAGACATAAAGATTGATATATTGGAAGCGTACATTTGGACATCGGAAAGGTTCCGAGTGAAATCGGGAATTTACCGGAGTACCGGGAGGTTACCGGAACCCCCCGGGAACTATATGGGCCATAGTGGGCCTTGGTGGAAAAGAGAAAGGGCCAGCCCTAGGTGGCCGCGCGCCTCCCCCTTCCCTAGTCCTATTAGGACTAGGAAAGGTGGGCCGCCCCTCTCTCTTTCCCCTCCGGGAATCCTATTCCAACTAGGATTGGAGGGGAATCCTACTCCCGGAGGAGTAGGACTCCTGGCGCGCCCCTCATGGCGGCCAGCCCCTCCCCTTGGCTCCTTTATATACGGGGCAGGGGCACCCTAGAACACACAAGTTGATCTACGGATCGTTCCTTAGCCGTGTGCGGTGCCCCTTCCACCATATTCCACTTCGGTCATATCGTCATGAGCTTAGGCGAAGCCTGCGCGCGGAGAAGTCATATGGTCGCGGAGCTTAGGCGAAGCCCCGCGTCGGTGGAGCATCATCATCGTCACCACACCGTCGTCTTGACGGAACTCATCCCGACACTTTGCTGGATCGAGTCCGGGATCGTCATCGAGCTGAGCGTGTGCAGAACTCGGAGGTGCCGTGACGTTCGGTGCTTGGATCGGTCGGATCGTGAAGACGTCGACTACATCAACAGCGTTGTTATAACGCTTCGCTTTCGGTCTCACGAGGGTGCGTGGACGGACACTCTCCCCTCTCGTTGCTATGCCATCACCATGGTCTTGCGTGATCGTAGGAAATTTTTTGAAATTACTACGTTTCCCAACATTAGAGTCATCCAGATCTGTGTCGAAGCTAGCGTCGACGTAACCCGTTACGACGAGCTCTTCGTCACCTCCATAAACGAGAAACATGTCCTTTGTCCTTTTCAGGTACTTCAGGATATTCTTGACCGCTGTCCAGTGTTCCTTGCCGGGATTACTTTGGTACCTTCCTACCAAACTTACGGCAAGGTTTACATCAGGTCTGGTACACAGCATGGCATACATAATAGATCCTATGGCTGAGGCATAGGGGATGACACTCATCTCCTCTTTATCTTTTGCCGTGGTCGGGCATTGAGCTGAGCTCAATCTCACACCTTGCAATACAGGCAAGAACCCCTTCTTGGACTGATCCATTTTGAACTTCTTCAAAATCTTATCAAGGTATGTGCTTTGTGAAAGACCTATGAGGCGTCTCGATCTATCTCTATAGATCTTGATGCCTAATATATAAGCAGCTTCTCCAAGGTCCTTCATTGAAAAACACTTATTCAAGTAGGCCTTAATGCTGTCCAAGAATTCTATATCATTTCCCATCAGAAGTATGTCATCTACATATAATATGAGAAATGCTACAGAGCTCCCACTCACTTTCTTGTAAACGCAGGCTTCTCCATAAGTCTGCATAAACCCAAACGCTTTGATCATCTCATCAAAGCGAATGTTCCAACTCCGAGATGCTTGCACCAGCCCATAAATGGATCGTTGGAGCTTGCATACTTTGTTAGCGTTCTTAGGATCGACAAAACCCTCCGGCTGCATCATATACAGCTCTTCCTTAAGATATCCGTTAAGGAACGCTGTTTTGACGTCCATCTGCCATATCTCATAATCATAGTATGCGGCAATTGCTAACATGATTCGGACGGACTTAAGCTTCACTACGGGAGAGAAAGTCTCATCGTAGTCAATCCCTTGAACTTGCCGATAACCCTTAGCGACAAGTCGAGCTTTATAGATGGTGACATTACCATCCGCGTCCGTCTTCCTCTTAAAGATCCATTTGTTTTCTATCGCTCGCCGATCATCGGGCAAGTCAGTCAAAGTCCACACTTTGTTTTCATACATGGATTCTATCTCGGACTTCATGGCTTCTAGCCATTTGTTGGAAGCTGGGCCCGCCATCGCTTCTTCATAGTTCGAAGGTTCATTGTTGTCTAACAACATGATTTCCAAGACAGGGTTGCCGTACCACTGCAGTGCGGGGCGTGTCCTAGTGGACCTCTGAGTTCAGTAGCAACTTGATCCAAGTACCTTGATCATCATCATGAATTTCCTCTTGGTTGGTGTAGGCATCACAGAACATTTTCTGAGCTGCACTACTATCCTGTTCAAGAGGTAGTACTTCATCGAGTTCTACTTTCCTCCCACTTACTTCTTTCGAGAGAAACTCTTTTTCCAGAAAGGATCCGTTCTTGGCAACAAAGATCTTGCCCTCGGATCTTAAGTAGAAGGTATACCCTACGGTTTCCTTAGGGTATCCTATGAAGACGCATCGCATCCCCAAACTTTTCCCGACTTGGGTTCGAGCTTTTCAGGTTGAAGTTTCTTGACATAAGCATCGCATCCCCAAACTTTTAGAAACGACAGCTTAGGTTTCTTCCCAAACCATAATTCATACGGTGTCGTCTCAACGGACTTAGACGGTGCCCTATTTAAAGTGAATGTAGCTGTCTCTAGAGCGTATCCCCAAAATGATAGCGGTAAATCAGTAAGAGACATCATAGACCGCACCATATCCAATAGAGTGCGATTATGACGTTCGGACACACCGTTACGCTGAGGTGTTCCAGGCGGCGTTAGTTGTGAAACGATTCCACATTTTCTTAAGTGTGTACCAAATTCGTGACTTAAATATTCTCCTCCACGATCCGATCGCAAGAATTTTATCTTTCGGTCACGTTGATTCTCTACTTCATTCTGAAATTCCTTGAACTTTTCAAAGGTCTCAGACTTGTGTTTCATCAAGTAGACATACCCATATCTACTCAAGTCATCTGTGAGAGTGAGAACATAACGATATCCTCCGCGAGCCTCAACGCTCATTGGACCTTTTACATCGGTATGTATGATTTCCAACAAGTTGGTTGCTCGCTCCATTGTTCCAGAGAATGGAGTCTTGGTCATCTTGCCCATGAGGCATGGTTCGCATGTGTCAAATGATTCATAATCAAGAGACTCCAAAAGTCCATCAGCATGGAGCTTCTTCATGCGCTTGACACCAATGTGACCAAGGCGGCAGTGCCACAAGTATGTGGGACTATCGTTATCAACTTTACATCTTTTGGTATTCACGCTATGAACATTGTAATACTACGCCGAGATTCATTAAGAATAAACCATTGACCATCGGAGCATGACCATAAAACATATCTCTCATATAAATAGAACAACCATTATTCTCGGATTTAAATGAGTAGCCATCTCGCATTAAACGAGATCCAGATACAATATTCATGCTCAAACTTGGCACCAAATAACAATTATTAAGGTTTATAACTAATCCCGTGGGTAAATGAAGAGGTAGCGTGCCGACGGCGATCACATCGACTCTGGAACCATTCCCGACGCGCATCGTCACCTCGTCCTTCGCCAGTCTCCGCTTATTCCGCAGCTCCTGCTGTGAGTTACAAATATGAGCAACGGCACCGGTATCAAATACCCAGGAGTTACTATGAGTACTGGTAAGGTACACATCAATTACATGTATATCAAATATACCTTTGGTGTTGCCGGCCTTCTTGTCCGCTAAGTATTTGGGGCAGTTCCGCTTCCAGTGACCCTTCCACTTGCAATAAAAGCACTCAGTCTCAGGCTTGGGTCCATTCTTTAACTTCTTCCGGCAACTTGCTTGCGGGCGGCAACCTCCTTGCCGTCCTTCTTGAAGTTCTTCTTGCCCTTGCCCTTCTTAAACTTAGTGGTCTTATTGACCATCAACACTTGATGTTCTTTCTTGATTTCAACCTCGGCTGACTTCAGCATAGAGAATACTTCAGGAATGGTCTTTACCATCCCCTGCATATTGTAGTTCATCACAAAGCTCTTGTAGCTTGGTGGAAGCGACTGGAGGATTCTGTCAATGACCGCCTCATCAGGGAGGTTAATATTCAGCTGGGTCATACGGTTGTGCAACCCAGACATCTTGAGAATGTGCTCACTGACAGAACTATTTTCCTCCATCTTACAACTGTAGAACTTGTCGGAGATGTCATATCTCTCGACCCGGGCGTGAGCTTGGAAAACAAGTTTCAGCTCCTCGAACATCTCATATGCTCCGTGATGCTCAAAACGCTTTTGGAGCCCCGGTTCTAAGCTGTAAAGCATGCCGCACTGAACGAGGGAGTAATCATCGCCACGAGACTGCCAAGCAATCATAATGTCTTGGTTCTCGGGACGGGCGTCACCTAGCGGTCCTTATAGGACATATTGTTTCTGGCAGCTATGAGGATGATCCTCAAGTTCGGACCCAGTCCGTATAGTTCTGTCGTCATCTTTCAGCTTGGTTTTCTCTAGGAAGCGTTGAAGTTCAAGTTGACATGGCGTTGGCCATTTGATCTACAAGACATATCATTCAAAAGTTTTAGACTAAGTTCATGATAATTAAGTTCATCTAATCAAATTATTACAATGAACTCCCACTCGGATTAGACATCCCTCTAGTCATCTAAGTGATACGATCCGAGTCGACTAGGCCGTGTCCGATCATCACGTGAGACGGACTAGTCATCGTCGGTGAACATTCTCATGTTGATCGTATCTTCTATACGACTCGTGTTCGACCTTTCGGTCTCCGTGTTCGAGGCCATGTCTGTACATGCTAGGCTCGTCAAGTTAACCCTAAGTGTTTTGCGTGTGTAAATCTGTCTTACACCCGTTGTATGTGAACGTAAGAATCCATCACACCCGATCATCACGTGGTGCTTAGAAGCGACGAACTTTAGCAGCGGTGCACAGTTAGGGAGAACACTTCTTGAAATTGCTGTAAGGATCATCTTATTTACTACCGTCGTTCTAAGTAAACAAGATGTATAAACATAATAAACATCACATGCAATTATATAGTAGTGACATGATATGGCCAATATCATAAAACTCCATTGATCTCCATCTTCGGGCTCCATGTTCATCTTGTCACCGCATGACACCATGATCTCCGTCATCATGATCTCCATCATTGTGCCTCCATGAAGTTGTCACGCCAACGACTACTTCTACTTCTATGGCTAACGCGTTTAGCAATAAAGTAAAGTAAATTACATGGCGTTCTTGAATGACACGCAGGTCATACAAAATAAAGACAACTCCTATGGCTCCTGCCGGTTGTCATACTCATCGACATGCAAGTCGTGATTCCTATTACAAGAACATGATCTCATACATCACAATATGTCATTCATCATTCATCACAACTTGGCCATATCACATCACATGTCAATTGCTGCAAAAACAAGTTAGGCGTCCTCTAATTGTTGTTGCATCTTTTACGTGGCTGCAATTGGGTTCTAGCAAGAACGTTTTCTTACCTACGAATAACCACAACGTGATCTTGTCAACTTCTATTTACCCTTCATAAGGACCCTTTTCATCGAATCCGCTCCAACTAAAGTAGGAGAGACAGACACCCGCCAGCCACCTTATGCAACTAGTGCATGTTAGTCGGTGGAACCGGTCTCACGTAAGCGCACGTAAGGTTGGTCGGGCCGCTTCATCCCACAATACCGCGGAAGCAAGATAAGATTAGTAGCGGCAAGTAAGTAGACAAGATCCACGCCCACAACTAAATTGTGTTCTACTCGTGTAGAGAGAACTACGCATAGACCTAGCTCATGATGCCACTGTTGGGGAACGTTGCAGAAAATTAAAAATTTTCCTACGGTTTCACCAAGATCCATCTATGAGTTCATCTAAGCAACGAGTCATGGGAGATGCATCTACATACCACTTTGTAGATCGTGAGCGGAAGCGTTCAAAAGAACGGGGTTGAGGTAGTTGTACACGTCGTGATCCAATCACCGGAGATCCTAGTGCCGAACGGACGGCACCTCTGCGTTCAACACACGTACGGTCAGCGTGACGTCTCCTCCTTCTTGATCCAGCAAGGGGGAAGGAGAGGTTGATGAAGATCCAGCAGCACGACGGCGTGGTGGTGGATGTAGCAGGGATCCGGCAGGGCTTCGCCAAGCGTCTGCGGGAGGAGGAGGTGTAGCAAGGGGGAAGGGAGGTGCCAAGATGCCGGGTCTTCTGCCCTTCCTCCCCTCCACTATATATAGGGGCTAGGGGGGCGCATGCCCCCTTGGAGATACCATCTAGATGGGGGGGCGGCGGCCCCCGGGGCAACGGCCCCCTTAGGGTTTCCAACGGCCCCCTAGGGTTTCCAACCAGGGGGGGGGGGCGCATGCCCCCTCGGGGGGCAACGGTCCCCCAACCCTAGGCGCCTTGGGCCCTTGGGTGGGGCGCACCAGCCCACCAGGGGCTGGTTCCCACGCCACTTCAGCCCATGGGGCCCTCCGGGATAGGTGGCCCCACCCGGTGGACCCCCGGGACCCTTTCGGTGGTCCCAGTACAATACCGTGACCCCAAAACTTTCCCGGTGGCCGAAACTGGACTTCCTATATATAAATCTTTACCTCCGGACCATTCCGGAACTCCTCGTGACGTCCGGGATCTCATCCGGGACTCCGAACAACTTTCGGGTTACTGCATACTAATATCTCTACAACCCTAGCGTCACCGAACCTTAAGTGTGTAGACCCTACGGGTTCGGGAGATATGCAGACATGACCGAGATGCCTCTCCGGTCAATAACCAACAGCGGGATCTGGATACCCATGTTGGCTCCCACATACTCCTCGATGATCTCATTGGATGAACCACGATGTCGAGGATTCAATCAAACCCCGTATACAATTCCCTTTGTCAATCGGTACGTTACTTGCCCGAGACTCGATCGTCGGTATCCCAATACCTTGTTCAGTCTCGTTACGGCAAGTCACTTTACTCAGATCGTAATGCATGATCCCGTGACTAACCACTTAGTCACTTTGAGCTCATTATGATGATGCATTACCGAGTGGGCCCAGAGATACCTCTCCGTCATACGGAGTGACAAATCCCAATCTCGATCCGTGTCAACCCAACAGACACTTTCGGAGATACCTGTAGTGCACCTTTATAGTCACCCGATTACGTTGTGACGTTTGGTACACCCAAAGCACTCTTACGGTATCCGGAGTTACGATCTCATGGTCTAAGGAAGAGATACTTGACATTGGAAAAGCTCTAGCAAAACGAACTACACGATCTTGTGCTATGCTTAGGATTGGGTCTTGTCCATCACATCATTCTCCTAATGATGTGATCCCGTTGTCAATGACATCCAATGTCCATAGTCAGGAAACCATGACTATCTGTTGACCAACGAGCTAGTCAACTAGAGGCTCACTAGGGACATGTTATGGTCTATGTATTCACACGTGTATCACGATTTCCGGATAATATAGTTATAGCATGAATAAAGGACAATCATCATGAACGAAGAAATATAATAATAACACTTTTATTATTGCCTCTAGGGCATATTTCCAACAATATAGGCATCACGTGCGTGACAATTAGACCGACTCATGCCTACATCTACTACTATTACTCCACACATCGATCGCTATCCAGCAGGAATCTAGAGTATTAAGTTCATAAGAACAGAGTAACGCATTAAGAAAGATGACATGATGTAGAAGGATAAACTCATGCAATATGATATAAACCGCATCGTTTTATCCTCGATGTCAACAATACAATACGTGCCTTGCTGCCCCTGCTGTCAATGGGAAAGGACACCGCAAGATTGAACCCAAAGCTAAGCACTTCTCCCATAGCAAGAAAGATCAATCTAGTAGGCCAAACGAAACCGATAATTCAAAGAGACTTGCAAAGATAACTTAATCATACATAAAAGAATTCAGAGGAGATTCAAATATTTCTCATAGATAAACTTGATCATACACCCACAATTTATCGGATCTCGACAAACACAACGCAAAAAGAGTTACATCAAATAGAACTCCAAGAAGAGGAAGGAGAACATGGTATTGAGATCCAAAAAGAGAGAAGAAACCATCTACCTAATAACTATGGACCCGAAGGTCTGTGGTAAACTACTCACAACTCATCGGAGAGGCTATGGTGTTGATGTAGAAGCCCTCCGTGGTCGATTGCCCCTCCGGCGGAGCACCAGCGAAGGCTCCAAGATGGGATCTCGCGGATACAGAAAGTTACGGTGGTGGAAATAGTTTTTCGGTGGTTCCCCGGATGTTTTCGGGGTACATGGGTATATATGGGTGTAAGAAGTACGTCGGTGGACGCCCGAGGGGCCCGCGAGATAGGGGGCGCGCCCTATAGGGGGGCGCGCCCTCCACCCTCGTGGCCGCCTCAGGAGCTTCTTGACTTGCACTCCAAGTCCTCCGGATCACGTTTGTTCCAAAAATCACGCTCCCGAAGGTTTCATTCCGTTTGGACTCCGTTTGATATTCCTTTTCTTCGGTATACTGAAATAGGCAAAAAAACAGCAATACGGGTTGGGCCTCCGGTTAGTAGTTTAGTCCCAAAAATGATATAAAAGTGTAAAGTAAAGCCCATAAACATTCAAAACAGGTAATATAATAGAATGAAACAATCAAAAATTATAGATACGTTGGAGACGTATCAAGATCTCACATCTACGGGGAGCTTTTCTCTAAGGATTGGCTAAAGCAACTCTAATGGTGTGAACACAACAATGCATTATGTAAAAGTTGTAACCCAACTTGTGCTTAAACGATGAGTATGACCTACGATCAAATGTTCTCATTTGACTCCTAAGTCAATATACTCATATATAGATGACCTAGTCATCGCCAATTGCTTGATAGATGCTAGAATTGGTTGTGCATGCTTTGTCACATATTTCATTTGCCATTTTATTGTGTGAGCATGTCGTTTGCAAATTTTACTCATTCGAGGACATCCACTTGTTGTTTTGCTTGTTTGTTTTCTTTTCTTTTGCCAAGTGGATGGACAAGAATGCCTAAGAACCTTCTCTAGCTATGTATGCTCTTCTTGTCTCAAACTCCATTCATGCTACATCACAAAGTTTTATCAAGTCAGATTCGAACTACTCTGTGTGAACAGCACTTGGAGTCCCCGATTCGTCATAGACTTAAACTTCCAAAACTTCTTTGAGCGTATCGGTCTGACTGATTAATCAATTTCGGTCATACCGAGATCACTAAGTTGATCTAGGTTTTCAATCTCGGTGCAACCGATTTGAACTTTTCGGTCACACCGAGTTGCAGCAACTGCTTGCAGTTTTGCATCTCGGTGCCACCGACTTGTTCCACTCGGTCACACTGACAGGGTCAGGCTATATATACTCACGGGTCAAATTTTTGGAAATTCTTCCGAACTCTTCGCCCGCGCCAAGACTGCTCTGCCTCATCGGGTCTCTGGATCATCCATGTCGTCGCCAGCGACCTCACGCCGCTGGTCTCCGCCGCCGTCGACGGGATTCAGCTCCGTCGTTGCCGCCGTAGCAAGTCCACCGCCGCATTAGGGTATGGACTTGATCTTTGTGCTATTCTTAACTCCGATTCCTAGCACATTGCATTGCCATAAATCTTGCCACGATTGAAATCTTTCTATCCAACAAAACTACACCGTAGATTAGACTTGGATTGAAAATTTAAGGTTAGGTTTCCTCCGAATTCATCTCGGACCGACCGAGTAGTAGAAATCGGTCTCATAGATTTGGATTAGGCCATTGCACATGTGATTCTCGGTCCGACCGAGAATTGCAAATTGGTGTGACCGAGTTCGATTCTCTGTGAAACCCTAGCAGTCTCGGTGCCACCGAACTGTGACTCGGTCCAATCGAGTTCCCTACTTTAGGTTCCAAAAGCTGCTTCAGTATCACCGAGTTTACAAATCAGTAGCTCCGAAATGCTTTCTGTGGAAAACTAAAACTAAGTTTTTGACTCAATGTTTTGCAAAAACCTCTGTGCTTTGTGATGCTCATCTACTCTACCTCATCTACATCTATTCACAGGGTCTGCTGTCAGAAATTGCATTATGTCAGATCAGAATGACAGTCAGAACAAGTCTGAGGAGCAAGTTCAGATGAGTGAGGGCACTAGTCCCTCCAGTACCTCAGATGAGGGTAACAGGAGCACATCTAGTAACTTTCCCAAGGCAGCTACTAGGACAAGAAACAAGAGAACCTCAGAATCTGAAGATGAGGACTATGTGGCTGCAGATGATGAGGCCACATCTAAGAACAAGGTGCTGAAGAAGGAATTTGGCACAGCTGATGCCATTAAACTTGCTATGAAGACCAAAGCACCTTCAAGAAGAGTTCCCATGTCTAAAGCCAGAGCCTCTACTCAAGTAACTTTGGAATCTGAACCCAAAGACGCTGCTCTAGAAGGGAAGAAAAGGAAAGAAAGAGTCAAGAAGACAATTGCCAGAGTTCTTGTAAAGCCCTCAATGATGGAAGAAGAGAAAGAGGTTGCTGCACCAGCACCTAAAGCTCAAAAGCCGATGGGAGATGCAATCAGATCAGGGTTTGCTCCATCTAAGCCTATAGATGCTCCCAAATCTGCTGCTCCTAAGCCCAAGTCTGCACCCAAGAGGAACACTAGGAGTATTCCAGCTGAAGAAAAGAACAAGGCCCAAGTGCCTTAGGCTGCTAATGAAGAAGAAGATGAAGATTCACTTGTTTTGAGAAAGTTGATCCCAAGATCACTGATCATAATAATGATCATCCAATTCCAGAGGATATGAAGCTCAGGAAGGATGCATGACTGAGACTGTGGAGATAGACAGATTCCTATGCTGTCAGAAGAAGAACTGTAGTGGACTACAGGTTCCACACCAAGGACTGCAGGATCTCTATGAGACAGTTTTGCTTGACAAGAAGCCCATAGTTTGTGACATGAGATGGGTAGACTGGGAATACATTAGGAAGAATGAAGAGCATTATCCAGGATTGTATGATAGTTTCAATGCTTGTGGAGTAGATGACTTTGTTAGCCAGAAGCTCACCAAGTGGAATGATGAGCTCATCATGCAGTTTTACTCCACAACCCATTTCTACCCAGATGGGAAAATTGTTTGGATGTCTGAGGGTACAAGGTACCAATCCACTGTTGAGGAATGGTCTAAATTGATAAATGCTCCAAAAGAGAATGAGGATGACCTGGATGTCTATGCCAAGAAGAAGAAAGACCACAACTCTATGACTCAAATGTACAAAGAGATCCTAGATGTTGCTCTTGAGACACACAAGTTTGGATCTGTACATTACCTGTTGTCAGGATTGCCTACTATCAACTGGACCTTAAGGCATACTCTGTTGCCCAAGTCAGGAGATCAACTTGCTGCATATATTTGATGTGCCTCAGAAATTCAAAGTCATGAGTCTAAATTGTGGAAACAATCAAAAGGACTGCTGCTGATCAGAAGAGATCTTGTGGATATGCCCCACAAATTCAGGAGCTCATAAACTCCAAGATGGGCACTGGCACATATCTTTTGGACAAAGAGCACTTGCCCATCTACCCTGATTTTGAGGACAACACCATTGTGATGGATGAAAATGAACCATCATCTGTGCAAGCACAAGAGAAGAAAGAGAAAGCAAGGGCTGAGAAAGCAGCTAAGATGCCAACTGCTGAAGAGGCATCTCAGTATTTCCTAAAGAGCAAGCAAGATCAGCTTGGCTACTTGATTGCCTCCACCTTGATGATTGAGAAGGGCTTGGCCACCCTAACTCAAAACCAGGAGAGCTTGGAGAGAATCATAGAGCAGAAATTCTATGATCTTGATGTTAAGGTCACTGAGATCCAGTCAGTTTTTAAGCAACTCCAGTAGGAAGTGGAGGAGAAGAAGGGCAAGTCTACTACAGATGCATTTGATAGAGTGCCCAGAGGACAGAGATCTGCTACAGTGTCATTTCTAGACAAGAGAGCTACATCATCTGCACCAGCTACAACTTCAGTGCCACCAGCTCCATCTACATCGACTGATGCTTTCGTCCTTGGAGTCATCTCTACACCACCGCCTGAAGACCAAGCCTGAGAGTCGTTTAGCACTATGCATTTTCATGAACGTTTTGGTAACTTGTTGCCAAAAGGGGAGAAAAATGTATAGATCATTGGCTTCGAGAGAGAGTGTTGCTTTTGTTCTCTCTTCTTTTTGGTGGTTGAACTTCGTTTTTGTTTGCTTGATACATTATACCTTTTGTGAGATGATCATGTGTTTGATCATATGCTATGCTACATTAATGCTTGTTGGATGATATTATCTCTTATATTCTCATATGATCATTCACTTTGCTTGGTGATGAGTGCATAAGTTCAATATTTATCATTTTGAGTGCTCCACCAAGATGTATGTGACATGGAAGAGTAACCCATGATCCTAACTCATTGTGCATTTGTAGTCCAAAGCAAATCTTCAATAATGCACAAATTTAGGGGGAGCTCTTGCTTTTCACATACTTCTCAAAGTGACAATGTCTTTCAATCTTATAATCATTTGTCGAAGCTTTGATCTATATGTTGTCATCAATTACCAAAAAGGGGGAGATTGAAAGTGCAACTATCCCTGAGTGGTTTTGGTAATTCCTAACAACATATAGCTCATTGAGCTAATGCTATTTCAAGATAAATATTTCATGAAAGCTCAATGATTGCCGTGGCATGTATGAGAAAAGTGGACCCCTCAAAATTCTAAGGACAAAAGGATTGGCTCAAGCTCAAAGCACAAGACTCTACATTTTCCATTTTAGTGATCCAAGATCACATTGAGTCTATAGGAAAAGCCAATACTATCAAGGAGGGATGAGGTGTTGCTTAATGAGGTTCTTGCTCAAAATGCTTAGTGATATGCTCCAAACCCCTCAACTACTTTCTCACATCCACATATGACCCAAACCGAAAGTCAAACTCGGCCCCATCGATTCTTTCTATCCGGCGCCACCGAGTTCAGATGTCGTAGCCACTGCCACAAACCCTAGTCTTTTCGGTCTCACCGATAGGGATCTCGGTCTTACCGAGATGGGATTGTAATCTCTCTGTTTCCCTTCGTAACGTTTCAGACTAACCAAGATGACCGATCGGTCCCACCGAGACTGCAATGCAAACTCTCTGTTTCCCTTTCGTAATATTTCGTTCTCACCGAGATGAGCGAATCGGTTCCACTGAATTTGCCTGACCAACTCTATGGTTAGCTTATTACCAAAATCAGTCCCACCGAGTTTGTGTAATCGGTCTCACCGAGATTACGTTATGCCCTAACCCTAATGATATCGGTCCCACCGAGTTGACATGTCGATCCCACCGAAAATCCTAACGGTCACATTATTTGCTAAATCGGTCCGACCGAGTTTGCCAATTCGGTCCCACGGAGATTGGTAAGTTGTGTGTAAGGGTTAGATTTTGTGTGGAGGCTATATATACCCCTCCACCCCCTCTTCATTCGTGGAGAGAGCCATCGGAACATGCCTACACTTCCAACTTACATCTTCTGAGAGAGAACCACCTACACTTGTGTTGAGGTCAAGATATTACATTGCTACCATATGAATCTTGATCTCTAGCCTTCCCCAAGTTGCTTATCACTCAAATCTTCTTTCCACCAAATCCAAATTCTGTGAGAGAGAGTTGAGTGTTGGGGAGACTATCATTTTAAGCACAAGAGCAAGGAGTTCATCATCAACACACCATTTGTTACATCTTGGAGAGTGGTGTCTCCTAGACTGGCTAGGTGTCACTTGGGAGCCTCCGACAAGATTGTGGAGTTGAACCAATGAGTTTGTAAGGGCGAGGAGATCACCTACTTTGTGAAGATCTACCCCTAGTGAGGCAAGTCCTTCGTGGGCGACGGCCATGGTGGGATTGACAAGGTTGCTTCTTCATGGACCCTTCGTGGGTGGAGCCCTCCGTGGACTAGCGCAACCGTTACCCTTCGTGGGTTGAAGTCTCCATCAACGTGGATGTACGATATCACCACCTATCGGAACCACAGCTCAAAAAACTATGTGTCTCCAATTGCATTTGCCTCCTCAAACTCCTCCCCTTTACCTTCATATGCAATTGTTTTACATTCCGCTGCTATACTCTAGAATTGCATGTGTAGGTTGATTGCTTGACTTGTGCTAAGTTGATAAAATCTGCCAAGAATTAAAATTGGGAAAAGGCAAGTTTTTTATTTGGTCAAGTAGTCTAATCACCCCCCCCCCTCTAGACATACTTTCGATCCTACAGAAACCCATATGTACATGCGCCAGGATGCAGGCACGTGGGCCCAGCGGGCACAACAGAGCAGCATATAGGCAAGTACTACCTGCATTAGAGAGGAGCTCGATGGGGTAGAGGCAGCGGCGCGTATAAACTACTCCGAGCCCCTCTTAACTAGCGAGGTAGGACTAAACTTTTGGCCGCGGCAGCGCAACCCATTTAGTCCCCATTCGTGCCCCCAACCGGGACCAAAGGTCTCCGCTTCCCGCCCATTAGGCCGGCGAAAATATGATTTGGTCCCTGTTGGTGGCTCGAACCGGGACCAAAGGGCTGCTCTATATAAGCGGCACTTGGGAAAACTTTCTATTCAGTTCTTTGATTCTCTCCCCCGACAGCATCGACGAACACCTCGACGCCGCCGGGCTGCCGGACCTCGCCTTCGACGCCCTCGCCGCGCCCTGCCTCTCTGCCCCGACGCCACTGCTCCCCGCGCCCCTGCCACGCCCGTGCCCTGCCCCTGACATCGCCGCTCCACAGCCCGCCGGCCAGGCCGGTACTCCCTCCTCCTCCCACCCCTCTCCTTCGTCCTTCCCCGATGTATGTGATGATGGTCAAGTTGGTTCAGAGAGTTGCAAAGTTTCAGAGAATTGCATGGTTTCAGCTATGTCCACAAGGTGTTCGATTAAATGCTAGGGCTAGCTAGGGAACTTTGTTTTATGTGAAACTTGGCAGGATGACGTCTCCTTGGATGTTAGTGATGATGGTCAAGTTGGTTTGATAAAAGGAAAAACTTGTTAGTGCATGTTTTATCAGAATTTAGTTCTGGACAGAAACTACAGGGAATTTTGTGGTGTACTTGCTACATGAAATTGTGGCTGCCCTTCTGGACTTAAGCGTTTAGTTGGAAGGACTATAAGATGTAAAAAATTCAGAATCTTTTGAGCAAGGAAAAATAGGGTTGTAATTCAATGCCAAGATTGGACAAAAATTGAAAAATGGAAATTGTGCTCAAAATTTTCAAATGACCAAAGTAGGTTTTTGCATAGAAAATGGTCTATAGGCATCAGTGGACTTCTCAGTAATTCTGTGGCATTTGAAAAGAATTATTTTAAATAGTTCTAGTGCAACAGGGTCATTCTAGAGTTTGAAAATACTAATAAAAGAATTGTTTTTTAGGCCAAATCATTATGAAAATAATTACTACTGATGTTTTTGTTCATAGCATTTTTTTGTCCATGTACTACTAATGATGATTTATTTTGACCGTCCCTACATATTATTGAAACTAGATAATACCCCACGCGTTGCTGTGGAACATGTAAAATATAAACTTTGTGTGTATTCAGAGTCAAATTTAAGAGAAGAACGGTATCAAATTTATTGTGTTTCAGAAGAAAAAAAAGGCTTTTGCAAATATATATTTATATTTAAAAGGAAGCGTTCAAGTCATCTTGCTAAGAAGATAAGTTGATTCTATACAGCTAATCTCGTTGTTCCTTTTAGATGCATATATCTAAACGCTCTTATATTTCTTTACGGATGAAGTATTACTGAAGAGTGAAGACCTCATGCATACATTTTAAATCAAAACAGCTCATGTGTGTTGTCAAACAAACAGAAAGAGGGCATCAACGTTGCGGTTATGAATCCATTTTTCTTGAATCTTACAACATGTAGAAAGCGCAGATTGCAGGACCATACATGGAACAGAAATACTCAAGGCCCCAATTATCTGCACGGCAAAACATATATCAAGTTTACATACAGCTAAATAGGAGCTGCTGGGTCAGGTTTTTTATTTATATTCTGCCTGGTCAAGATCAAAGCTCTTGCCTCTAGTCATCGTCCTCGGCGCCATTTGCCATTCTTGTTCCTATGTGCTATAGTGTGTTTTGTTGGTGTGACTTTTGCAGCTGAACACACCAGGCATATGGAGGACGTTTACATGAAGAGATGCAGAGGCCGGAGGTAAGCCTCCTTTTCGAAAAAAATAATAATATGGAGGACGTTTAGCAGCCCCTCTCGCTACCCCAGGACCAGTGGCGGAGCTTGAGCCAAGATCATGGGGGGGCATGGGCTGAAGGGGGGGCAAACATAACTATTTTCAGCTTATTTTTGGTGAAAAATAAGTCTAATACAAAGAAATATATGCATGGTTTCTTGTGAGCTGGGGGGGCCATGGCCCCTATTGGCCCCCATGAAGCTCCGGCACTGCCCAGGACACCATCGTTGTGAAGGTCGAGGTAACGCCGCTGCGCCGTTCCAAGCATGGGCAGTGCCTGGTGCCCAATCGCCTCCTCTTCCCCGCCGCCTGGCCCGAAGCACGCGAGAATGGTTCCTGCCGGGCGTCGCGTCCGATCCATGGCTATGGCCGGTGTGGCTAAAAGAGTTCCTCCCAGGACGAAAGAAAGGCAGCTCCAGACCCCAGCGGCTGGTCCGATTTCGGTGAAACGACAGGAACCAGCCTCCTAGCATTGTGCACGAAGCTACCTTCGCTGTAACAAAGACTGCTGACTGAGAAGGGAAACGAGGAGTAGGCACTGCAGATGTTGCGCATGGTTTTCACTTTCAGTGAGATTTCGGTGAAATTCACTGAATTTCAGTAATTTCAGCAGGCACTGAAATAATATGTTTCGGCCAAAAAAATTCAGCAATTTCAGTATAGCACAACAATTCCAATATTTTTTAAGATATTTTTTGAAAATTTCAAATTTTTAATTGAATTCAAGTGAATATTTCAGTCATTTGGCTGAAATGAAAATTGAAATCACTGAAATTCACTGAATTTCAGTGATTTCGGTTGGTGCTGAAATTTTTCTGAAACTGAAATTGAAAACCATGATGTTGCGTCGACCATGCAGGCACCACACTAGTGATCGGAAGTTCGGAACATGTTAGCCATAATCTTGATGCAAGATTGTTAGTTGACTGCCTAGTTAGTAGGGGAGGATTGAGTCACACGCATGCATGGATATATTGTTAGTGGCCGAGTCATGGATTCATGCATGTAGTGCCCTAGCTAGTGCGTGCGTGACTTGCGGTGTGGCTGGGCTGTGCGTGCGTGTGTGTGGCCGTTGGGGTGTGTGTGTGCGCACCGTGTATAAATTCCCCAGCTGTGTACTCTTGTAGGTGGAGCCGAGTTGAATACAGAGGAAGAAAAAGGCCCCGGCGTTTGTCGCCGGGGGAGGGCATTCGTTGCCCGGCAAAATTTCGTCTCTTCGTGCTCTGTCTGATCTTTCGTCGATCATCGGCTATAACAACTAGTCATCAACCCGTGCATCCGCACGGGCTAGTTTGATTTTGAGTAACAAATTTAACTTGAATCAAAATGGTCGGTTATTACGGAATTCCTTGTCGACTTTCCGTGAAATACTCGTTTGGCCTAGGACTTCCAGACACGTCATAAGCTAAACCCGTAGTAACAAATAACCAACCGGCAATGAATAGGGAAGAACATCTGCAGTATTTAATGACATGTATAAGAGGACATCCTTGATCACATGGAAAAGACTACATCATATAATCTAATCTATGTCATAAGAACTTAAAGTACCACATATTTCCCAACTGGATGTATCATTAGAGTATAGTAATAAAAAATATATGATTGGCAAATGACGTGATAGCTTCTCATCAGTTGTTCTAGATATGTTAGTTTTTTTTATAATATCTAGTTAGGCCAGATAAAACATAAGTTGATCATCACGTACTTAACATTACAGGTAAGCTGCTGCAATGGTCAATTTCTTCCCATCAAGTAAATGAATCTGTTTATCCCAGGCAACATGCTTAGCCTCGCCAGGCGTCCTGTTGCTTGTGCCTCGCTAGCAGCCTGGCACTAATAATGAACTAGATCGGCAACACGCCTTGGCGCGAGGGTGCCGGTCCAACCGATATGCCCAAACAGTTATAGACCAAACCGAATGACGAATTAGTAGGAGGGTAAGTTTAGCACATGTAACAGGACAACAACCTGCAGGGGTGCAGCAAAACGCGTGTTGCATTAGTGAGGGGGCTGTCAGTCAGAGACGTGGATAGAAAAAATAATGATTGTCCTAAGACTGTGCAGTGAACTAATCATGCAAATTGTATTATGAATGTGCCAAACAGTCAAGTGACTCTGTGCACAAAATACAGATCAAACAATATAAACAATGCAGATATGCTTTTACAACAGGCGAATAAACCTCTAATATATAACAAAACAACGTAATAAAAGAGGGGCCAGGCAAGACATAAATAAGTGCATATTTGATAGACCGGTTCATCTATTACTAGAACTGTAGAGTATTTAGATGAATGCTAATAATAGTACATCGCTGCAGAAGGACATCAAGGTCAATCACAACAGCAGGACCATCAACACAACCAACAGGCACTGCAGGCCAAACCAATGTTGCAGCTAAAAATCTAAAAGAACCGTAGAGCGAGTAAGCTACCTGTAAATCGACATACACTCATAATTATAGTCCTACATTACAAGCCCATACAAACTCCGTAAAAAGCAAAAGCTTGGAAAGCGGCCTTCTTGTAAAGCGAGAAAGAAACGACAGCGTCTTGAGCCCAAAAAACCTCCTCATAATCAGGGAATCGCTTCCAGGCACATCAATTTCGAGTTTGACTCCTCCGAGCATGACCCCATGGTCCATGATCACTCTCAAGTACAAATGGAATGGCAACACCGGGAGGCAACCACATCCAACATATGTACATATATAGGAACCACAACAAACATCCTGCCACCCACAAAATATAACCCGGAATAAGCCCACTCACTGAACTGAACAAATGCTTTGAGAGAACGACAACATTGTATGATCTTTTTAACTGAATTAAGCACCCTGACAGTTCATCGGAACTAATTCTTCAGTCAACCAAGATTATGTCATAACTAAAACCACAAGTGCTCCTCAAAATCAAAGTATCCATGTGCAATCGGAGAGAAGCAACAGATTGTTCTTTTATCTTATATTTCTCATATGACAATCTGACATGCTGATGCTGTTTTTGTAATCAGCAAAATATCGCATATCAATGAACATGAAAGTAAAAAATATGGGTGATGGGCGTAGATAATATGCACAAACAACAATGGGATTCTGGGAATTAAATCAAAAGAAATGGGGGAGGTATTAAATCAGCATGACAGTTTGTCATGCTGATGTTGTTTTTGTATTCGGTAAAATATCGCATATCAATATATGTTTTTATGTCCCAAAAAATTTGGTTAGATGAACTACACAGTAGAAGCAGTTTTAGCTAACATAAGAATACACCATCATTAGCTATACAGGTGTACAACCTCGATAATTAAAACATCACCATCTTTCTCTAGTTTACAACATAATTATATTATTGAGCATGATTTACTCACCTGATATAGATCACAATTGAGTCCAATATACTGGAGGCATGCTGCTCAAGAAATATTTGGATATGAGCTCAGAAAATTGGATCGAATCGATCGCTGAGTCGTTGCATGGAGCCAAGACGGAAATCAGTACCTGCAATCAGCTTGGGAATCAGTTGCTCATGCTCAAGAAATTATTCTTTTTTTCTAAGCCAAAAAGGTGCACAATCAGAACCATGGTAATAAAGTATTTTTTCTAACCAATTTACAACAAAGAGTAAATCAACAGCTAGCGGGCAATTCACTAAACATAGGATATGCACATGAAAGAGAATTAGCTACAGGATAAATCATGAATGAGACTGAGAGCATCAAAATAGATGTACAGATACACTTCCTAATTTTATTTTCTTCTGCTAAATCAACATAGAAGAGCAATAGGAGGAGCTTACCCATCTTGTTCTTCCCAAGAGCTCTAGAGGACTGCATCTCTGCCCCAAGGGATCCGATCCCCCCAACCCTGCAAATGAACATATTATATCATATCCGACCCCCATTTCTATAAAAAAATAGTAGTATGTTTGAGAAAAGAACACAAGATAAAACATCGTTTCAAACCTTTGTATAAGCAAGAGCTCAACCATTTTCACTGTCTCTCCGGCGGTTACAGACTAAAAGGGAAGCATCTCATCCATTGTTTTGCTGGCATTGGAGCAACCACACGCAAGAACTACCAAAGGCACTGCTACCATCAGGACAAAATTGTAGAATTTGAAAGATGTCGTTATGGCTGTAGATATATAGGATATTTGCAATGTGATTATGTTACGGAAAACATTTAATTAGATTGTATGTCTCTTAACTTATTTCGTTTTACCTTCTTGTAATTAGAAATTGCCACCGTAGCCTCAACTATTGTTTGGCAGGATAGGGAAGATGAGGAGAAAGGGAAAGAGAGAGGTCAGCAAGGTTGCTCACATCTGATTTGTTTTATGGGCATACTCAGGCACATGTGGTGCATACACAAACAAAGGTAAAACCTGCAGCTAGACACACTTACATACACAAACAAACTACAAACTCCATCAATCTTGTCCCTCTAATTAATAATCAAAGAAGCAGCAGGTTAATTGGGGGTACCGACCATGGCGCTCGAAGGGGTTCTCTTCAAGATGCACGCAAGAGGCGATGTCGTGGTCCTCGTACAACAGGGATAGGCGATCTCGAGTCTGTCCGCTTTGGCGCCATCCATGTCTAGCTCCTCCTTCCCCGTCCATCCATGTCCAGGTCCTCCTACACCGCAATAAAAGAAATGCTAAAGTAAGAATATAATAAATAATTTCCGGCGGTATGTGGTTTTATCCATGAAAAAAGAATGAAATATACACATACAAATATGCTCCACATAAGGAAAATGAAATATACAAAACCACATCTATACACATGCTGCCATACTAATGAACAAACACTTCCATATATACATCAGGGGTTTGCATATGTTACAATCAGCCATCTAAGCAGTCTGAAAATGAACCTAAGTTCTATTGGATAATTCAATATTTTGTGTTGCATATACTATAGCTAGCACCTACTATACTTCAACTAATAACCAGACCTACAATTGTCTGCTCTCTGATATCATTTATGGGAGTATGCATGAATCTTGCTTTGATTATCGTTAGAGAGAGAGAATAGTCCCCTAGATACCATGAAGCACAAGCAACTAGTCGTAGAAGTAGACACAAACTCGGTTCCTAGGCTTGAAATGCAGGGCTAGCAACTGCTCACCTAGGCTCGAAGTATTCTGTCGTTGGGTCATGGACAACAAGGCGTTTGTTGTGAGTCTTCTACTTACCCATGGCTGAACCAAATTTCAAGATCAAAGTGAACATGTATGAGAACCCATGTATGATAGGGATGTGAAAGGAAATATGCGTAAACCATGACTGAAGCAAACTGCAAGACAAAAGTGAACATGTCTGCGATATAATTTCTAGTCCAGAGGTAAGTTGGAAAATATCATATGTCATCATTATTTTAAACTCAACTGAATCTCCAAGATTATGCCAATGATATAAGAAGTCATTGGATACATAGTAAAACAGAGAGAATCTGAGCTTAAATTAGTTGAGCAAACACATTTTGCTCTAACACTAGTGCAAAACCGGTCTTTAGTGCCGGTTCGTGACGGCCTTTAGTGTCGGTTCGCCAACCGGCACTAAAGAATGGGGACTAAAGGTCCCCCCTTTAGTACTGGTTCGTCACGAACCGGCGCTAAAGTGCAAACACGTGGCACGAGCCAGGCCCATGTGCGCGTAGGTCTTTAGTACCGGTTGGTAACACCAACCGGTACTAAATGTTTGGGTGTTTTTTTTTTTATTTTTGCTTTAGTTTTGTGTTTTCAATTTGGCTTTATTTTCCATTTAATTCTTTTTTGTTTGCTGGTATTTCACGATACCACAAATTGTACACGTTATGCATATATATAAATAGATTTCTCAGACGTAGAACGCATATATATATATATATATATATATATATATATATATATATATATATATATATATATATATATATATATAATATCATCGAATGTCTCATAGACCACACCATTAACTATTCACACATACACATGTATATACATATACAATTTCTCCTACATGTTGCCTTGGTGCCTTCGGAGCATGCACGATGACAAGTGGTTCATGAGGGCAGTAGCGGGTAATAATATTCTCCTTTGGGATCTATGACCTGGTCGAGCAAAAATCTGGCTATTTCCTCTTGAACTGCTAGTATGCGCTCCTCGGGTAGGAGCTTATCCCGCACCTCTCTGAAATGTTAAGAAGGAGATCAATATGCATGTGTATTAGTTGTGTTACAAGATATCGATAATGGTGTGAATAGAGTTGTGACAACGTACCCATTCATGTCTTTGAGATCTGCTCCTTTCGGACGCCATCATGTGAATGTTCTCGCAAACGTAGAATGCACAAAGATCATTCCCCGGCGCCTGCTTCAGGGCCTTTACGAGAATGGAATTGAATCAGATAATGATTAATCAAGCATGATAATTAATTAATGGTATTGAAACAAATAATTAAAGAGATGGCTAGCTAGCTAGTACTACTTAATTACTTAGCCTTGGTCGATGCCAAAACAACTTTTTTGGCCATTTTCCTGGAGTCACCTTGATGAACTTTGCCCAAGCCCTGCCCGCCGGCAAAGAAAATCAATAAAGGGGTTATTAAATAGTTCATATCAAGAAATGACGAACTAATAATAGGCCGAGATATAGTTAATAATGATTGAAATTACCTGTTGACTATCCCCTTCATGATGGTGTAGTCTTTATCTTCTTGAAGTAGTGAGTCGAGTACTTCGACTGTTGCTTTGTTAACTTTAATGACTAACAAGATCGAGCGGAAACTGCATGCGCACACGTTTGCATGTCTTAATTAAGCAGGCATGTGCATAAAATTAATCAACTATATATCGTAAACTGTATACACTTAGTTATTAACATTTAGCTAGCTAGTAAGCAAAAACAGAATTTGTATTAACTCACGTGAAGTTGTAAGGAAGTAGTATATCTTCATTGGTATTGAGGCACTTCAAGAACTCTAGCATGCTTTTCTCTACACCTGCTTTAGAAGTTGCAAGATTCCATGTGTACTCATTAATGGTATTTGGGTCAATGAACCCAATGCCATAGCGTCCAGACTTTTTCATTTCATACATCTTCATCATGCATATAATACCACAGAAAAGAATATATAGTGAGGATAATTACATGTAATGATTAATCAAAAATTACAGAAAGAAATCACTTACAAACAATAGCAACTGACAAGAGATTTGTCGAGTGCGTCTTGATTGTATAACTGATATAGTTCTGAATACTCAACGCACAGAGCTTTCTCATGGTAGTAATGCTCCTTCTTGACATTCACCATGAGGGACTCTCGATTGGAAATCTTGGTAATATTCATGTACCATTGATGCAATTCATACATTCTCGTTGGGAGGTTCTTGACCTTGTCTGGGTGGACCAAAGGTTTGCCCTGGGCATATTTCCATTTTATTTCCTCCTCTCTAAGCGGAGACATGGGCTCAATTTCAAGGAGTTGTCCAACAGAGATCTTGAGCATTTCAGCCTGCTTTATATGCTCCTCCGCTATTACCACATCACCTAGCTGGAGAACTTTAACGGTTTGCCCACAATAATATTGGGCGTGCGGCCTCCTCTCATGTGTTGTTGTTGGCACAACAAGCGGGGAGATCGATTGCGCCGCCTATTCTCCCAGCTGGGGAACGGTTTTCCCGCATTTTTTGCCCGCTGCTTGTTGGCTCGAGCTCGAGCTGGCTTCCTTCTTTAGCCGTTCTCGATGTAGTTTCCTGATTTGGCGCTCATAGTCCGAGTCAACAGGCTTGGGAGCTGGTTCTCTAGCTATTTTAATGAAGTGGTCAATTACTTTCTCAGGCACTTTCTCCTTTGGCGGCGATGCCGGTTTCGGTCCAAAATGGGCGTCCACTTGGGCATGCACTATGGCTGCGTTTTGCACCTTAGTCATGTCGTAAGGCCTCTGAGGAAGAGGAGCGAGGCTTGGACCATATTTACATTGCTTGTCTCCGCCTGTACTTCCTGAACTACCTCGACTCGTACCGCTACGCACCATAGCTGCGGCATGTCTCTTCTGCGATTGCTGAGACGGCGGAGACGGCTGACGTGGCTGAGTTGGACCAGGAGAAGTGCCTGACGATGTGCCGGATTTGAAGTAGGAGGTGTGGCCTGACACGGTGCCGGACTTGAAACCGGAGGAGTCAGCTCACGCGTTCGGGGACTTGGAGGAGGTGGCGGACTTCGAGGAGGAGTCGGCTCACGCGTTCGTGGACTTAGAGGAGCGGGAGTCTGCTGACTCGGTGGCGGAGTCGGCAGACGACGCAGTGTCGGTGGACTTTGAAAGATGATGCAATCCTTTCTCCATAGGATGATACGATGCATGGCCTCTCCCAGTGTGCGCTCGTCTTCACCTCCAGGAAAGTCAAGCTGTAGCCCCGAATATGGGTCCACCACTTCATCAACCATGACACGAGCATAGCCCTCTTGAATCGGGATGCAATGGAAGGTTGCTTCAGGGGTAACTGGAAAAGCAACGCCGTCCACCACCTTCATGGATATGTTCTTCATTTTGGAGTGTAGCTCACAGTTAGTGTTCTCTATGATGTCATCCACAGGGTATGTATCCAGCAATGTGTCGCCCGGGGCAAAACCAACGCTGCTTCTCGGCATGGATGGGATGGTGCTATCCAATGCTAGGCAATCATCCGCTTGCTACTGCCGCTGCTGAGACCCCCTTTCCTGGCTAAGTGAGTCGATCTGCTGCTGTTGCTGCTGGAATTTGAGTGCCAGATCCGCGTGCCTTGCTTCTAGGCCTTGAAGGCGTTCTGCGTCCTGCTTCCTCTGCTCCTCCTCTAGCTTCATTTGCTTCTCCTCCTCCACCTTCCTTCTTGCACGGGTCCTGTAGTCCTCGTTCCATTCTGAAAATCCCTCATACCAGGGAATAACGCCCTTGCCTCGTGTTCTTCCGGGGTGTTCAGGATTTCCCAGGGCGCGCGTAAGCTCGTCGTTCTCTCTGTTGGGCGTGAACACCCCCTTTCGAGCTTCTTCTATTGCGTCAATTATTTTTTGTCCGGCTCCTTTTAGACTTGCCTTCCGTGAAACTTCGCCTGTCTTCAGGTCCAACGCAACCCCATGCGCATAGAACCAAGTTCTGCACCTGGGGGGCCAGTTCCTAGTAATCGATGTGACCCCTGCATCCTCCTTCTCTTGCTCAGACTTATCCCACTTAGGCAATCCCACCGTGTAGCCACCTGGACCCAGCCTATGGAACTGCGTCTTTTTGCGGCATTTGCCTTGTTTTTCATCGATCGTTCCTTAGCTAATTCTGAATCCTTCAAGGTCACGAAATCGTTCCAGTGCTCTCTTTGATTCTCCAGTGTTCCCGTGAATTCTGGAGTCTTCCTTTCATTCTGGACGTCGACCCAAAGGGTGAAATGTTCCATCAGAGATTTCCAAAGGGCTTCTTTGGCTCCGCCCTCGACCCAAGTAACACTTGGACGTTTAGTCTTTGGCTCCTTCCATTCTTGAATAGAGATCGGGAGTTTGTCCTTCACAAGAACTCTGCATTGACGAGTCCACTTGTTAGCAATGTTCTTAGGCGTGAGGGGTTCACACTAGGTTTGATGGATTCGATGTTGTACTTTACACCATCCTTCAACAATCTGCCTGGGCCTCGCTTTGTCCTGCTGTCTGTAGAAGCTGATTTGCTCGTTAATATATCTTCAATAAAAAAACATGTGATGATCACCATGATGCCTGCTTATATAAATATACCTCACCGGTAGTCTTTGTTATTTGAAGATCAGCATTGTCTGTGTCATCACAAACATTGTCTGTGTCATCATAATCATAATCATAGTTCATGACTTCATCAGCTCGGTCGTCGATATCGAATATCTTTTCATCACCCTCTACGGTATTGTTCAGATATTGGGAGCCGTCATCTGCTTCATTCAGATCATCTAGCCTGTGAGGGCTGCGTATGATGTCGAACAATTCCTCTTCTCTCTCTCTGCCGGTATTGTCCGCCATAGCTTTTACTTAACTAATACAGAAGAAATATAAAAAAATTTAATTAGTATTCAAATTACAATGCATGGATGCAATCAATAAGGAAAAATTGAATCTCGAATACATCGTCTTAATATATATAATCTCGAATACATCATCGTCTTAATATATATAATCTCGAATACATCGTCTCGTATATTATATATCGAATACATCACTGGCTAGGTACCTAATAGAGATCGAGTACTACAGAAGAATCTAGGGCGCCACTCGTGGTTCCTGGGGCGCGGGCGGTGCACACCCAAAGAGAAGGAACCATCACAGGATCATATCTCCGGTCATCTGCCCAAAGAACCTGCCAAGTAGTGGAGAACCTGACGTTGTCCATAGCAGCCATGTAGCGATGGACGTGCTCATCTTCCTCCCTGACACGGCGACGCACCACCTCCGGCGGGGCCGGCTGCCTCTGCACCGAATGTGGCCCACGCGAACGCCACCAAAGAAGATCAGGGTTGACGACGGGACCCGAGGTCGGGTTCCTCACCAAGCGGCGCGCCCCTCCTGGTAGCACCTCCCAGTGCCAGCCCGGCGGAGCCCAGTCCCGGACATGGGTCCTCTGAAGCAGGACGTCGTCGCGAATGGGTCGACGGCGAGGATGCGGGCCGGGCATATCATCGAGAACAAATACTATATGCCCGCAAAAAGTAACATTTTTAAATGATTTGATTGTGATAACTAAAACTAATTATAAAATTTAACGAATACTATAGGCCCGCAAAAACTATTTATATAACTAAAAAACAAAAAAATTGCTATAATTTCTATAAATATTTCTATAACTAAAAACAGAAAACATTTATAACATTTCTATATAACTAACAATTCTAATATTTATATAACTGAAAAACAGAAAATTGCTAATATTTCTATAACTAAAAATCAGAAAACATTTATAACATTTCTATATAACTAACAATTCTAATATTTATATTACTAAAAAAGAAAAATTGCTAACATTTCTATAAATATTTCTATAACTAAAAATAGAAAACATTTATAACATTTCTATAAATATTTCTATAACTAAAAAACAGAAAACGTTTATAACATTTCTATATAACTAACAATTCTAATATTTATATTACTAAAAAACAGAAAAATGGCTAACATTTCTATAAAAAAATGGTGTGTGTGTGTGTAGTGCGTGTGTGTGTGTAGTGTGTGTGTGTGTGTGTAGTGTGTGTGTGTGTGCGTGTAGTGTGTGTGTGTGGACAACTAGACATGGCGGCCGGGGCGAGCTCACCGGCGAGGCGACGACGGGGCGGCGACGACGGGGCGGGCGACGACGACAGCGGCGGCAACGCGGGCGGCGACGACGAGGCGAAGGACGGGCGGCGATGACGAAGCGGCGGCGGCGGCGACGGGGACGGCGGGACGACGGGGACAGGGACGGCCGAGGCGGCGACGTCAACGGGACGGCGACAAAGGCGAACACGGCCGGGTCGGCAACGGCGGGGCGGCGGCGTCGGCGGGACGGCGTCGATCGGGGAAGAGCGGCGCGACGAAGGAGAAGCAGAGAAACCCACCCTTTAGTACGGTCGTGGCACCAAGCGGTACTAAAGACCCACCTTCAGTACGGTTGGTGCCACGACCGGTACTAAAGGGTGGGTCTTTAGTACCGTTGGTGCCACGACCAATACTAAAGGTGGGTCTTTAGTACCGCTTGGTGCCACGACCGGTACTAAAGGGTGGGTTTCCTCTGTTTCCTCCTTCGTCGCCACCACATTCAATACTACTAAAGGTCTTGTTGGCGCAGTGCGGTGCGGCAAGTTTAGTCCCACCTCGCTAGCCGAGGGGCTACCGCACTGGTTTATAAGCCCCAGTGCGGTAGCTCTCTCGATCTCCTCTCCTAAGCAGGCCTACTGGGCCTACCTGTTCTCTTGTGCCTAGTGGGCCTACTGGGCCTTTGCGGGCCTGCATCCTGGCCCAACAAAAGGTTGGGTTCCTAGTCGTATGCAGGCCGCTTTGGCACAGTAGGCGGGCTTTTTTATTTTCTTAATTTTTTTTGCTTTATTTATTTTTGTTTTATTTATTTTTGAGTTGTTTTTTGCTGTATTTAGAGTATATTTGTGAATATTTTTGCTTTTGGTACAAAAAATTACAAACTTTCTGTTAGTGCCGGTAGTTTTCAAATTTGAATAGTTTAAATTTTGAATTATTTGAAATTTGTGTGAATCACTAGTTTGTGAATAACTTAACTTCGAAAAAAGATTTTTCAGTGATTCTTTTTTCTTATATTTAATATTAGTGTGTTTTATCATTATGTTCAATTTGGTAATGCATAGGTTATTTAAAAAATGAAATGCCTTTGTAACAGTTGAGTTTTCGTCGGAAACCCTGATACTTCGAAAGAGATTGTCCATTTTGTAAACGAAGTGCATCCAGTTTTTGCCGTAACCCTCTCTACTTTTGTTTGCACATAAAATTTCTTCGCGTTTCAAATGCCAAAACACATAACTACCCTAACTATTACAGATATTCCCTCCTGGGTGTGAAACACAGAAGAAAGTGATGATAGTGAAGCCGATCACATCCCAGATCTTTGCGTGTGAAACTTTTTCTTCGCGTGTGTCCCTTTGCGCCGTAGCCATGGAAAATCTTCATCACTTAACTAGATGCTCAGGTCAATATTCACTGTGAATGGAGGAATTTCATCAAACTTTTCATAATCTTCTGACATGTCTGTCTTGTCATCCACACCCACGATGTTTCTTTTTCCTGAAAGAACTATGTGGAGCTTTGAATCTTCGTATGAACCATTCGCTTCCTTATCTTTTCTTTTTCTCGGCTTGGTAGACATGTCTTTCACATAAAAAACCTGCGCCACATCATTGGCTAGGACGAATGGTTCGTCTGCATACGCAAGATTGTTGAGATCCACTGTTGTCATTCCATACTGCGGGTCTTCCATTACCCCGCCTCGTGTCATATTGACCAATTTGCACCGAAACAAAGGGACCTTCAAATCACCTCCATAGTTAAGTTCCCATATGTCCACTATGTAATCATAATATGTTTTCTTTCCCGTGTTGGTTGTTGCATCAAAGCGGACACCACTGTTTTGGTTGGTGCTCTTCTTATCTTGGGCGATCATGTAAGATGTATTCCCATTTATTTGGTACCCTTTGAAAGTCATTGTACTCGAAGATGGTAACTGGGACAGCGAGTACATGTCATTTTAAATATCTCCACCATTCAGGGCACGTTTCTGCAACCAACCGGCGGAAGTCCGCGTTTGTTCGCGTGTAATCCAGTCGTCAGACTTCTCCGGGTGTTTGGAGTGTAGAAACTTCTTGTGTTCCTCCATATACGGAGCCACCAAGGCGGAATTTTGTAGAACTGTGTAGTGTGCTTCAGTGAGAGAATGCCCGTCCATACATATTATTTGATGCCCTCTTAGCGTGCCTTTTCCTTCCAGTCTGCCCTTATGCCGCGATTCAGGAACACCAATCGGCCTAAGGTCAGGAATAAAGTCAATACAAAACTCAATGACCTCCTCATTTTCATGGCCCTTCGAGATGCTTCCTTCTGGCCTAGCACGGTTGTGAACATATTTCTTCAAGACTCCCATGAACCTTTTAAAGGGGAACATATTGTGTAGAAATACAGGACCCAAAACTTTAATCTCTTCGCAAAGGTGAACTAGGACGTGTGTCATGATGTTGAAGAAGGATGGTGGGAACACCAACTCAAAACTGACAAGACAATGCACCAAATCATTCTGTAACCTTGGTATGATTTCTGGATCGATTACCTTCTGAGAGATTGCATTGAGGAATGCACATAGCTTCACAATGGCTAATCGAACGTTTTCCGGTAGAAGCCCCCTCAATGCAACCGGAAGGAGTTGCGTCATAATCACATGGCAGTCATGAGACTTTAGGTTCTGGAACTTTTTCTCTGCCATATTTATTATTCCCTTTATATTCGACGAGAAGCCAGACGGTACCTTCATGCTGAGCAGGCATTCGAAGAAGATTTCCTTCTCTTCTTTGGTAAGAGCGTAGCTGGCCTGACCCTGATGTATGCCGTCTTTTCCGTGCATACGTTGCTGGTCCTCCCGTGCCTCTGGTGTATCTTTTGTCTTCTCATACACGCCCAAAAAGCCAAGCAGGGTCACGCAAAGATTCTTCATCACGTGCATCACGTCGATTGCGGAGCGGACCTCACTATTGGAAACAGGGAATTTGCCATCAGCCAGCTCTTTGTCATCTGCCAGCTGATGGCAAATAACATCTTTGCCATCTGCTTATAAAAAACAGATGGCAAAGAACTGACAGACGGCAAAGAACATGATTGCCACCAGCCAATTCTTTGCCATCTGCCAGCAGATGGCAAAGAGGTTGGCAAATCCTCTGGCCGTCAAGCGTGTAACGGCGTACCAGCCCCACCTCTTTGCCATCTGCCAGCAGACGGCAAAGATTCTTTGCCATCTGCTGGCAGATGGCAAAGAGATGGGGTTATTTTTTTCCAGCTAAAAAACTGTGGGGTTATCCCCTCCCTCTCTCCCCACCCATCCAGGTAAAAAAACTTCGCATCTCATCCACACACCGAACAGCCCCCGTCGATGGCGCTCTAGGCTTGCCCGCCACCACCCTGTCGCCGGCCCCGTCGCTCCCCCGCCCTGTCGCCGGCAGCGTCACTACCCCACCACGTCGCCGTCGCTCCCCGCCCGCCGCCGGCCCTCCCCGCCCGTCGCGGCCCTCCCCGCCACCCTGTCGCCGGCCCCGTCGCTCCCTCTACTGCAAGAGATCCGGCCACCCCGACCCGTCCCTACAAGACCAGCGCCGCGGCTCCATACCTCGCCGCTTCCAAGGATGACGAGGAGGACGAGGTAAGTGTCCATCTCCCACATGCGCCCACCCCTGACCCATCTCCACTTCATAAGCAGCAGGCATCTTACTACTCTATGTGTTGCCAGATCCTTTTCCCACGTGCTAGGCCGCCCGTTACCATCGGAAGTTCACAACAACGACGGATGTCCATGTGGATGATCTACTCCTAGCAGCGCCCCTGTTCTGTAACATTTTTTGACCCATATTGAGAGGTTGCAAGTGCGCACAATATCTGTTTGTGTAAATGCCCGAGTGGAAAGACTACTCAGGGAAGATGCTGATGTGCGTGCATCTTTCTTTTGTTTGCAGAGGTGTCCTTTATTATGGTACTCAACTGCAATTCCAATAAGCAGGTAACTCTTTCACGCTTGTTCTTCTTTTTTTTTCTCAATGCATGCTTTAGTTTATGTTTCTTGGTGTGCAATGTGCTCAATCTATCTTTCTTTTTTTTAGCAATTTTGGTTGATGGTCGATCGAGAGATGGTAGATATAGATGCAAAAAGAGAGGTGCATATTTGAGAGTATAGAAAATAACTCTATATGTGATGCTTCAAGGAAATAATGTGCATAATTAGGTCTGGTGCTTTTAACTGAACATGTTGATATGGCCATTGCTTCCTTTCGTGCTTCACCGGCATCGATGCCACCAACCACAAGTTGCTCCATCTTGTGATAATGTTTTTGGATTATATAGCTTGTAAAGGACAATTGATCTTCTTCCTTGGTTGCAGCTATCTAAGGCAGGTGAGGAGGAATGAAGGATTTGGCCAGGAACTCAATCAGACCATTGGATTGAAGCTAAAGGTATACTTTGGCTGCTTTTCCTGTCCTTTTTGTTCCTCTTTTCATGTGCGTGTAAGATGTTCTCTCGCCTTTTTTGGCTTTAGAGCCTCAAATATTATAAGCATATGTTGCCGATTAGTAGGTAATGAATTGACAATATTTTGATCTATATTGACTGTCATTCTCTATTTTCAGGGGACAATGCAAAGATATGAAGGGATGGCCTTTCGTTCAGAACCTGGTCTTTTGTTTGAAAGGGTTTAGCTTTTACTGTGAACTAATTATCATGATCTTATTTTGGAGTGATGGATTATTACAGATATTAGGTACTTTACTTCTTATCATGATTCTATTTTGGAGCCTTATAAACCATTTTTTGGTCTCTTGTCATGTCGTCTCACATTATAATTTTGGTGTTCTGGTGGGCAGTGGTCGAATTCGGTGGCGTCGGATGCTGGCAGGTCACGGGGTTAGAGCAAAGGAACCTGACACGGTGTTATAAACTCAGGCGGTCATGGTCATTGACTAGGTGTTGAAGGGCTTGGTGGCAATTCTCACGGAGTAAGAATATGCATGCAAGCGCTCATTTCTCATATGCCTGCCCACTCCTCCCTTTCATGAAGATTTCTTTTATTTCTCCAAAATTTCTCTGAATTTGCAATGTGTAGCTCTGACAAAGAAATAAGAGGAATGAGTTATGGCAAGGTTTTGGTGAAGAGCATTATTTCCCTAGCTTGTGAAAATTTTGGTCCTCTGACATTGATTTCATGATTTCTGGTTACTGGTAAATATATGACGTTGGTAATTGATCTCTTTGTGATTGTTTGTGCATCTGGTATGCTATTTCAGTTTAGATTCTTCACCATCATTAAAGTTCCATGGATCATTCAGCCTTAGTTTCTTCAAACCAGCCTTGCAATCTCAATGTTTCTTTTGAAAATTGAACCACATTACCATTTCTTCTTCTGAAAATTTTATACTCAAGATTACAAATTTGGGAGGTAACAGTTCAACTCTAACTATATGTGTACCATACCTACTGACTAATAGCAGAGTCTAATTCTTCCCAAGCAGTGGCTGTCAATGTAGACTTGACATGCGTGGTTTTACTTCGCGAAGCCATTTTCTGAATTTTTGGAAGTTGGTTGCACACCATGAACTTCAGTTTTGTTATATTTTGGCAGCTAATTCCTTAAGCTATATGAATCCCTCAAGAAAAGTCCACGTAGCCATAGACTCACAACTCATAATCATTCATATGTGTTCTACATATTAGTTAGCGTTTCCTCTTTTTGTATTTGGCAGACTACCAGTATGTATGTACATTTTGTATGTGTTGACCATGGACAGTTAGATACCAATGGTGTGTTTGGATGTGAGGAAAGGGGCAGCTCTAGCTTAGCAATGCAAGGTTATCCATATTGTAATCAAAGTAAAACTAGCTTCTGGAAGCAATCTAGCCCTCAACTGCCAAGAAAACCTTGCTGATGGAAGCTAGCCGAATTGGCTCTCCCACACTAGCAAAATTAGCCATTATCCAAATAACTAGCCTTGCTTCTAGCGGCTCTTGCTGGAGCGGGCTAGATAATTCTAGCCCAGCTAAGCTAGGTGAGATAGCTATCCAAACACACCCGCAGTTTTATTTTTGCATTTGTGTATTTTTTATGCATTTGTGTATTTCTGAATGTTCGAGTGCACAAATATGTATATTTTTTGCAACTATCACAAGGAATTCGTAGCTATCCAAACGCACGCGCAGTTTTATTTTTGCATTTGTGTATTTTTTTGATGCATTTGTGTATTTCTGGATGCTTGAATGCACAAATATGTATTTCATGGCACAATTACCAGTTTTGTGTGCCAATTTTCCGCATTCCACTATGTAAAGGTGCATTATATCTCTCTACATGATGCAAGATGCTTATGCTTATATAGGCTGTGGCATCTTATGGGAAGGGAGCGGAGAAAGGGAAATGAGGTGTTGTCGAGTGGGCGGGGTCTTTCCGCAGTCGCCTTAAGTTCCACATCTACACACCAGTCGCCATGGCTTGGTAGGGCCAAATCAAAGGTCCAAGGCTATAGATGAGCTCTTTTTTATCGATGTATTTTTTTCAGTTTAGAGTTTCATTCAGTTTTGGTCGCCTAGGAGCTGTTTAAGTTGGGTTCAACAGAAAACCACAAGTTTATAGAATCTAATTTTAGTTTTTTTTAAGTAATCCAGATGTGCGAAGAGGACATTTTCAACCATGTGCGGCTGACACATGTTTTTACAATGTGGAGTTTTATTTAATTTACTCCTTTTGGATCATCTATGCTGAATATTACTCCCTTCGTAAAGAAATATAACAAATGCTCTTATATTTCTTTACAGAGGGAGTACAAGATTAAACTAGGAAGAGTTTAAGCCAGGCAAAACTGAAATCGTAATTCGCCATAATCTCTGTTCAGTTAAATGACGAAGAGGACCCTCTTCGACCATGTAAATCAAACTCCATATTTACGCATGTCATACCTTCTTTGTAATTTTTTTTACTTTTTTTACCAGTATGTTTACTTACTTATAGCCATGGTACTGATCAGTGTTTATACTGTTATGCACTAATCATGGTTGTTGTTACATAACCACCTGTTTGGTTCTTGACATACAGGTTCATTTGTGTTCCGCTAAAAAGGCAGAAGTATGATTGTTAGACATAACTAAAATGAATAGTGTTTGGTTCATCCCATCTATTTCAGGTTACTTTGGATACCACATACACAGCAGCAGTAATAGGTAGGGAGTGTGATTCCATCAAAATCATATAACAGTCGGATACTTCATATTTGCTTCCACAACCTGATCTGTATTAAGTTCATCCTAGCTATTTCACATGAATTTCAGTACCGCATACACAACAGCAGTGATAGGTAGGCAGTGTGATTTCTTTCAAATCAGACAAAAGACTGATGGTACTTCATATATGCTTCCATAACCTGATTTGATAAATACTATAGTATCAAGGGTGAGAGAATGAAGTGAAGCTTCTCTACTCAGACTCTGCGTGCTTCCTAATAAACACTTGAGTAACCAATTGGTGCATAGCCATATCTGTTGATCCCCTGTTTTCCTGGGGCCTAACAAAGAGTACAAGAATGTATAGTCTACAGTTTAAGCAAGCTCAAACCCCTGCTACTCTCAATTCTTTTATTACCTTTTGGCAGCTTCAGAATTACCTAGCCAACACATATCATTCAGTTACTATCAGTGTTGTGTATCTCACCAAAAATTGATAGACATACATACACATATAGAATCATACACTGCACTTACAGTACCCCGCAAAAAAAATACACTGCACTTATAGTGTCTTCCTCTTTGTTATCAGTCAGCCGCGATGAAAAAAGTCAGGATCCCAAGAAAAGTGCTACTTGACACTATGATGGAGCAGCTTGGCCTTCCGAACGCAGTATACTCAACTCTAAAATGACATAATATGCGTAAGAAATGACATATTTTAGCTCCTAAATGACTTCACATGCTTAGCTAGCTCCAAAATGACATAATAACCTTACTTAGCTCTAGAATGACCTTAGCATGTTTTACATCAAAATGACTTAGTATGCTTAGCTAGCTCAAAAATGACATAATAACCATACTTAGCTCCAAAATGACCTATTTTAAAGATATAAGTTGCATCATAATAATTTTCACATTTTAGTTGCATCATAATAATCTTCTTCTTCTAGTCTTCTTCTTCTAACTTTCTTCTTTCCCATTTTACAGATTTGCTTAAGATCACGTAAGCTTGGGTTGATGGAGTGCTTGTATTTAGTTTTTGTTTTGACCTTGTGAAACTTGCTACCTATGGATGAAACTGTGTAATATTGATGAAACTATGTATATGTACGGATGAAACTTGCTACTATTGGTAACATGTGTTGGATATATATGTGTTCATGACTATTGGTAATATGTGTTGAATATGCTATATTGGTCATATAAATATATTTGTGTTTGATTTTCTATGAAAATGAATTGATATAAGAAAAAACAAAATTAAATGGGGCAGTATAGTCACTTTGCCATCTGCTGGCAGATGGCAAAGAGCTTTGCCATCAGCTGACAGATGGCAAAGAGGCCACGTGTCATCTACATGTAAAATTTGGGCTGTCCTATTTGGGCTCTTTGCCATCTTCCAGCAGATGGCAAAGCTCTTTGCCATCTGCTGGCAGACGGCAAAGCATGCAGCCTTTGCCATCTGGCGGCGGCAGACGGCAAAGAGCTGCAGCCTTGCCAGCTCACTGGCAGATGGCAAAGTATGCCGTTAGCCTTCTAACGGGGCTAACCCCGTTAAGAGGCTTTGCCATCTGCCAGCTGATGGCAAAGGCACAGGCTCTTTGCCATCAGCCAGCAGACGGCAAAGAAGCCTTTGCCGGCAGGGTTTCAGACAAACTGTTTGCCATCTGCTGACAGATGGCAAAGCCTTTGCCATCCGCCGACCATGTGGCAGATGGCAAAGTGCCAGATTCCAGTAGTGCCTCTAGGTCTTTCCAGTATGGCAGGTCCCAAAATATAGATTTCTTCTTCCACATGGGTGCGCGTCCGTCAGCGTCCTTCGGAACAGGTTGTCTGCCAGGACCCTTTCCAAAGATTACCTTCAAATCCTTGACCATATCATGTACATCAGCACCAGTACGGTGGCGAGGCTTCGTCCGGTGATCTGCCTCACCTTTGAAATGCTTGCCTTTCTTTCTTACGGGATGCCTTGTCGGAAGAAATCGAAGATGTCCCAGGTACACATTCTTCCTACAACTATCCAAATATATACTGTCGGTATCATCCAAACAGTGCGTGCATCCGCGGTATCCCTTGTTTGTCTGTCCTGAAAGGTTACTGAGAGCAAGCCAATCATTGATGGTCACGAACAGCAACGCCTTTAGGTCAAATTCTTCCTGTCTGTGCTCATCCCACGCATGTACACCTGTTCCATTCCACAGCTGTAATAGTTCTTCAACTAATGGCCTTAGGTACACATCAATGTCGTTGCCGGGTTGCTTAGGGCCTTGGATGAGCACTGGCATCATAATGAACTTCCGCTTCATGCACAACCAAGGAGGAAGGTTATACAAACATAGAGTCACATGCCACGTGCTATGGTTGCTGCTCTGCTCCCCAAAAGGATTAATGCCATCTGCGCTTAGACCAAACCATACGTTCCTTGGGTCACCTGCAAACTCCTCCCAGTACTTTCTCTCGATTTTCTCCACTGCGAACCGTCAGCGGGTACTCTCAACTTTCCGTCTTTCTTACGGTCTTCTGCGTGCCACCGCATCGCCTTCGCATGCTCTTTGTTTTGGAACAAACGTTTCAACCGTGGTATTATTGGAGCATACAACATCACCTTGGCAGGAATCTTCTTCCTGGGGCGCTCGCCCTCGACTGATCTTATAACGCAATGCACCGCATACCGGGCAAGCGTTCAAATCCTCGTACTCACCGCGGTAGAGGATGCAGTCATTAGGGCATGCATGTATCTTTTGCACCTCTAACCCTAGAGGGCAGACAGCCTTCTTTGCTTCATACTTACTC
The DNA here is from genome assembly GCA_021605205.1 of Aegilops longissima. Taxonomy (NCBI): domain Eukaryota; kingdom Viridiplantae; phylum Streptophyta; class Magnoliopsida; order Poales; family Poaceae; genus Aegilops; species Aegilops longissima. The sequence goes on from CM038681.1 coordinate 19,876,265, forward strand.
TCGGGCAATTCGTTGTCCTTTGGAAGCATATTCTTTATCATTACCAGCAACTTTCCAAATCCCTTGTCAGATACACCATTCTCTGCCTTGCATTGCAGCAATTCAAGTGTGGTGGACGTGAATGGTTCTTGACGTAGAGTAACTGTGACCATTCTTACAGCCAACACATGGACAGGGCATAAAACCATCCGCCCGCTTGTTTGCCTCGGTAAGCGAAAGCGAAAAGTATGCACGCCATTAATGAACTCGGAAAGCATCGGTCATCATACATCCATTTTCAGCTCATCTTCATTACACAACACCGAAAAGACCAAATTAAATATATATATATATATATATATATATATATATATATATATATATAGGACAGAGCTATTCTGTTACCGGTAACAGAATATTATTCTGTTACCCTCGGCCCCTTATAGGGCGTGATCTGTTTCTCCAAACCGGTACGCCGAACATGAAAGGAAAAAAATCCCTCACACCAAATCTGGATCAGGTGAGCCGAACCCCGACCGAGAGCGCCACCATCTACCACCTTCCCCGGCCGACGGGCCTCCAGCAACCATCCCCCGACCACCGCGCCACCGCCCATCTTCCCCGGCCGCCGCGCCCCAGAACATCTTCCCCCGGCCGCCGCGCCTCCGGCCACCCTCCACGGCCATCGCGCCTCTGGCCTCCTCCTCCGCCGCCCTGGTCGTCCACCTCCCACCGCCGCCGCCGCACCTCCGACCACCTTCCCCCGGTTGTCGCGCCTCCGGCCTCCTTCCCTCCACCAGTGTCGTGCCTCCGGCCACCTCCCTCCAGCGCCGCCCCTCAGGCCACCTCCCTCCACCGCCGCCCCTCGGTCCAGCTCCCTTCGCCACCATTCAGCCTCCCGCCACCTCCCTCCGCCACCACCCGCCTCCAGCCACTTCCCTCCTGGCTGCACGCCCCGCGAAGAAGACCCGCCATCGCCACCTACTGCCGGCCCAACTCCTGGAGCCACTACATCAACGCACAGATGTTCAGTTTCGGTTTGAGTTCAACTTCTGCTGCCGGTATTTTTCTTGCATATGTTCAGTTCGACATCTCGTGGTTCTTCAGATCAACATAGTGTGCTTTTTCAATTCATCTTGCGGGTGAAAAAAGGAGCTCCCCTTTGAGTTCAAATGGGTTCAAAGAAAATGGTTGCTGCATTACAGCTAGTGTTTTTTTGTGTGTTGTTTGTATGCTCTGCAGTTACTTTTTGGGCATCATTCGATCTGGACCATAGTTGCTGCACGGATCTATTTAGCACATATAATTACAAAAACATAGTTCAAATAATATTCCCCCAAAAGTTTAATATTTAGGGTTCTGCACATGTCCTTACATCAGCTAATCTTCATCATATCCAGATAATGCCTAAAGTGAAGAGATTTCTTTTCAATTCAACTTTCGAATGCCTTTTCAGTTCATCTACTTGTCAGCCGTCCTGAGTTGCAGCATTGCTGCTACTATCAAATGTGTTTGCAAGATGCAACCATTATTGATGCATTTTTATTTCTGATCACTGATGGTTTCATGAGGATGTTCTAAAAAATTGCTACTGTAGGTTGATCTTTGTTGCATTTGGTACCGTCAATTAAAAATCATTCTTTCAGTTTAATTTTTCTTGGGTTGTCAAACAAAATCTAATGTACATGTGATGTCCAGTTTCTTCTTTAGGTTCAGTTCAATATCTAAAATCCTTTCAGTATAATTATTATGCTTCGTCCCCGCAACGCATCGCGCAGCCACCGACCTCCTCTGGTTGGGCCACACCACCACCGGTCGGTCCACAATGGTTGCTAGCAGCCGTCCAAGTTGAGAGCTGATGACAGTCCTCTGCATGTGTCAACGACACTCTCACGACAATCTCTCTCTCTGCAATAGTTTGGTTCCCCGGGTGAGTTCCTGCGGCTGAAGGTGGGCTTCCACGTTGAGGTGTGGAACGCAATGTACATGGAGATCCTGATGGAATACGATGATGGCGATGTGGCGCAGGTGGACCTCATGGAGTTCGGCTGGGCTGGCGGCGGTCGATGGTGGACGCGGGTGCATGAGTTGTGGGGCTCCATCTGCTGCTCGACCACCGCCTACTCCCACTCTGTTCACTGGTTTTATTTTCACTGTCACACCTGTTCCTCGTTGCCCTGCAGCACCAGGAGACACGAGATCACCTCCGGCGCCGCTGGTCACATGAAGGCCGTCAAAAATGGTATAATCTCCATAAAAAGGTGTTTGCCTATCTATATTCTCTACTGTTTAATTATAGCACAAACATTTGCCGAAACAGGGTGCTCAGGATGTCTATTTTAATTTCTTAAACACAAACTAGGTGCTCTCAGTTCAGTACGTGAACAATCATCAGTTCGTGAAAAGTACATATAACATTTTTTGTTGTGTGGGATTTGGGGGGTGCCTAGTCTGGCTAAGAATGCCTTAATTGTTGCTTTCTTTGCTCAGTTCAAGTGACAGAAAAAAAATCAGCTCGAGAATATATATGTAGGAGGTTGGGAGCAAAAAATCCTCATAATTTTTCTCAGTTCAAAGATTGGAAGCAAACAAACTGTAGCTAGTGGTTTCGATGTGTCAAAAGATGAACATTTCTGCTCTAATTAAGTTTGCATCAGAGATATAGCCATTTTCTTCTAAATAAAAACTTTTACATAAAACTGAATAACTATCTTACAGGCAGCTTACACAAAAACCCACCATTTAGGATAATACTACTACTACTACTACATCTCTGATAAAAACAAAGATGAAAACAGTGACTTGTTTTCTTCCTTATTAACTTCACTTTTGTTACTTTAGCATATTTTCTTCTTGTAGAAGTCTAGGTTTCTTCTAAATGTGAAGTTTAATTTCCCTGGGAATTTTGGTTTATAGATATGGGAGAACAATCCTGAATAGAAAGTTTCTTATATTAGTTCAGTTCAATATATAATTTTAGTTTAGTTCGATTCTTATTTTTAGTTCAATACATTCATTACCTAGAATAGCAACTATTTGTTAATTTGGAAAGCAAATGAATCTGAAACCTTTATGTTCGGGTATGACTTGGTATTGACTTGCTCCTTCCTGTCATGATTTAGGAGGTTCGGATGACCAGGGACGCGAGCACCTGCTTGAGAGCTCCTCCTCAATGAGTAATTGGCCTTGTGGTTCACTTGTGCTCTACACATGTTTCTCTTAATGCCTTTTAAAGAAAAGAACATGTTTCTGATGTTTAATAGTATGGTCCTTCTCAGCAGATGTTTACAGTAATACATCTTCTTTGTACAAACTTTTAAAAAGTTTCTTTTTGAACTTCTCACAATTAATAAACATGAACGTGATTATCTTTTTAACATGTACTGATATCATCTTCGTTGGATTTTTGTGCGTGTGCTTGTAACACAATCAGTTCAGATCTCGAGAGACCATAAGTTCAAGTTCACTAGTATTTATAAATGTTTATTGCAGTACTAGTATTTACAAATTTCGTATAATTTCCACGGGTCAGAGGTTGTACATATTTCTTATTTCTATTGCTATAAGTTCAAGTGATCAAATGCTATAAGCTCGCATGTTATTCTCCAATTAGTTCAAGTGATCATTGTTTTATTTTTGTATGTATATGTCTAAGAGTAAACTTTGTGACCTGAACTTTCTACTTACTGCTTAGAGAAGGTCCCTTTTGTGGTATGAACTTTCTTCTTATTGCTTAGAGAAGGTCCCTTGGAAAAGATGACTAGATTTCCAAGTTGGGTTATCCTCAAACATTTTATATTTTAATGTGGAATAGGAAAATGTGTTTGCTTTGGAGTGTGTTTTACAATTAAAACCTTTCAGACTTCATATTCTTTGTGTATGCAAAAAATAGAGGACAAAGCTGGCTACCTGCATATAGTTTTTATAATTTCCATGGGGAAACTAATATTCATGCACCTCTTTGGTGGATGTTTTGATGCATTTCCTTTGTGAATTGTAGTAGTCGGATGGTGTTACACAATTACTATTCTAGAGTCGTTGTTTATATTGTATTTTTTTAGCATTCTTGCAACCCTATTAACAACATCTTTTTGTGCAGTGTTTGTTGGTTTTTCTTTGATTTATGGACATCTTGGGCTTGCTGGGTGCAAAATCAAGAAGGCCAGTAAAGAGGTACTAGTAGGAGAGGAAGAAATAATGTGAAAAATGAGATAAATGTTAGAATAGCAAGTACAAAAGCGTGAGAGCGATTCAGATTTTTTTAAGGTTCTTGATGTACACGTATCTGTTGGTATGTAGATGCACTGTAATGTATCTGGAAAGTACAAACGGTTAATACCTCAATGGTGCACTATGCATCTTTGGCAGTTTTTATGCATTTTTATTGGTTGTCAAGCAATTTAAGGGTGCGCTATGTACTGAAGTATACATTCTCGAATCCGAGAATACAAAACTTTTCTTTTTGAAAAAAAATGTCATTCAGTTCAACGGCGGCCACCCCAGTTCGGGGGTAGTAAGTACCTCAGTACGAGTTAAAAACGGCGGTCCATTCGGAATAAAAGAAATGGCAGAAATTCGAATTGTAAAGTTCAAGCAAAGAAAGAAACCGCATGAAAATCCTGCTTAGTAAGTACCTCAGTACAAGTCGTAAAATGAGAGAAGTTCAGAACAACGTTGTCAAAAAAATGTCGAGTTAAAAAAAACAAACACATTTTATTTTTGAATAAAATATATTTCAGTTCGATGATACAAACCATAGAAGTACAGGGGCGACGATACAGTAAATCGTTGAAAACTTATGAGAAAAATATTACCGAAAAAACAGAGTAAAGTCTAGTTAGTGAAAACACGCTTAGTACAAACCCATGCAAGCATCAGTACAAGTACCCTTTTTCGGAACCATTCAAAATTACTCTACAAAAAATAGCTCAGTACAAACATACACATATATCAGTACGACTACTCTGTTTTTCAGACGAGAAAACAGCAGGATCCGTCATGCCGTATTCAAAATTACTCTTAAACGGTTGCGAAGTAGAGAAAACGTTCAACATGACTAAGTTTCGTATTTTCGGTAGCTATCCAACGGTATATCATTTGTCATATTTCGAAAAAAATTTAAAAAAAATCGCGTTCGAAATCAAATTTGACCGTATTCGAATTCATTTTTAAACCTTAGAAAAACTTTTCTATACGCAAAAGTTGCGCATTTTCCATAGCTTTCCAACGCCGTATCATTTGTGTCAATCCGACAAACCGTTTGCAAAAAATCGCGAAAATACATTTCGCCCAGAATTTCACCGTTTTTCAAATTACTTTAAAATCATATAGAATTAGAAAAAACAATACTTATATGGAAGATACGGATTTTCACCAGATTTCCAAGGCCATCTTATTTGCTCAATTCCGACAAACTGTTTGAAAATTGAGTCTAAAATACGATTCATGTTTTCGGTTTTGAAAAAAATGATTTTTTCAAAACTGCTCTTAAACCATAATGATTTTGCAAAAACGTTCAATATAGTTGAAATATGGTTGTCAAGAGCTTTCCAACGATATATTACACGCCCCGTTCCGACAAAAAAATTATAAAAAGTTTTGAACTAAAGCAGATGATCTGTTAAACACAATTGAAAGCATCAGTTCAACCGCTTCGAAAACATCAGTACAACCACCTGAAACCGTCAGTTCAAAAAGGGTAACAAAATAATATTTTGTTACGCGTAACAGAATAGCCCAGATGTATATATATATATACCCTCAGCCCCTTATAGGGTGTGATCTGTTTCTCCAAACCGGTACGCCGAACATGAAAGGAAAAAAAAATCCCTCACACCAAATCTGGATCAGGTGAGCCGAACCCCGACCGAGAGCGCCACCATCTACCACCTTCCCCGGCCGCCGCGCCTCCGGCAACCATCCCCCGACCGACGCGCCACCGCCCATCTTCCCCGTCAGCCGCGCCCCAGACCATCTTCCCCCGGCCGCCGCGCCTCCGGCCACCCTCCACGGCCATCGCGCCTCCGGCCTCCTACCTCCGCCGCCGCCGCGCCTCCGTCCACCTCCCACCGCCGCCGCCGCACCTCCGACCACCTTCCCCCGGTTGTCGCGCCTCCGGCCTCCTTCCCTCCACCAGCGTCGTGCCTCCGGCCACCTCCCTCCAGCGCCGCCCCTCGGGCCACCTCCCTCCACCGCCGCCCCTCGGGCCACCTCCCTTCGCCACCATTCAGCCTCCGGCCACCTCCCTCCGCCACCACCCGCCTCCAGCCACTTCCCTTCTGGCTGCACGCCCCGCGAAGAAGACCCGCCATCGCCACCTACTGCCGGCCCAGCTCCTGGAGCCACTACATCAACGCACAGATGTTCAGTTTCGGTTTGAGTTCAACTTCTGCTGCCGGTATTTTTCTTGCATATGTTCAGTTCGACATCTCGTGGTTCTTTAGATCAACATAGTGTGCTTTTTCAATTCATCTTGCGGGTGAAAAAAGGAGCTCCCCTTTGAGTTCAAATGGGTTCAAAGAAAATGGTTGCTGCATTACAGCTAGTGTTTTTTTGTGTGTTGTTTGTATGCTCTGCAGTTACTTTTTGGGCATCATTCGATCTGGACCATAGTTGCTGCAGGGATCTATTTAGCACATATAATTACAAAAACATAGTTCAAATAATATTCCCCCAAAAGTTCAATATTTAGGGTTCTGCACATGTCCTTACATCAGCTAATCTTCATCATATCCATATAATGCCTAAAGAGAAGAGATTTCTTTTCAATTCAACTTTCGAATGCCTTTTCAGTTCATCTACTTGTCAGCCGTCCTGAGTTGCAGCATTGCTGCTACTATCAAATGTGTTTGCAAGATGCAACCATTATTGATGCATTTTTATTTCTGATCACTGATGGTTTCATGAGGATGTTCTAAAAAATTGCTACTGTAGGTTGCCCTTTGTTGCATTTGGTACCGTCAATTAAAAATCATTCTTTCAGTTTAATTTTTTTTGGGTTGTCAAACAAAATCTAATGTACATGTGATGTCCAGTTTCTTCTTTAGGTTCAGTTGAATATCTAAAATCCTTTCAGTTTAATTCTTATGCTTCGTCCCGGCAACGCATCGCGCAGCCACCGACCTCCTCTGGTTGGGCCACACCACCACCGGTCGGTCCACAATGGTTGCTAGCAGCCGTCCAAGTTGAGAGCTGATGACAGTCCTCTGCATGTGTCAACGACACTCTCACGGCAATCTCTCTCTCTGCAATAGTTTGGTTCCCCAGGTGAGTTCCTGCGGCTGAAGGTGGGATTCCACGTTGAGGTGTGGAACGCAATGTACATGGCGATCCTGATGGAATACGATGATGGCGATGTGGCGCAGGTGGACCTCATCGAGTTCGGCTGGGCTGGCGGCGGTCGATGGTGGACGCGGGTGCATGAGTTGTGGGGCTCCATCTGCTGCTCGACCACCGCCTACTCCCACTCTGTTCACTAGTTTTATTTTCACTATCACACCTGTTCCTCGTTGCCCTGCAGCACCAGGAGACACGAGATCACCTCCGGCGCCGCTGGTCACATGAAGGCCGTCAAAAATGGTATATTCTCCATAAAAAGGCGTTTGCCTATCTATATTCTCTACTGTTGAATAACAGCACAAACATTTGCCGAAACAGGGTGCTCAGGATGTCTATTTTAATTTCTTAAACACAAACTAGGTGCTCTCAGTTCAGTACGTGAACAATCATCAGTTCGTGAAAAGTACATATAACATTTTTTGTTGTGTGGGATTTGGGGGGTGCCTAGTCTGGCTAAGAATGCCTTAATTGTTGCTTTCTTTGCTCAGTTCAAGTGACAGAAAAAAAAGCAGTTCGAGAATATATATGTAGGAGGTTGGGAGCAAAAAAACCTCATAATTTTTCTCAGTTCAAAGATTGGAAGCAAACAAACTGTAGCTAGTGGTTTCGATGTGTCAAAAGATGAACATTTCTGCTCTAATTAAGTTTGCATCAGAGATATAGCCATTTTCTTCTAAATAAAAAGTTTTACATAAAACGGAATAACTATCTTACAGGCAGCTTACACAAAAACCCACCATTTAGGATAATACTACTACTACTACTACATCTCTGATAAAAACAAAGATGAAAACAGTGACTTGTTTTCTTCCTTATTAACTTCACTTTTTTTACTTTAGCATATTTTCTTCTTGTAGAAGTCTAGGTTTCTTCTAAATGTGAAGTTTAATTTCCTGGAATTTTGGTTTATAGATATGGGAGAACAATCCTGAATAGAAACTTTCTTATATTAGTTCAGCTCAATATCTAATTTTAGTTTAGTTCGATTCTTATTTTTAGTTCAATACATTCATTACCTAGAATAGCAACTATTTGTTAATTTGGAAAGCAAATGAATCTGAAACCTTTATGTTCGGGTATGACTTGGTATTGACTTGCTCCTTCCTGTCATGATTTAGGAGGTTCGGATGACCAGGGACGCGAGCACCTGCTCGAGAGCTCCTCCTCAATGAGTAATTGGCCTTGTGGTGCACTTGTGCTCTACACATGTTTGTCTTAATGCCTTTTAAAGAAAAGAACATGTTTCTGATGTTTAATAGTATGGTCCTTCTCAGCAGATGTTTACAGTAATACATCTTTTTTGTATAAACTTTTAAAAAGTTTCTTTTTGAACTTATCACAATTAATAAACATGAACTTGATTATCTTTTTAACATGTACTGATATCATCTTCGTTGGATTTTTGTGCGTGTGCTTGTAACACAATCAGTTCAGATCTCGAGAGACCATAAGTTCAAGTTCACTAGTATTTATAAATGTTTATTGCAGTACTAGTATTTACAAATTTCGTATAATTTCCACGGGTCGGAGGTTGTACATATTTCTTATTTCTATTGCTATAAGTTCAAGTGATCAAATGCTATAAGCTCGCATGTTATTCTCCAATTAGTTCAAGTGATCATTGTTTTATTTTTGTATGTATATGTCTAAGAGTAAACTTTGTGACCTGAACTTTCTACTTACTGCTTAGAGAAGGTCCCTTTTGTGGTGTGAACTTTCTTCTTATTGCTTAGAGAAGGTCCCTTGGAAAAGATGACTATATTTCCAAGTTGGGTTATCCTCAAACATTTTATATTTTAATATGGAATAGGAAAATGTGTTTGCTTTGGAGTGTGTTTTACAATTAAAACCTTTCAGACTTCATATTCTTTGTGTATGCAAAAAATAGAGGACAAAGCTGGCTACCTGCATATAGTTTTTATAATTTCCATGGGGAAACTAATATTCATGCACCTCTTTGGTGGATGTTTTGATGCATTTCCTTTGTGAATTGTAGTTGTCGGATGGTGTTACACAATTACTATTCTAGAGTCGTTGTTTATATTGTATTTTTTTAGCATTCTTGCAACCCTATTAACAACATCTTTTTGTGCAGTGTTTGTTGGTTTTTCTTTGATTTATGGACATCTTGGGCTTGCTGGGTGCAAAATCAAGAAGGCCAGTAAAGAGGTACTAGTAGGAGAGGAAGAAATAATGTGAAAAATGAGATAAATGTTAGAATAGCAAGTACAAAAGCGTGAGAGCGATTCAGATTTTTTTAAGGTTCTTGATGTACACTTATCTGTTGGTATGTAGATGCACTGTAATGTATCTGGAAAGTACAAACGGTTAATACCTCAATGGTGCACTATGCATCTTTGGCAGTTTTTATGCATTTTTATTGGTTGTCAAGCAATTTAAGGGTGCGCTATGTACTCAAGTATACATTCTCGAATCCGAGAATACAAAACTTTTCTTTTTGAAAAAAAATGTCATTCAGTTCAACGGCGGCCACCCCAGTTCGGGGGTAGTAAGTACCTCAGTACGAGTTAAAAACGGCGGTCCATTTGGAATAAAAGAAACGGCAGAAATTCAAATTGTAAAGTTCAAGCAAAAAAAGAAACCCCATGAAAATCCTGCTTAGTAAGTACCTCAGTACAAGTCGTAAAATGAGAGAAGTTCAGAACAACGTTGTCAAAAAAATGTCGAGTTAAGAAAAACAAACACATTTTCTTTTTGAATAAAATATATTTCAGTTCGATGATACAAACCATACAAGTACCGGAGCGACGATACAGTAAATCATTGAAAACTTACGAGAAAAATATTACCGAAAAAACAGAGTAAAGTCTAGTTAGTGAAAACATGCTTAGTACAAACCCATGCAAATCATCAGTACAAGTACCCTTTTTCGGAACCATTCAAAATTACTCTACAAAAAATAGCTCAGTACAAACATACACATATATCAGTACGACTACTCTGTTTTTCAGACGAGAAAACAGCAGGATCCGTCATGCCGTATTCAAAATTACTCTTAAACGGTTGCGAAGTAGAGAAAACGTTCAACATGACTAAGTTTCGCATTTTCGATAGCTATCCAACGGTATATTATTTGCCATATTTCGACAAAAATTTAAAAAAAATCGCGTTCGAAATCAAATTTGACCATATTCGAATTCATTTTTAAACCTTAGAAAAACTTTTCTATACGCAAAAGTTGCGCATTTTCCATAGCTTTCCAACGCCGTATCATTTATGTCAATCCGACAAACTGTTTGCAAAAAATCGCGAAAATACATTTCGCCCAGAATTTCACCGTTTTTCAAATTACTTTAAAATCATATAGAATTAGAAAAAACAATACATATATGGAAGATGCGGATTTTCACCAGATTTCCATGGCCATATTATTTGCTCAATTCCGACAAACCGTTTGAAAATTGAGTCTAAAATACTATTCACGTTTTCAGTTTTGAAAAAAATGATTTTTTTCAAAACTGCTCTTAAACCATAATGATTTTGCAAAAACGTTCAATATACTTGAAATATGGTTGTCAAGAGCTTTCCAATGATATATTACACGCCCCGTTCCGACAAAAAAATTATAAAAAGTTTTGAACTAAAGCAGACGATCTGTTAAACACAATTGAAAGCATCAGTTCAACCGCTTCGAAAACATCAGTAGAACCACCTGAAACCGTCAGTTCAAAAAGGGTAACAGAATAATATTTTGTTACGCGTAACAGAATAACAGATATATATATATATATATATATATATATATATATATATATATATATATATATATATATATATATATATATATATATATATATATATATATATATATATATGAAAAGAAATATATATCCTGACCTGCTTCTTTGGACGCATATTATTTTTTGAATTATGACTTATGAGTCACAGGAATATGAACAACTTGGAAAGCAATATATGGTCGGTAACTTGAGAGAAATCACAACAAAAAAAACTAAAATCACTTTTCCAATAGTCTTTAACTAATAGAAGTAACAATAATAAGTGTATACGACTAAGAAAAATCTCAGAGATAGAATGATGCATTTCTGGAGTGTGCAAGGCAAAGATAGACAGATAGAACTACAAAAACAGCGCCAAATAAGCGCCAGCTGCTTTATCCAGGAACGAAAAGACGAATGTATTAACACAGCTATTCAAATGCACACCTTTGCATGATATCCTGATGCTTCTTCCCTCTTCTTCTTTTTCTATGAATGGAAGTAAGTCATCAATTAAGGATATCATCAGTAAGATAGAATACAAGTTAGGCAATAGGCATACAGAGCAAAGGCATTACTGCAGTACCTCATATATCTAGTAACCTATGACTCTTGACAGGTACATATGATGTATCATCAAATGAAATTTTACAAACCAAATGATGAAATTCAGTCGTCTCTGAGCATCAGACCATATAAACTCTGATGCCAGACTAACTTTCCTCAATACGGTGACTCCGTCGTCTCTCCAACATGAACCATATACAATAGAAATTTTAAAAAGTGGATCTCCCACCAAAATGGATTATATAATCTAAGGTATGGAAATATCAAACATGTTCAGATAATTCCAGTTCTTTACCATCACCACTTAATAAAAATAGCATAAAAGGGCAAAGATACCAGGGTACTTAAGACTTTCTACAACATGTAATACTCGGCTAATTTAGGTCCAATAACATAGATGTGTTAACTGGCAAACACTACTCATCAGGTCCAATACTCGGTTTATTTCTATCCCATTTCAATATCAAGAATGATTATACGTAACCAGGTACATATCAAAAACAAATAATGAAATAATGTCTACTAGTAGCTCATATCTCTGAATACGGCCACACTGATTTCAGTGTACATTTTAGGAGCAATGGAAAACCAGAAAAATATAAACAACTCACATAGTAAAGCTAAAACTAAGTATTGCACGCTATCGAGACCAATCTGGTGTGAAACATCTTCCGCTGCAGAAGGACATCAGGGTCAATCACAGCGGCAGGGCCATTAGCACAACCAATAGGAACTGCAAACCGGACCACGATCATAGCCAAAAGAACTGAAGAGCGAGCAAGCTCCCTGTAAGTCGACGTATATTCATAATTAGAGTCTAAAATAACAAACCCATCCAAACCGAGTAAAAACAAATAGCTTGGAAAGCAGCCTTCTCGTAAAGCGAGAATGAATCTACATTGTCTTGAGCCTGAAACCTCATCATGCTCAGGGAATCTCTTCCGGGCACCTCTGAGCACGACCCATCATGCATTATCTCTCTCGAGTATGAATGGAATGGCAACGAACACCGGGAGGCAACCACAACCAACATATCTACATACAAACAACTCACAGCCAAAATCCTGCCACCCACAAAATATAACCCAAAATTAGCCCACTCACACAGAAAAAGCTAGAAAGCACCCAACACAAACAAAAGTTAGAAATGGTAAGTTTGACTTCTGCTGCTTGTGCATCCAAAGAACATAAAACAAGAAGTTCTTATGTCCCACACCAAGCCAAGAACCAAGGATATGCAAGTGCTGAAAGTATACTATGCACATAATCTCGCCACCACTCAAAGGCTGCTACCAAATTGATATCATCGATAATAAAACAATTAAAAGCATCTTCCCAGAAGCGACATGAGACAGATGCTGAAGATTCACACTCACCAAAGATGAACCGTAGCATGCATACATAAGCTCCATTCAAATCCTTCAAAGGCTCAAATTCTGCACAGACCAAAATGAAAAGGTCCAAATCAACTCACCCACATCACCAATATAGCATCAGACAATATACTTCCAGCAATCATTCATGTGATTCATCTTTTCCAAACCACTAATCACACAAAAGTTCATGAAAGTATGGGTACACCACCATCCCGACATCCATCACTAACATGTCTTCATCTATCAAAAAAAATGGAGGTGAAACCATAATCAACTAAATATACAAAAATTTACCAATGTCCAGGGATTAAGTACAGCATGGAGTGGACGAGATGTTTGGGAGAAGGGAGGAGGGACCTGGGCGACGACGTCTGGTTCGTCCTTGCAGGAGGCGGCCACGGCCTTCTTGGCGCGCAGGATCTAGCTGAAGGAAGCGCCTGCGACGAGTCATCCGCGTGCAAGGCCGCCAGGCCCCACGAGGCAGGGAGCCTGCGGAGGAGGGAGCCGCCGGCGCCGACGCCGCGGAGGGAGAGGGCCATGGGCCCCTCGAGGCAGGGGGCCTGTAGAATAGGGAGCCGCCGGCGCCGGTGCCGCTGAGGGAGAGGCCCGTGGCCATTCATCTCTGGCTGCTCGCGCTGACGCTCGCCTGGTAGGAGCACCGAGAGGGCGCGGAGGAGAAGACGCGATGGCGCGAGGGCGAGCGGAGGCGGCGGCGAGGGCGAGCAGAGGCGGCGGCCCCCATCCTCCCCGGTGCGGTTGACGCACGGCGCCCACGCCTCCGGCAACCGCGGCGCGAACCCGCGGAGGCACGCGCACACTGACGACGCCCTTCCTCTCTGGCCGCTTCCTTCACAGCGGGAGGATGGCCTGGGCGAGCCGCGGCGGCGGTCGGCGAGCGCGGGCCTAGGGTTTGGATGGTCGGAGGGAGAGAGGCGAGGCGGGGGAATAGGAGAGGGGCAGGCGCGAGTGGGAGAGGAGAGACGGCTAGGTCATCTCCCCGCGGGCCATCGCCTTTTATACACCCCTAGGCAAAATGTCAAAAATGCCCTCGGCGGCCACCCAATTTTACAGGCGGTGGCACGAAACGGAGGTAACTATTCATTCCTATAGTGCTCATCCTAGATCCGACGGCCGAGGTCTTCCAAGGACTCGATCCGATGGCCCAGATCTGATCAAGCAACCAGATCCAACGGGCCAGAATCCAAATCGCTGTGAGAGCTTGGTGGAACATTGGTCTCTTATTTCTGGATGTTGAGCAGTATATCCCACTGTGTAAAAAACATTTGATCCCACGCTCGATCCAGGGAAGGAACCAAACACGCCTTGCTCAGGCTAGCCCCGGCATGCAAAAAATGCCCATCATCTCATGCTCGATCCAAGCAACAGTTTTTTTCCCAAGCACAGTCTCCAGGCCTCCGACCAAACACAAAGTTTCTTTGTAGCTCGTCCTACGCGATGCTCCTTATCTGTGTTGTTAATCGCCGTATCGAGATGTGTGCTAGCAAAGTATTATCACAGCAGCCACAAACTGATTAGTCAGAAAAATGAAGGCTATATAAACAGTGGATTGATTCCCTTGTAGGTATTGAGTGCCACACCCAGGGCTGTCCCATCACCTCACCCGTCATGTCTCGGTCTCGCCTTCGAACAAAGGACAAAGGACAAAGAAGTCGCTGCACATCTCTCTTCCCCGTGTCTCAATCATGCATTAAAATCTCCTGACATGCATGCACAACAGTCTTGTATCACGAGCTCACTTTCTCCTCATGTTTTCTCTTTTTTAATTTAACAACAATCTTACATGAAAACACAAGCATTCTCATTCCGTCTTCACCTCTCTCTCTTAACTCTGAAGAAAAAAAAATGTAGCCTAGCCGACATCTTGCACTCGCAATAAGACAAATTGAAAACTAAGAAATAAAAATGTTGACCCGTTTAACACCAAACCAGTGGCGTTACAATTCTTCATGTGAAAGAAAAACCCGATGGCACCAGACAACACACCGTGTAGTCATGCATATAAAAAAATACGTTCAAGAAAATTGTAGCACACGCAGATTCGTCTGCACAAAACGCTGGCAGTGGTGTGCATGCGCGCTGATTAGTACTGTGCGCCATGCGGCCTAACTTCTAGGAACCTAGGACCTATATCCTACTACGCCACTACACTGCCATGCGTGCTTAATAAGCTGCACCAGCTGCTAATGACACTGCATGGCTCAAAACAGCCTGCATCAAGAACGAATCTTTGCTCACATCCATATGCACTTGGCCAGTTTGAATGGTGAGGATATAGGGTGCCGTGTAGCTCGTCCTACAAAAAACCATACTCCCAAACAAACATACCTATAGCCCAACACCCAGATGTTAATGCTATCTACCTAACTATCATTGTTAGATGCAAGGCGCCAACCAGCTATGATGATGGTTCTTTTTTTGTCTCAGGTGCCCGTTTTCCTACTCCTGCATAAGTGTTGTGCTGCTCGACTGTTGAGCCTTGCCTGCCATTGTGTTCTTTTGCGGTTACGGTGTTATGGGGTTTTCGCCCCATAGGCGAGTTCCTGTGGTGTGTTTCTCGACGATGCATTGAACTTGCTCTCCTCTTGCTCATCTCGATTAAACTGTGGATTTGGACTTTGAATTTCCGTTATCAGTTACTGGTTATCAGTTAATGGAAAGGGATTGTGCATGGTTCAATTTCTAAAAACGGATCAAGTGGTCTGGTTTATCACAAACCCTTTTTTAAACGACTGCCTTGGTTATGCTGGATATTGGCTAGCTGAGCCAGACCTTATATTCTAGTATCTCTCTCTCTCTCTCTCTCTCTCTCTCTCTCTCTCTCTCTCTCTCAAGAACTCTCTCTCTCCCCGTTACAAATATGTGTACATGTCCTTTACCAAAAGAAAAACGGCCGGAGCTTCATTGATTTTGGGACGGAGGGAGTACTTTCTTTTTCTTGGCAGAAATCCATCTGGGAACTAACCGACAAATTGTACACTTTTAAGAAAAAGGGTTTCCCCGCTTTATATTATAAAACAACCAACCGATACAACCAGCTCACTGGGGCCGCAGCACAAACAAACCCAAAACAAAAAATGAGAGAAAGATAAAGAAACAAATGCCGACGCCGGCAGCTCAACTAAGCGAAGATGGCCGATATCCGCCGCACCCTCCGGAGATGACAAATTGTATGCTTTCAAAAGGAAAGAAAAAACTATCAAGTTTCACACGTGCGCGTGAGCTCCTTATTTAGCCTGGTTGACTACTTTTAGCACGTGGACACGTGGGTCTGTATATTATGATAAATAAATCTAGACCGTTCAAATATGTTAACACTAGAGCAATGGATCTTCATCATTTGTTTTCTATGGTCTTGATAATATAATAGATAGAATATTGTTCACAAATAACTATGCATGGTTTTTTTTTTGTTAAGTTGAACCATAGGTATCAATAATCTGTAGCTTTTTTTATCCTTACTAACGGAATAGTGACCGGCTAGGAATGCTTTCTAATAGACTTTTCTGTGTTCTTTATTGGGAGGCTTGTAGGATCGTAGTTGAAATTTGCAGTCTAGTTGGGCATGAGGTAGATCATCATTGAAATGGACGCTGAAGAACACGTTGACAAGCCATGATCGTGGACCTGCTTCCGGGAGATCAAGTTTCTGCTTTTTACTGATTTTATTACTATGATTGGTTCAATATTGTTTCTTTTTCTCGCTGGTGTGCTTCTAATATTGTGCACATGCCTTAGCCGCTCGTGGTGGAACTACATATTGCGTTGGCGTGATATGCCTGCTCATGGTTTCCAACGATTTAGCTGCACCAATATGGTAACAAGCCCTACTCCCTTCCTGTCAAAAATGGAAAATAACAATCTATATTCATCAGTCAACTTGCATCATGTGACTCATGGAGTTGCTTGTGTAAATACTCGGCTCTGTGATGTGATGCGCTGAACTAGATGGATGGACAAGAAACAGTAGACATTTGCACTTATTTGTGAGGTCCGTACACACAATTGATCTTTGCCTTATTTGTTCCGAGGTGCTACTCAGATCATGTTCTATATAATCATTGTCGCAATATTGATGCATTACTGGCAAATCAAGTACTCAAGGTGCTTCATGAATCAGGACCATAATATTTTCCTTGATTGTGCACGTTGGTGAGAGAGAGAGAGAGAGAGAGAGAGAGAGAGAGAGAGAGAGAGAGAGCCTGAAGGTCCACTTCTACTATAAATACTTCCTAGTGGATATGTGATGAGCCAGTATATAAGAAGCCTGAAGGTCTCCTCACATCTCAGACTCTTTGCTTATCAAGAAGACATTGATCTGTCTCCTTTGCGCCAAGTCTCTCTAAAACTACCCATGTACCATCAGCTAAAATTGCAATGAAGAACTAGATGGCTATGCTGTACATGTTTATCATGGGGTGGGGGTGGGGGGGGGGGGTGTTGCATTTTGAGATTCTACCTAGGCACGGGAGGCACAGGTAAAACAAGGATCAATTCTTGCATCTAATCTTCTTCTAAAGTTCTTAGGACATCCATAGGGTGGTTAAGTGCATCTACTGATTACTTCAGTTGCGCTATAGTTATTCTAAATCTCATAACTTACTTCTTCTCTATCTTCCCTCATTTTAGATAGAATACATGAAAATTCATCACTTGTCTACACTTCGTTAATTGTCAATGGATGGCAACATCTTTTAGTTCCACTGACCATCACCTCCAGACTTCTTTTATTTCAAAAGGAGGGTACTAACCGAGTTGAACATCAGTTTTTGAATTACATGTCATTAATGTTTCTCAAATTTGGATAAATAAAAATACAAAAGGTAGACATTATATCGGAAAAAAATTCTTTCTCCTTATTGTCATGTGTATGGCTTGTTTTTACATTTTTGTTTTCATTTATGTGTTCGTTTACTTCGATAATCTCTCATCTAGATACTGTGTTTCCACTACAGGAAATTGGTTGGGTCCACCATGAAGATGCCTTCTTGAACTCACACTTGATAGGACTCGGCTTGAGGAATTAGGAACTGGGTCATTGGACTAATTAACCGCTGTAATACCATGTAAAAGTTGTACATATATAAGCTGAATAGATATGTCGTATTGTGTCGTACTGATCTAAACTCGCTGGGGTATATATAGAGTACAACATGGGAAGTGGATTGGAGAACAACGCAAGTCATTTTTGGTGTAAACCAAATCTATCTCTATCTGCAGTTATCTCTAACTAGCGTGTTTATACTTCTAACAAGTGTTACAGAAGTCGGCAAAGCCTCACGGCAGCGACAGATGAATTTGTGAAAACACAGTTAGTTGTATGTTAATGTTGTTTATTTAGACATAAAAAGCTTCCCAGACCAACCATGAAGCAATGAATCTACTCTAAGTGAAAATGGACACCAATTGTTTCTGGCAAACAAGGAGGTTAACATAGCAGAAGCTGCTCCATTTAGAGCGACTCAATACACACATACCAGTGTTGGTTCGCAGGTCCAATTTGAGGCAATTTTTAGGTGCATCTGTACGTAGCAAATGCATGGATAAGTAAAGGCGTCATCAAACATAAGTAGATTTCATTGATGTTTCTCAAGGACAACATGTGCGGCCAGGCTAGATGGACTTGCACCCTATGCATGTGTTAGAATAGATCATATATGTGTAACCGTGTGTGCTTGACTCAATACACTCCTCATGATCTACTCCTCCTGCTGCCAAGGAGATTCCACTTAGACCTAATTCTTAACCTCTATATTTCTAGCTAACTCTGTTTGTTCCTTCTCCTTGCATTGCATGCTCTTATTTTAGTGAAGCATGTATATAACACCAAGTGAGCTTCCTAGTTTTGTTACCCTGGCAGTTTCTTTGTCAATTTCTCCCTGCTAATCTTTGTATCCACCGGATAAAAGTGTGAATCAGGGATCAAGAGATAAACACTTGTTTGTATGCAAGGGGCGTTTCAACCATCTAGGCATGGGAGACACGGGGAATGAAATGGTCAGCTGAGGCGTCAGATCTTGTACAAAAGGCTTTAGGATTCCCACCGTATGTTTTTAACAAGGTCACTAGGACACAAATGTCCACAACCACTTTTCGGTTCCATTGCAATTGGTTGATTGTACAAAAGTAGGCTAACTCAGTCATGCTCGCTATTGATGTACAAATAGTCCAGTTGAACTGAATTTTGCCAAGTCTCTCACTCTAAACTCAATTTTGCACTTTTAATCAGACTTCTTACTTATGAAACTATGAGCATAGTGAGAGTATTCCGGGACATACATTTACAACACTTGTGAATCTCAAGCTTTACAACAATCCTTTTTTATTGGTATGTCGATGATCTTTCTTAATACAAATATAACTATTATACCAGGGACATGATTCATCAGTGGATCGTAGTACCCTGACAAAGAGTTATTGATGAGATTACTAAAACTTCAGAAGGAGCCCCACTGCAATAACTGTTTCAAACAAAGCATCAAAACCGCTTGCATTTTGTTTACAAATAAAAAAATCTTGCTTGATGCTTGCGTACTGTCCAGTATAAAGCATAAAAAAATTGCTCCATATTCAGAGAAATGCATAAATTCCTTTTTTTAATGGTAAAAGGGAGCATCATAGATTGATGTTTCGATGATTGAACTCATTATAACACATTTCAAATGTTTGGGGATCCATTATGGGTAAGGTGGCCCCTAACGTCTGGCAAAGGAAGCTAGCTAGTTCATGCACCAGAAATTAATCTCTCTCCTGACAAGATTTGCAAACAGGATAATTGAAGAGACATGTCAACAGAGAAACCGACCGCTGATGGATCGTGATGAAGAAGTAGGAAGTTGGATTGTGATCTGGCATTAAGACAAGATTAGTACTCAGCTATGAAAGATATCATAAGGATTCCCGAAAGCAACAAGGCAAGGATAGCATGGCAACACATTCTCCAATTGCATAACTTGTCATATAATTGTACGAATAACATCTCATCCTACTCTAGCTATTACCAAACTCAAATAATAGTGTCTATGAAGGTAAGCATCTCAAGGTTCTTAAAAAATTATAAGAGCTTATATCTATCATATACCAATCAACTTTTCAGAGATAGACCAACAATGCAGGGAGACAAGTGGGGCCATGTAATATAGAGTTGACTCATTTGTATGTGCGAGAAATGAGCATTGATGCATATCCATGTGAAAAGCCTAGGGGGAAAACCTGCACTAATTTTAATTTATAGGAGTTTGGTGAATCCAAGATTCAGATTGGGTGTAGGGAAACCGTACTATCAAGAGGAGCACAAGCAAATGTACTTCAGTTAAAATGACATGAAAACCCCGAGACAAAGATCCTCAAAAGTATCCACTTTAATCACTCTACATATGACATCTTACTAAGAGTATCTGAGTGTGCTAACCCTAGAAATTCAAACCCATTTTTTCCAAAGTTTGGAACCATTGCTCATGTGTGTTAGCTACAGCTCACAATCCTAACTTTTCGCACGGTACTTCCAAACATCTTTTGTTTGCTTCTCTGCCAGGTCATAGTATAAGTATGATTCCTCTGATCATGTTCACGTGGTATTTTTGAGTCGTGAGTTTGGTATTCATGAATTAATTTCTAGTAAGAACTACTCTTTCTCTTGTGGTACTACCGAGATGTTGGTTTTGCCAGATAGTTCTGAGCTAGGTCGATGATCCCTTCATTCACACTCTTTTTCCTGCTGCATTCCGCCAAGAGTAGTTATCCTGATAACACCTAGTTGCCAACTCCACAATGATGTAATTATGACCTGACATATTGTGGAATGTTTAGCTTGTCTGGGAGCATATTTTGATTTATTTTCCGAGAGAGAGAGAGAGAGAGAGAGAGAGAGAGAGAGAGAGAGAGAGAGATAGATAGATTGATTGAAAGGGAAAACCCTAGAACAGAACGTTCTACGGTATTTTTATATTAATAAATAAATATTTATAGCGGAGAAAAATTACAAAGTGAGTTGACAAAACTCAACCAATTCCCTGTTTAGGTATCATTGAAAATTATGTCAAAAACTGTTCAGACCATTCCTTGAGTTGCTGTATTATTCCTGCTCTTGCACGAACCTCTGTTGCTTTGAAACTTTCTTGTAGATAGTATTGCCATCCCCCGACGTGAGCTGGTGCTTGACGGAAAATTTTATCATTTCGAACTAGCCAGATGCTCCAACTAGCTGTGACAATGATATCAAAAGCTATGTCTTTGGGGAAAATTTCAGCCAGGAAGCAACATTCATCGAAACTAGAGATGCCTCTCTTTCTTTGTGGGGCTATTTTGTTCAAACATTGACGAGCAAAATTGCAATCCCAAAAGAGGTGGGATAGAGTTTCCTCCGTGTTCTCAGCACAAAGAGCACAATTATAGGACTGAAGGGTCATCTTTTTCCGTTTCAGGAGGTTTCTGGTGTTGACTCTATCATGAAGTAGAAGCCAGAAGAAGATTTTGTGAGTAAGCCTGTTTGAACTCTTCCACAGCAGCTTAAAGAGGTGGTGGCTTGTAGATGGGCCTATGATGGCCTTGTAAGTTTGAATGGCAGAGAACTTAGGAGTGTTTGCTTTCAATGACCATTTGTCAGGCTGATCTGGCATTTGGGGCTCATCAAGAATGATTTGCAGTTGGTTGAACTGATCGTATGCTTGCCTAGACAAAGGCATGTAGAACAACTCTTCAAGTGAGTGAAGTGCCATCACCTGCTGAAGGGAGGTGTTAGCTTGATTGGTGTATGAAAATAACTCTGGGAATGTATCCTTTAGTTCGGTTTGCCTCCACCGATCATGCCAAAAAAGTACTATATCTCCAATTCCAGCCTGGCAATGATAAAGTTGCTTGTACTTGGGTAACAGTTTTAGGATGTCCTTCCACCAGAATGAGCCTATCATTCTTTCCCCCGGCCGACTGTTGCTATAGTATGATTCCCAAGCAATCTTGACCCATGGAATGTTTTCCTTATTAAGGAATTTATGAAGAAATTTCATCAGAAGAGCCTGATTGTGTGTATGAATCTCCAGCACACCTAAGCCTCCATGATTTTTGGGCTGACACACCTTTTCCCAAGAGATTAGCGCAGGTCCCTGTTCAGCACTCCCATATTTCATCCATAGACAGTTTCGGAGGAGTTTGGAGATGTGTGTAAGCACCGTTTTTGGAATTGACAGTGAACTCATGAAGTAGATGGGCATGCTAGCAAAAACTGACTTTACCAAAACCAATTTATCTCCAAATGAAAGGAGAGTGGAGCAGCCTAGAAGTCTCTTCTCAATTCTAAAAAGCATGGGTGTGAAATCTTCCACCTTGGGCTTAGAAGTACTTAAAGGCAAACCCAAATATGTGAGTGGCAAAGAGCCCACTTGGCAGCCCATCATGTTGGACAACCTGATCATTTTCTCCTCAGAAGTGTTTATGGCAATCATGGTGGATTTGGAATAGTTCACTCTGAGTCCTGTGAAACCAGCAAAATGCAGCAGCAGATTTTTAATGTGCATAACTTGTCTCTCTTCTGCAGGGATGACTAAGATGGTATCATCAGCATACTGAATAACTGGAAAGTCAGTGCAGGAGTGATGTTCAATAGGAGCCTCTATCATGCCAGCCTGTAGAGCTTCATTTAACATAGATTGCAGGATATCAGCAGCCAAAACAAATATCAGAGGAGAGAGGGGATCTCCTTGTCTAACTCCCTTTTTGCACAAAAACTGTTTGCCTGGGACTCCATTAAGGATAACTGATGAGTAACCAGAGGTATAAATCATATTAATCCACTTAATCCATTTCTGCCCAAATCCTTTAGCTTGCAGAATCTTGAAGATGGTTTCATGACTTAACATATCAAATGCTTTCTCAATATCCAATTTAAGAAGAATAATTTCTTTTCTAGAGTGGTGGCACTGATGGAGGTATTCAAAAGCCCAAGCTAGGCAGTCCTGAATGCTTCTATCATTAAGGAAACCATATTGATTCTCATGCACCAAAGAGAGGATAACCTTCTGGAGTCTATTTGCCAACAGCTTTGTGATAATTTTTAGTGTGCAGTTCAGCAGAGAAATGGGTCTAAAATCACTTGGAACAGCAACAGAGTCATGTTTGGGGATGAGTGTGATGAAAGAGTAGTTGATGCTCTGCATGTTGATGTTACCCTCATAGAAATCAGCAATCAGCTTATAGAAATCAGAAGAGAGAGAGAGAGAGAGAGAGAGAGAGAGGGGGGGGGCTATTATTCGTATAAGTAGCAACTAAATAAAGGTTTGTAGGCGTTTTGATATATCAATTTCATTCTCAAGGTTACTCTCTTGTTTGTGTCTCAAACGCCACAATTAATATCCACCAGTAACACTATAACAACAATTGGTGGCTGGTGTTTTGTGACTTCTGTACTTGTTTCTATTCAAGGTGGAACACCGCTACTCTAGAAAATGCATGGAGGAGTAATTTCATCATCCAACACAACCAAAGAGGCAGTTGCATGCCACAGTTATGATTACTGCATGTTGGTTGAGGATGATAGGTACTACAGAACTAGATGATTTTGTACCATGTGCATATGTGAGAACTAAGCATATATGCATGCTGGTGTGCGGTTGAATCCAACTCCACCTCCTTACGAGTAGTTTTCCCTTGGAGCTTCAAGACCTCTCCATTCTAGGCAACTTTCTTCTTTCTTTCTCCTTGGAGCATTGCATGGTAGCTCAAGCTTAACTCCAAGGGATCCTCTTAGTTTCCCTTGCAGCTATGACACCGATGCTCGTAGAAATGGCTTCGACATACTTGCACATTTCCTTAGACAGGTTTCTAGTACAACACAACATAGAGCCACCTTGGGTTTTTCAGGTTGCCTTAATCAGATTTCTAGATACGAGGATAGGTGGAGAGAAAAATGTGGCAGCTTGTTTGCTTTCTACTGCCCTGCTGGTCGTAGTTACTACACTCTTTGCTTGGTGAGCTTACCAGCTACTTCTTACTTCCGAAATATATTTAAGCAAACAGATATAAAATTCACACACGTACTGCCCGGTCACGTGTACATGCATGGGTTAGCATGGACGAACTCATTTAATCAGCTTGCATATACAACCCGAATACATGCAAGCCTACAATCAGTCCATCTTCAACACAGTCACACGCACACATACATCCATATGGAGATAGAAAGCAGAAAAACAACCATATCACTGACATACTCGTGTGTATGGTAACATAGAAGAGAATTAGTGTACACTACTTGAATGGCCCTCATTGCCGAGTTACACACTGAACAGTTCGATCACATTCACTACATTCCTCTGCCTCTATGTTCCTGGGCGGACCGATGATTATAAAACAACCAATTTTTTTAACAAGATGTGCAATGTCTTTGGACAAAAAATTGCATGACAAACTTGATTTGCATCAGAAAACTGAGGTGGAGCGCTACAATTAGACGCAGATGGAGACCATTTAGATTGATATTCAATCAAACGTACTAAGTGGGAAAATACCAGCTAGCTAGATAGGCTAGGTGAAAGGAAAGGACGACGAGGAGTTGATCGTTGTCTCTGCCGTTCACATTCGCGTGCATGAACAGTATCGAGCGATAAGTTGTGGCCCATGCATGATCACTACCTACACAGCGGGAGCAGTACGGTGTACTGAATACAAGGTAAAGGAAGGGCAGATTAAATGTGTGGGCCACCTGAGAAAACAGACGCAAAATTGAGTAAATTCATGAGATGGGAGATGAAAGAACTGTTCAAGAATGAACAATCTGTTGACAGCAAGACACGAACAGCTGCCATGGGGTAACCGAAATCGAACCAAAGCATCTACTCCCTACGTAAACTTAATAGAAGACCTTTTACATCACTAAAGTAGTGATCTAAAAGGTCATCTATTAGTTTGCAGAGGTAGTAATAATTAAATGAGTTAACAACCGCACTCACTCCATTTTTAGTGGAGATGTGAAATTCCTCTTTGGTTTTAATTAAATGAGTTTATCCTACATGTTCCCTTATTGCTCTTGTAAAATGGTCAAGAGTCAACTTAAAACACACATATTATGCTGTAGAACGCATGGTTGGACCACTTCTTTTTTCTAGACATGGGACCAGCGATGCAACTATAACTTTTACCTTAACATATATAGTACGGAGTTCCAGACCCACCCTACAAAAACAGACAACAATAAAAACTAACAATAAAGACAAGTAGTTTTCAATGATTTTCTATTTTTATGTTTTCAATTTGTCAAGTAACTTTTTGAAAGAAAATTTGTCAAGTAGATGAGAAACACCAGGCAGTAACTAGATATTTTAACATATAATTCTAATTCTGTAAGGCTAACAACCAGATTTTGTTTTGTAATCTTTGAGTTTTGTCTAATAAACCAATTAATGCTAAGCAAATTACATTTTTTTTATTTGGAGGCATTAAGCCCAAGTTTATATTGGTGTTGCAACTCGTGACAAGATAGTGGAAAGCTTCAAGAGTGCCAATAGCCTGAAACTGAAGGAACAAAACATTGATGAATGTATGCTGGACCTATGTGTGACACGGCATGGTACATATTGGATGAAAAGATCATAGAAAAGTATATGTGACACTCACATACATAACTCTTGTTTTTCATCTGCAAACGGGACCTCACTGGATCCGCCATCTTCATATAACTGAAACAGATGAAAGCATGCCACAGGAATTAGATAGAGGAGTTAATGGAATCACAGAGTAAAGTTCCAAACATGATCATAGTGATAGAGGAAAGCTTAGATTTACTAGATTTGAAATTGGTTAGTTCAACAATCCATTAGAAGTTGTTTCAGGCTTTCTCCAGAACCACCAGCCTAGTCCATCAGGTGTTTCGCCATGTAAGAAGGCATTTCAGCAAACATGACAGGTGTGTGAAAAGAGAAGCATTGTGCACAGAAGACAAAGTTTGATTACTCCTGGCATTATTCAACAAGGTTTTACAAAATAAATACATAAAAGTAACCCAAGTCACCTTCCCAACGAAGACTGTGGTCCTACCCTAACCGTGAGCCACGCACATCAAGAAATGTGCAAGCCTCACTAAGCCGTCCGCCAGCTAGCCGGGAGCATCAACCGGTCTCACAGACCCTCAGCATGGATTAAAGCACGTCGGCCAGATCCGCCGTGGTGGAGAGTCGCCCGTGTCAATCGCGTCCACAAGAGCACCCGCACAAGACTGGCCGCTGGACCGAAGCGCTTGAGGAGCCGTCGCCAGTGTCGCTCGGGACGAAGGTACGGCGGTGTGAGGGGGAAAATGATGTGTTGACAATCTTAGCCGCACATTCCATAATAGAAAAATATTTATCATATAGTACTTGCACTAAATTAATGAAACTGCAACTAGACCTCACTGCATCATAATTATTTAATTTTTGTGTTTTGTATATAAGCATGAAGCTAAAATACTTCTTGACTCCCAAAGCCTACCGTCGTAAACTGAAGAACAAAAATGACAACTGACAGGATGCAATCTTAGCTACAGGTGCTGCAACATAAGTTAATGTTGATCTCATGTTGATATTAGGTATATGGACGTAGCAGCGATAGTATGTGGAAGTGTGTTGCTTCATGATTATCACTACGTCGATGGCCAAATGGATCCTAGGTGTTGACGATGAAGTGAAAACTTCTTAGTTTGTGCATGGATGCTTCAGATAAAATAACAGACAAATGCAAATCTCTTTTTAATTGCGCACTCAATCATGTGGCTGTGTTTCATTAGTGGAATTGACACTTACTGAAACAAGTACATAAATGAGAAGACCACCAACTCGAGAAGGAATATGGAAGACTGTCAGCTCTTCCACCCGAACTTTTGCCTCTACTCTTGGCCAATCAGCTAAGACCGGGCAACAAACATGAAAGATCGTACAATAGAAAATTCACACCTTTCTTATCCTTACGTAGACAACACACTTCTAAAAAGTGGACAGCTGAGAAGGAATATGAAAGACCTAGCGTGTTTCTCAAACAAAACAAACAACTATGTAGTGTCTAACGATGGTTTCAGCCTTGTGGACCAATGGGATACGATGTGCGTCATTTTAAATACCTTAGCCTGTTATGCCTTGAGACTGACAGGATATCGCCACCAAAGTTTTGTTGCCAAGGAAAAAAGTTTGGAGGCGCTAGTTTACCGTAGAGGCTGCAAACGGCAACACTGGCTGCTAGTTAAATTGTATAGAAACCAAGGTGAAAGCATAGTGTTCTTGACCTAGACGTCGAACACCCGCAAAATAACATCACCCATCGTCAAGAGTTTGTACTCGGGCCTCTGGTCACGTGCTTCACACTCCTTAGCAAGCATGCCATGCTAGAAGAAGGAGATGTGGATGATGAAAAAGAAGAAGAACGGAGAGCTTATATAGAAGGGAGTGAGGGAAATCAACTAGGTGGGATTGGGTGGTGATAAGAACTAGATCGAGCCAACTGCTGCAGTTATGCGTTTCACATGGGCAGTCATGCGTGCGCTCAGTGATTTTGCATAGTACAGCTGCATCCATGTCGGTCCCAGCTGACAGCCATCATTTTGCTCCATGTAACGTTCAACAGCCTTAGTTGTCCTCTTTTGTTGTGCAGCACATTCTTGCATTCATGATGATGTCAGGTCACATTCATCGCTAAGCCACCATTTCACATGGGGATGCACAAGCCGGTGATTAACTACAACATTTTTTGTCAGGAAATATGCATGTAAGCCTTTCCGGGGTGTCAGGTAGTACCTGTCCTCGACAGGTGAAGCCGCTGGCAGGTGCATCGCCTGTGGATGCTACGCACGGAAGCTCACGCGGAGTCGTCAAGTCATGCTTGCTGCCAGCAGATGCTGCATTGTGGCTCTGAAGGACCTGTCATGTTTAGCATGTCGCTATCAGACCGAAGGTGGTGCGGCAGTGACGGTAGGCAAGGCGGTATATGGCGTCTTTGTCTTTCGGCATCTTCTCCGGAGGTATCCAGTTATCGAGGCGTCGATAGCCGGACAACGGATGTTGGTACAGATGATGGCTTTAATGGCGAGTTTGTGCACTCGAGTGGAAATATGATATCTTTGATTAGACCATGTCAATGCACGCCTGCATCATGTCCATGCTGAAGGTGTTGGATCGAATCTTGACTTTGGGGATGAGAATGCCGAGATCAGACTTAGGTTGGACTCGCCATCATCGACACACCTGTGGCGATTCCTTTTTAAAGGTGCAGACTAGGAGTTGTGTACTTTTTGGTTTGAGTTTGTCTTTTATCATAGGGTTATTAGTTGTCTGATGGAGTTACTGTCGCGAGGCATGTGGCCTCGGTTTTTCTTTCTGCGTTTTTTCCAGGATGACGTTTTGTTGTCTAGTGGAGTTTCTCTGCCTGTAATTAGTACTAGTGTATTGTTGTATTCTGCTCTTCAGATGAGAGTTTCCTTCTAGGTTGCCTGATGCTGATTCAAAAGATGGCCCCTGCATTTGCTATGAGCTTCTTTTGCTCCCATGACCTACGCTCCGTTCCTTTCTGTCTTTAGTTACTTTTCTGTAAGAAACTAGATGCTTCAGCAAAGCACTGCAGAAAGTTGATTCTAAGGTCATACCAAACGGTCTGACATCTGAGGAACCATTAAAAAAAGGCAATTACTATGACATGTGGTAGTTGCACGGAACATGTTTTATTGAGGTTGGTTGACGGCTTGTGCAAATGGTCGGATGGAAAATCACGACCACGTGGAATGCAAAGCTTCTGAACTTGGTACCATAGCTCCACTACTTGTGACGTATGTAGTAGATAGATTTCCTCGCATCTTTCTAAGCATGGCATTCTATGCAACTAAGCTCCACGTCCCCCTTCTTGCATGTATTGCATTGTTGAAGACTAGGAGTGTGAATAGGGGAACAAGGGCACTATTTATGAGCTCATACGGATGCCCTTGTGGGGTTTGTCCAATGTGATATATAACAACTAGCTTGATTCACGCTCATGTCAACATCATGGTCGGTGCCCTCTCATTGTTTCTCTGCAAAAGAGAACAATTTCAATCCTCTAGGCATGGGAAGCACGGGGAAAGAAAGAACAACCAACAGGCGCAACAAGTAAGGACCTTAGAACCAAGGTGAGGCAACGAGAGCTCAGCAAGGTGGGAGAAGCAGAAAAATGTATTGCCTGGTGGGTGACGTCGTCCCTTCCGGTGTTGGCTGGAGTCGAGCTGGAGGAAGCCACTGTTGTTCCCTCTCACGAGAAGATGCCACTGCCAGGGCTCATAGCTCAGATGGGAACGGTGAATGAACTGGGGTAGGTTGTTCATTATGTCCAACTATCTGAGACTGAGAATGAGAGGGGTGTGGGATGTGGGCCTGTGGCCAAAAGAGGGTTAGTTTTCTCTGCTAGGGGCTCGATTGTTGTTTTCTCTGCTTCAGTTTTTTGCCCGACGCTACAACGCTATAACACTACAACTTTTAGCGTTGAAATAGCATACTATAACGCAATTAGCGCCGTAATAAGCAACATTGCTTAAACGTAGCGTGCCCCTTCCAGATACGCTACAGCGACGCTATAACATCGAAATAGTGTGCTATTTTTCAGTTGGTACACACATGCGAAGCTCACGTAGCGATCGATTCCTTACGTACTTAAGCGGCAAAATCCCCACTAAAATACTAACGATGGAAATCCTACTTCGGAGGCAATACTATTAGGTTTGAGATTCTGATGTGACAATTACTTCATGATGCAGATCTCGTTGCATTCCCATCTTGTTACAGAATTAAAGTATTCTCTGGTACATGTATTCCTACAAGGTAGCTGCAGCTAATTTCTTCCTTCCTATTAAATACCTTAATTACTTTTAACTTGATTCTCAAAACCGCATCCAGAACTGGGCTACACACTCTTCTTCTAATGGAATTGTAGCTCCTACACCTTTGAGGTGTAATGGAGGGAATGACATCGTTCAACCCAAGACAACATAATAGAAAAGACTGTTTCATGCAGCAGGATTCATTAATGTTGGCCCAAGATGATACCTGGGACCGGGCTGGATGACTTGTACTATGTGCATGTGCAAGAACTTGGCATATATGCATAGTCGTGTCTGCATTGATGCAGTGCATGTGAGAGATATAAACCTCTTCTCGGACTACGATAGCTATCAACCAATCACAGCAATACCAGCTACAGTACCTATCAGCCAAAGAGGAATTCTTCCAGTAGTATCGGCCATTTCGCCTACTTTCCTCCACATTTTATCAATTGGTCATGCTAGAGACAAAAACAGTCATCAAATGGGATAAGAGAATTCTTATTAGTCTCTTTCTTTCTCTCAATTGAAGAAGTAATTGGAAAATAAAACAGCAAGTACAAAAATGAGTAATAAACCCCAGTATAGACTGGTACGATTCAATTCAACATTTTGTTCATTCGGGTTTGATTGTGTCATAGTTCTATAGTTGGAATTTGTTTTATCGTTGGATGATAGTTGCCTAGGCGGGAGGGCAGAAAGCAGGCAAAGCAAGCGTGGAAAGTGGGAGGTCATGGTCATAGGGCTAACCATGGGGGCGTTTGGCACCCTCCACCCGAAAGTGAGCAAGCCTCTCATTAAGGAATATGACCATAAGAAGTGATAGAGAAGGGATCAGTACCTCAATGATGAGGCGTTAATGATGGAAGTAGCTACTCTTGTGATGGTGTCAATTGTGACTAGATTGAGCCTCATGTCAACATCATGGTGTTCTATCTTTGTTTCACATGAAGGGAGAACAATTCTGAGCCTTTTTGGCATGGGAGGCATGGGGAAAGGATGTGTCGGGTACACCGCCAACACTACTACTTTCCTCTTAATTCACCGGCAAAGACAAGACGGGCGCTCCATCTGCGGCATCATCGGATAACAGACAGGCGGGCTTCTCGCACATTGCGGTGCGATGTGGGCTCATCTTGCACCACCGCCAATCTCGTCGTCCTCGCCATGGGAGTTAACCACGATGTAATGTGGTTGTCCGTTACGGGCTTGGAGCCGATCAGTGAATTTGATAGGTGCTAGCTTTAAATATAGAAACACTTCTCATGATATGTCTGATGTGAGACAAATGTCGGACCGCTTGTGTTTGTAGGTTCATACTTCATCCTCGATGCCTCTTTTATGTAGTTTTTGTATTAAAGTTGTAACGTGTTGTATATATACATTTATATTATTTGGTTGTAATCGTAAGACCTAGACTCATGGGTATTCCTAGTCCTACGCCACATCGTGATTGTTATCCCTCCATGTAGGCCTGGTGTACGAGATGCTTGCCTAGGCAGTGGTGGCCGGACATGCAAACCGCAAGATTCGAATGCAAAACGATGGAATCAGGCACGGAGGTCGAGGCTCCATCCATGCTGTCTGTAGTGGTGCACAGGCGCTATGACGCAGGGGGAGACAGCGCCCTGAGATGAAGAACAGTGGAAGGAAGAAATGACCATTGCACCAAACCATTTTTGGAATGGAGTGTGCTCCAAATATCCCTCACAACCACCAAATATGGAGGCTTGCGGGCTTAGTTTGGAGCCTGCTCCAAAAAAATTGGCGGACGAGGGCTAGAGTGACCTTTTTGGCCAAAATCCCCACAATGACGATCATTATGTTGATCAGGCCTGTTATGATGATTCTGCTAGAGTTGTTGTTTGAGTATCTCCAACAATACAGGGCTAATTTTGTGATTGAACATGTGATTCTCATTCGGGCTACTGAGACGTGATCTACAAAATGTGTGGTTTTTTACAGCTACAGAGGCCGCTTAGCAAGCGGAAGGCCCGTGACAGCATTGACAGGATCATCGCCGAGCACCGGTCCATCATCTTGCGTCTTGCTCCCCCGACACCTCCACCAGCACCCGAGTCGGACTGCCCCTAGCGAGACTTATTTCTTTATTTGCACTCTAGTTAATTAAATCTTTATGTTTGTTCAACCTGTTGTTGGTGGTGGTTGCTTTAGTAATATAAATAGGGGTAAACCCTTTATCATCATATGCATTGGAAAATCATATGTGCAATGCAGTCGGCTCTTTTCAAATATTTTAAAAGCATAGGACCTATTGTTCCTTTGGAACCGATGTTTTGGTGTAGTGAGCATAACTAATGACAAACTTTCAACATGAACTAAATACTACATACATTAAAAAGGCCTTGTGACCAAGAGCGGAATCGCAAACGTATGCCACATTAGTCGAATAAAATGGATTACGCATCGACTACTTTGGAGATAAACATAGACTTCATTTCTTTCCCTAATATTAAAGGGAGGATTGTTTCTCCACTTTTTTCGTCCATCGTGGGACCATAAGATTTGTGGTCCGCTTAGGGTAGCTCTATTTTCTTTGTACGTCGTCCTGCAAACCAATTTGTCGTGGGACGCAACCAACTCATCCTGCATGTCTTCTTGTAAAGGTAAAGTGCTTATTTTTTATATATCCTATTTGAGCTCAGCTGCACGCCTGGGCCACATGGGCCGCCCGTCAATTAACTACATATAGTTAAAAAAGAAGTTCGCTGCCAAAAATACGTTTTACTTAAAAAAGGCCAAAAATATGTGCCCCAATTAAGACAATCCCTTCATTGTCCAAGGATAGTAGCAGAAGATTACGAGGAAATGAGTGGGGGAAAGGGCTAATCAACCTCTTAGTATGTTATTGTGCAGTACTATGTGGTTTGCATTAAAAAGATTGCGCTAATTAAAGAAGGTTACACTGAGGCATGTAATTAAATGGATTAATTTGCCCTCGGTTATAACATAATCAAATGCTAAATCTGTGCTATGTTGCCTCTGTCGAGAAAAAATAGAGATTGGTTGTTTGTGATGTATCTGAATAAAGAAATAGAGTTGTCTTTTAGGAAATATAGTGCATGTAGGAAGAAGAGATTGATGTTTAAATAAAAAAGTACATGTTGGCTTGCATGAGTCTTTGGATACGTATGCGTGCACGCCGGATTTCAGGGACCGGAATTTGTGAGACTTGCATCCGTTGAATAAGAGACACTGATAAAATATATGCTCATGTGCACATAATTGGCATATTAAATCATGAGATAGATAAAATCGTAGGGTGAGGGAGATCGGATTAAATAGGACATCAGTTGAAATGTATTAACATGTCCATTCGTCGGTGCATCAAATGATCATTTTTGTTTCATTTGAATTAACAAGGTGGGACCAACAAGCTAAATTTGATTTGAAGACAATGGTTTTATTATCCCATTGCAATGCACGGGCCCTTTTGCTAGTAGCACTAAAAGGTGTCATGACATGCTCAAATCTTTGTTAAAATTAAATTAATAAAATCTCCAACCGCATGTTTTATGGTTATAGACCACAGTGTCACAGCCCTAGATCTATGCTTGTAGTTAGTAGCATTGCATCCATGCATCATGTCTAAATTCTGAAAGTTGAACTGAGGAAATTTGAAAGCCCCAAAAACTTTATTTTAAATCAGGACCAGACTAACGTCCAAAGATGTTGTTTTTAAGCATCAAATCCGAACGCCTCGTCCATTCTTAGTGACTGGCCGGAGCCAGCCATGCAACATGCATGGGTTCTCCATATGCATGTCCGTAGTAATAAGATATTATAATTCAAAAAGAGTAGTCGCATGCATGTAAGACAAAAATGATGATGTCAGCATATTTTCTTCTAAAACTGAAAGTTCAAAATATTTTGTAGCTCAAGCCATCGGCCGAATTGAAAAATTGTTTTCACATAAAACAATCGTCGCGACGAGACCTTCGAAACTAGATCCCATGTTGGTATGTTTCAACGAAACTTTTTTTTGGGTCAAAAGTTACCAGACCTAGGCTAAATAAGATATCACGTCTGTGGTACGTCAGTTACCATCGTGTTTACTTAAAAATTACCGTGGCATAAAAATGACTCCTGCAACATTCTCTCCACATGCAAATGCACCGGAGCAGAAGGAAGCTGCTGTCATGTAGATTGTCACTATTTTGAAACTACTAATGTTTTATAACTCAAATTGTCGTTTCTGATTTTTAGGGCAAGACTAATGTCCAATCGTCCGATAATTAACAACAGATCCAAACGCCAGTATACATGCATGCATGGAGTCCCGCCGAGAGAGAATTGCATGCATGTTATTCTCGGTCAGTTATTTACACATGCATGCTTATAAAACAAAAAAGCTGATGTCAGCAAAGATTCCATGTACAACTAAAATTCAAAATATTTTGTCGCTCAAACCGTCGCTTAGTTGAAAAATTGTTTTCACATAAAAGATTCGTCGCGATGAGAACTTCAAAACTAGATCCCATGTTGGTATGTTCCAACGATTTTTTTTTCAGGTACAAAGTTATCACGTGTGTGCTACCCAAATTATCATGTCAGTTGAGCATAAGTTATCATGTTGTTTACACAGAAATTACCAGGTACAAAAAATGGTTACCTCAACACTCACTTCATACGTGCATGCGTATGTCACGACGACTTTTTTTGGGGTAAAAGTTATCACGTGTGTGCTACCCAAGCTATCTTGTCAGTTAAGTATAAGTTATCATGTTGTTTACACAGAAATTACCAAGTATAAAAATGGTTACTCCAACATTTTCTTCACGCGTGCATGCATTAGAGTGAAAACAATTGATTTCATCCTAGATTCTCACTATTTCAAAACTTTAAAATATTTAATATCTCAAATCATGGGTCTGGTCGAAAAATTATTCTCATAAAAAATCGCCGCGACAAGATCTACGAAACTAGATCATATGTTGATATATTTTGATGAACTTTTTCCATGCAAATAGTTATCAGGTATGCGCTAAGTAAATTATCAGCTTTGATATATGTATATTATCATGCTAATTACACGTAAGTTATCGTGCTATATTTTCAACTAAAATAAATGCGGGACAAAGTTATCGGTGTTTGTACATGAGTTATCAGCTTGGTTGTGCGTATATTACTATGCTATTTGCAGAGAAGTTACCGGGATGATTTTCAACAACTTTTTTCCCAGGTCAAATTTGCCACGTTGTTTGTACCTAAGTTATCAGGTCTATTATGCATATATTAGCATGTTATTTACACACAAATTACCGGGGGTGTTCTTTCAACACCTTTCCCTTGAGTTGAAGTTACCATGGTGTTTGTACGTAAATTGACAGATCGGTCATGCATCAATTCCCGTGCTATCATATAAGTTATGCGAGGTATATTTTCAACAAGTTTTTTTTTTCAGATCAAGGTATCGCAGTGTTTTTACCTATGTTATCAGGTCTGCGGCTGGTAAATTACTATGTGGATTACACATTAGTTAGTTATTGGGGTATGTTGTTACAACTTTTTCTCTCGGATAAATTACTGTGTTGTTTATACAAAACTTATCAGGGTTATGTTATCAGGTGAAAGTTACTATTGTCTTTGTATGTAAATTGTTAAGTTTGCGACGGATAAATTATCATGCTAATTACATAGTGTTTATGGGGTATATTTTCGACAAGTTTTTTTCGTGGGTTAATATTACCACGATGTTTGTACCTAAGTTATCAGATACGTGGGTCATAAATTATCATGCTATTTACATAGTAGTTATTATAGGATGTTTCCAACAATTTTTCCCGAGGTAAATGTTATCATGGTGTTGTACATAAGTTATTTACACAGAAGTTATTGAGGGGTATTTTTTGTATCTTTGTGGCAACTTTTTTGCTCGATCAATGTTACCGCGGTGTTTTTGTGTAAAATATCAGGTGCATGGTGTATATGCTATTTGCATAGAAGTTACCGGGGTTTTGTTCGTAATAACTTTTTTGTCGGATCCATAATATTTTCAATCCGAAGACAAAAATGGGCTTAGTTCACACAAGAAATCTACTTAGCTTCAGATGGTTAATGGACATCAACTTACTTAATGCACCCTGATATTTACACAACCGTTCCTTTCTTTGTTATTTTTTGGCTGGATATGTGAAGGTACAAAAGAAAAGAAAACTAGATTTTTCGTCAAAGCCGAGCCAGCCCAAGTGGTTATTGAGTTCATAACTAACCAATAGGGGTACGAGGTTCGACTCCA
Source organism: Aegilops longissima (assembly GCA_021605205.1). Lineage (NCBI taxonomy): Eukaryota > Viridiplantae > Streptophyta > Magnoliopsida > Poales > Poaceae > Aegilops > Aegilops longissima. The sequence goes on from CM038681.1 coordinate 19,912,337, forward strand.
AGCTCGCCAGCTTTTTTGCGAGAAATTGAACCAGGTCGAGGGAACCAAAAAATAGAAACTTGTGCGAGGGATTGATGGACGGAAAAAAAGGAAACTCCCTCGCGGGAATGATGACCGGAAAAAAGGAAACTGCCTCCCTAGACATGCGTGAATAGGAAAAAAGTGCGAGATGAAACTTGCATGGGGCGTTCGATGCGGATCAAACGGTGAACTACAATAAGTATATAGGTTGCATGTTCCAAAGAACTGAAAAGGTGGACAACTGTAGTGACTGCAAGACAACTTGTGGCTCTTCCTTTCCCAATGCGTCCCATGCCCATTGGCTCGAAATGGCATTCCCCTTCTTGATTCACTCTCTTCTTCTAGCTTCACTACTCAAAGTGCAGTCCTTGGCTGTACTGCTGATGAGGGTGTGTCACTGGTGGAAAAATAGCCTTCGGTCGCGGTTCGCAACGGCCATTAGTCGCGGCTGCGCAACCGCGACCAGCAAAGCGCGACTAAAGCCCGCCACCTTTAGTCGCGGCTGCTTCTGAACCGCGACTAAAGGCCCGTCCACGTGGGCGCCAGTGCGGCCGTCGAGGCGGAGGACCTTTAGTCGCGGTTCTTCGGCCAACCGCGACTAAAGGCCGCCGCAGGTTTAGGGTTTTTAGCCCCCCCCCCTAAACCTGTTTTCTGTTTAATTTGTTTTGTTTTATTTCTTTTGTGCTTTATTTTAATTTTGAAGGAGTTTCATATATTCTACGGTACTACATACATGCATATGAATGTACAATTTCAAATAAATTTGAAATTAGAACCAAAAAGAATTCAAGAGGAATATACAATATATATTCAATATCATCGGATGACCATATACAATTTTGAACAAGTTTCCATACATGATTTAATCCATATAAAGTTCTTCGTCCTCGTGATAGTGTTCTCCTTTAGGATGGAGGACTTCCTGCAGAACCATCCAGCTAGTTCCTCTTGAAGTGGTCGGAAGCGAGCTTCGGACTAAGCGTCCACGGAGGTTATTCCTCTGAGCATTGGTATCACTCGGATCAACCCGCTCAGAGGTGTATCTCGGATCATCTCCTGAACAAAGTATGCACATAGATTGGTCAGCGGTGGCTGAATATCCCCAGTCTTAGTCTTTACCCTTTTGAATTCTAGCTCTTTTTGAATTCACCGACCTTTGTATCTCTGAACCGTCTCCAAACCCTACGAGGCAAAGAAAATTAAATGGACAAGAGAGTTATTAGTTACTTGATATTAGGAAATGAACGAAATAGGCCGATCGATATAGAGCGCAAATGAATGAAAATAATTACTTCTGCAGCATTTTTCTGATGTCGGCCCAAAGCTTTGGATCCTTATCCAGAGAGTCGTGGGCGAGACATTCGAGGTGTTCACTTTAATTACTAGCAGAATCCAGTGGAACCTGCGGACACGATACATGCACAGTACGTCATGCATAACTCATCGATTAGCCGGCCACATACCATGCATGGAGTAAACAAAAGAGAATGTGCTCAAGACAGAAACACTCACCCAAAATGGTAAGGAAATAGAATATCACTTTTGAGTTCCTGCTTTGTAAGAAACTGCCACAGGTCTGCCTCCACGTCGTCGGGGTAATGCTCCAACACAACATCATTAACGATGTGTGGGTCAATGAACCCAACATCATGGATGTTCCTTACTCTGCATTCCTTTTTCTTCATTCTGCATGTATAATAGAGGACACAACAATATAGTTAGGACATATATATAGTGCAGGCAATATGAACGAGATGGGGTAGAAATTAATAAATCACTTACAGAATGTAGCAACTGATGATAGATTTGTCGAGCTCGCGCAGATTGAAAAGCTGGAACAATTCACTCAGTTCAACTTGTACATAGTAATGTTTGAAGTGATGCTCATGTCTAACTTCCGCATAAATATAATCTTTGGCGTTTTAATTTTATGTAACCCTTGTACCAATTCAGCAGACGTTTCATTTGGTCGGTAGATCCTTTTCTGCGCAGGCTCGACGAGAGGCCCATTCTTGACATATGTAATTACTACCTCCTTCTCGGCAACTCATCAAGGCCTAACAGTTCACGAAGAGTAATACCTAAGTTGGCGCTTGTTCTCGCTTTTCGTTACAGTCAATCCTGTGCTGCCGCAGCTTGTATGATCTCGGGGCATCCGGACAGAAGGATTCCACTATAAGCGGGGCAATCGATTGTTTACTTTGTTCCCGAGCTGGGCAACTTGTTTCCGCTTTTTATACTTCGGCCTTCTCCGCTCTTTGTTCTCCTTGAACATGAGTGCCTGCTTTTAAGTTCACGTGCATAGTCATTAGGGAGATTCTTGGCGGCTTGGGACGGTGTGCTCAAAATGACTTAGCCCACTTCTTTTGCTGATCAGAATATCTTGGCTTGGGCTCGGGCTCTCTTTTCTTCTTGCAGTCCGCCTTCCATTTCTCCAAATCAGCAGTCGCGCCGCGTCGACTTCCTCGGCACTCGTTCCCAAGGCCTTGTGGGAGAGGCTTGATGATGGCTCCGGTACCTTTGTGGTCTTAGGTACATAAGGGTCCGGGTTAATACTCAGGACTTCCTTTTCCTTTTCTTTTCTTTCTTCTTCTTCCTTTTCCTTTCTTCTTCTTTCTTCTTCTTTCTTCTTCTTCCTTTTCCTTTTCTTTTCTTTCTTCTTCTTCCTTTTCCTTTCTTCTTCTTTCTTCTTCTTTCTTCTTCTTCCTTTTCCTTTTGTTTTTCTTTGACCGGTTTTCTGTTGTTTTTTGTTTTTGGGGTTTAGGGTTTTAAGTTATTTACCGTTCTTGTTAAACTAAAACTAGTTAAAATAAAAAAGAACAAAAAAAAGAAAAAAAAAATTCCTTTTCCTTTTTCCTTTTTCTTCTTCTTCCTTTTTCCTTTTTCCTTTTCTTTCTTCTTCTTCCTTTTTCCTTTCTTCTTCTTTCTTCTTCTTTCTTCTTCTTCCTTTTTCCTTTTTCCTTTTCTTTCTTCTTCTTCCTTTTCCTTTCTTCTTCTTTCTTCTTCTTCCTTTTCCTTTTCTTTTCTTTCTTCTTCTTCCTTTTCCTTTTCTTTTCTTTCTTCTTCTTCCTTTTCCTTTCTTTCTTCTTTCTTCTTCTTTCTTCTTCTTCATTTTTCCTTTTTGTTTTTCTTTGGCGGTTCTGTTGTTTTTGTTTTTCCTTTTTTGTTTTTTTTTTTTTTTCTTTCTGCTTGCAAGGGCGCAAAGCGGCTTGGGTGTGGGCGGCAGGGCGGCGGGCGTGCGGGGCAAGGGCAGGGGCGGCGGTGTGTGGCGGGCGGGCGGTGGGCGGCGGCGGCAAGGGCGCAGGGCGGCGGCGATCAGGCGGCGGGCGGCGGCAAGGGCGAGGGGCGCGCGGGCGCGACATGGGACGGGCGGCGGCGCCATCGGGACGGAGCGGCGGCGCGCAGGCTTCAGCGTCGGCGTCGGTCGGCGTCGGGCAGCGCTCCAGGCGTCGATCGGCGTCTGGGCAGCGCCGGCGTCAAGAGAGAGGCGAATGGGGGCAAAACTGCTAAGTCAGTGTTATAGACGAACCTTTAGTCGCGGTGGGGAGGCGGACGCGACTAAAGGTACCTTTAGTCATGATCCGCCTCCCAGCCGCGACTAAAGTGTTTTGCCACCGCTTCCGTTCCCGCGCAGAAAGAACCTTTAGTCGCGGCTGGGGGCGGGCGCGACAAAAGGGTACCCTTTAGTCGCGGCCCGCCTCCCCAGCCGCGACTAAAGGGCTGTGCTGGAACTGGCGCGGTGCGGTGGGATGTTTAGTCCCACCTCGCTAGCCGAGAGGCATCGACAGTGGTTTATAAGCGCGGCTGCGCTCACCACTTCGAGCTCCTCTCAAATGCAGGCTTACGGGCCTATTCATTACTCTGTGCTGTGGGCCTATTGGGCCTTCTGGGCTGAATCTGGCCCATTAATGGGTTTCTAGTCGTATTCAGGCCGTGGTGGCCCAGTAGGTGGCATATTTTTTATTTTTTGCCTGTTTTTTGTTTTCATTTTTGCTTTATTTATTTTGTTTTGTTTCTACTTACAACAAAAAACTTATTTATTTTATTTTATTTTGTTTCTAGTTACTTATTTATTTTACTTTATGATAATTATTTTTGCAATTAAAGTTTCCAATTACTTATTTATTTATGTTATTAAAATCTTAAAATACAATTATATATCAAAAAATCAGAAAATAAAACTAATTCATTTTAAATTCTTGTTTTTCTTCTGTTTTTTCTTCCTTTTTCTTCTTTTTTTTTTTCTTCTGTTTGTTTCTTCCTTTTCTTGTTTTTCTTCTTTTTTTCTTCCTTTCTTCCTTTTTCCTTTTTCTTCTGTTTTTCTTCTGTTTGTTTTTTCTTATGTTTTTCTTCTGTTTGTTTTTTTCTTCTGTTTTTCCTTTTTCTTCTGTTTGTTTTTTTCTTCTGTTTTTCCTTTTTCTTCTTTTTTTCTTCTGTTTTTTTCCTTTTCCTTCTTTCTTCTTCTTCCTTTTTCCTTTTAAAATCAGAAAAATAAAACTAATTCATTTTAAAATCTTAAAAATACAATTATATATCGAAAAATCAGAAAAATAAAACTAATCCCTTGAAGGTTTGACAAAGGTTTGATACATCATTCAGTTCATCGACCAAATACAAAGTTTGGTACAATAAATTATTACACATCAATTCTTCCTTGTGTCCCTGCTTGCTTACGATTGTGCGTATCCATGGAGCATCCTCATCATTTAACTTAATGCTTGGGTCGGTGTTCACTTTGAAGGCGGAATTTCAGCAAACATATTATAATCTTGACATGTCTGTCTTGTCCTCCACTCCCACGATGTTTCTTTTCCACGAAAGAACAATGTGGCGCTTTGATCATCGCATGATGTACTGATCGTTTTCTTATCTTTCCGTTTCCTCGGTTTGCTACTCATGTCCTTCACATAGAAAACCTGGCGACATCTTTCGCTAGGACGAATGGTTAATCAAGGTAACCAAGATTGTTGAAATCCACCATTGTCATTCCGTATTGCTGGTCCACCTTTACCCCACCTCCTGTTAGCTTGAACCATTTGCACGGAACAAAGGGACCTTAAAGGAGGGTCCATAGTCAAGTTCCCATATCTCCTCTATGTAACCATAATATGTGACCTTTTGCCCATTCTCGGTTGCTGCATCAAAGCGGACACCACTGTTTTGGTTGGTGCTCTTTTTATCTTGGGCGATCGTGTAAAATGTATTCCCATTTATCTCGTACCCTTGGAAAGTCGTTATAGTCGAAGATGGTGTCTTGGCCAACATGTACAGCTGATCTACAACATCATTGTCATTCATTAAATGTTTTCTCAACCAACTGCGAAAGTCTCCATGTGGGCCTTCCTAATCCAGGATTCAGGCTTCCCGGGTTGTCCGAAGCGTAAAATATTCTTGTGTTTCTCAAAGCACGGAGCCACCAAGCTGGAATTGGTCAGCCACAGTGTGGTGTGCTTCATCGAGAATGGCCGTCCATACATATCGTTGATTTCCTTCCGATCGTGCCTTTTCCACTTAGTCTCCCCTCGTGCAGCGATCGAGGAAGACCAATCGGCTTAAGGTCAGGAACAAAGTCAACACAAAACTCAATTACCTCCTCATTTCCATAGCCCTTGGCGATGCTTCCTTCTGGCCTATGCGGTTACGAACATATTTCTTTAATACTCCCATGAACCTCTCGAAGGGAACATATTGTGTAGAAATACAGGACCGAGAGCGGAAATCTCTTCGACTAGGTGAACCAGGAGGTGCGTCATAATATTGAAGAAGGATGGCGGGAACACCAACTCGAAGCTGACAAGACATTGGATCACATCGTTCGTAACCGTGGTAGAACTTGGATTGATTACCTTCGAGAGATTGCATTGAGGAATGCACATAGCTTCACAATGGCTAATCGAACATTTTCGGCAGAGCCCCTCAAAGCAATCGGAAGCAATTGCGTCATAATCACGTGGCAGTCGTGAGACTTCAGGTTTTGGAACTTTTTCTCCGCCATGTTTATTATTCCCTTTATATTGGGCGAGAATCCAGGCGGGACCTTCATACTGCTCGGGCATTCAAAAAGATGACCTTCTCTTCTTTGGTGAGGCGTAGCTGGCACGACCTTGAAACCATTCCGGATGCGGTCATCGGGGTCTTTCAAGCGTTGCTGGTCTGCCGTGCTTCCTTTGTATCATTTGTCTTCCCATACACGCCCAAGAAGCTTAGGAGGTTCACGCAAATATTCTTCGTAGCGTGCATCACGTCGATTGCAGAGCGGACTTCTAGGATTTTCCAATATTCTAGCTCCCGAATATAGATTTCTTCTTCCACATGGCTGCGTGCCCGTCGGCTCCCTTGAACTGATTGTCCGCGGGACCCTTTCCAAAGATGACTTTCAAATCCTTGACCATATCAAATACCTCAGCACCGGTCGTTCGCGAGCTTCGGCGGTGATCTGCCTTGCCGTTGTAATGCTTGCCTTTCTTTCTTCTTGGATGAGTTTTGGAAGAAATCGGCGATGCCCAAGGTACACGTTCTTCTTACAATTTGGCAAATGTACACTTTCAGTCTCATGTAAGCAGTGCGTGCATGCATTGTATCCCTTATTTGACAGTCCGAAAGGTTACTAAGAGCAGGCCAATCGTTGATGGTTCGAAAAGCAACGCTCGAGGTCAAATTCCTCTTGTTTGTGCTCATCCCACACGGACACCACCCACAGCTGTAAAAGTTCATCAACTAATGGCCTTAGGTACACATCGATGTCGTTGCCGGGTTGCGGACCTTGGATGAGCACGGCATCATAATGAACTTCCGCTTCATGCACAACCAAGGAGGAAGGTTGTAGATGCATAGAGTCACGGGCCAGGTGCTATGGCTGGAGCTCGCTCGCCAAAAGGATTCATGCCATCCGTGCTTAGAGCAAATCTTATGTTCCTTGCGTCAGCTGCAAAATCTGTGAACCATCGTCGATCTTTCTCCATTGCGTTCCATCTGCGGTGTGTCTCAACTCCCGTCCGACTTACGTTTCTCTTTGTGCCATCGCAACAACTTGGCATGCTTTTTGTTCATGAGCAGACGTTTCAACCGTGGTATTATAGGAGCATACCACATCACCTTGGCGGGAACCCTCTTCACGGGTTTCGGCCCTCAACATCGTCACCGGGGTCATCGACTCGATCTTATAACGCAATGCAGTGCATACCGGGCATTCATTCAAATTCTCGTATTCACAGCGGTAGAGGATGCGATCGTTGATGCATGCATGTATCTTCGAACCTCTAAACCTAGAGGGCAGACAACCTTCTTTGCTTCGTGCGTCTTGGCGGGCAACTCGTTATCCTTTGAAACATATTCTTCAACATTTTCAGCAAGTTTTCAAATGCGAGTCAGCTACACCTGCCTCTGCCTTCCATTTCAGCAAATCCGTGTGCAGCCCAGCTTTTTCAGACCATCATCGCATCCGGGTACAGCGCCTTTCTGTGATCCTCTAACATGCGATCCAAATTCTCCCTCTCCTTTTCAGTTTCGCAGCGTCTCCGTGCATCAGCAATGGTCCGACCAAGATCATCAGCGGATCATCACGTGCCTCTTCTTCACCTTCCCTTCACCTTCAGCATCCTCCATGAAAGTATCACGAAATGAGCAAGATAGCTTTCATCGATGAAATCATCCCTTCTTCATCTTCTTCCATTATAACCCTCTTTCTCCATGCTTGGTCCAACAATTATAGCTTGGCATGAAACCCTTCAAGCAGATGCATGTGAACAACTCTTGAGGAAGAGTAACCCTTCTCATTCTTACAGATAACACATGGACAGATAACAAAACCCCCGCTTGTTCGCATTAGCCACTACGAGGAAATCTTTCAAACCCGTAGTGAACTTCGCGGAGAGTCGGTTACCGTACATCCATTGCCGATTCATCTGCATTATTATAATATAAAATATATAATTAACCATCATGCATTTGTTATGAACTACACACATGCATATTGACACATCAAAGGTTCATCAAGTTGCTAACGCGATCGAAGAGTGTGGCTCCAACACTTCATGTCATGTTTGTTTCATGCTCTTGGGGCATTTCATCAAACACCTTATGTGCATAAGAGGAACCAAAAGCAAACCTACACCCACTTGTGAAGAGAATGGCTCCAAATGGCTAAGTGTTGGCTGCTGGATGGGTATATATAGGGAGGGCTTTAGTCGCGGTTGGCCAGGCCAACCGCGACTAAAGGTGCCGAAAGCCTTTAGTCATGATTGGCCTGGCCAGCCGCGACTAAAGCCCCTCACGTGCACCAGCTGGCCACCGGCGCCCAGGGCCCAGGCCTTTGGTCGCGGTTCACCTCGAACCGCGACTAAAGGTCCCATTAGTCGCGGTTCCTACAGCTTCGCGACTTATGGGCTGGACGGAAAGCCTGTTTTTCCACTAGTGTGTAATGCCTTGCGGTAAGGTTTAAGTATTGGTTATCTCAGCGTCCTTGTGTTTTTCCCTTCCCCCTCTTAATTATATCACGATCAAGAGGGGAACTAGAGGAGGAAAGCACTGCATAGCCAAGAGATGGAATTGAAAGTGAGTGGGGAGAAATTTACCATTGAGGGAGAAAGGCATTTATCATAGGAGGATGTCTCGGTGATAACTACCATGTGAAGAGCGGAAGAAGAAGAAGGCTAGGTAGAACACACCGGTCGAGAAGATGTTAGGGATCTAAATAGGCATGACTAGACAAGGTGGGGTCATGAGTAATACCCTTTGAAAATGATGAAGCTATATGTTCCATATTACTATGGATGCATGTGCAGTTCCTGCACATGCACATAGTTTTTCTTACATCATACCTGGTATTATAGGTCATCAATCCTCAACCAACATCAGTTAAACCCCATACATGCAATTGCCTCTTGTATTATCTTTGTTTGTTGGTTGTCACCAGTTCACGAGTCCAAAGTAGGTGATGTTTTGCAGTTTATTTTGTGCCTACATGGTAGGCTTTGTTTGATTTTATCGCGCTAGCGCACTTCCTTTTGTCTATTTTCCCTAGGATGTTGCTTTTGAATGCATTTCGAGTTTGATGGACAGAACGCCTCGAAACAGGCTCGCGCCCCGCTTTATAGATAAAGTACCGACCAAAGTACACGGCCGAACGATACATAGTTTTATGGACAGAACACCAAGGAAGAGTGATGAAATCATGTCAACTAGTGTCTCCTAAAAAGCAATACTTGATAAGTTCAAATAGGAAAGTAGGTGACAAGGTGAAGTCAATACTATTTGATTGCCACAAAGCTTGCATCGGCCCAGCCCGAACATATAGGCTACTTCATGTTCGTGTAGGGGGGTTGTTGCCTATGACGATGAAGGAAATCCACTTGAAGATAATCCCATTGACTGTGTTGATATGGATACAAGAAGAAAGATGTCCACGACACAGGACAAATCAGAACATATCATCAGGTGTGCTAAAAAGTCGAGTGGAGGACTTGACTTACTTAGTACCGGTATGTGCAATCTCAAGTAAGCTATCTTGCAATCCGCCCCTGATGTACCTAAGCCTACACAAGAAGAGCAAGAATCATTCGTTAGTAGCACCATCGCCGCCAAAATTGATATCTTAACGCCGACTAATGTCAATGTGAAGGGTACATGTTCCATTATTAAGGGCCATAGAGACAATGAAAATAAGTCAGGGGCAGAGGAGATCAAGTTAGTGCCACACACATGCAACACATGCAAGGAAGTTGTGTCACATGACAGTCTTTGTGTAAAATCATGTAGCGAAGCTACTATGGATGGTTGTTCCTTTGGAAACACTCTTAATGTTAGCTAACATGTACTGTACTGAGTAACATGTAATGTACTAAGGGCGTGTTCGGTAGTTCACCACAGCTGCAAAATCCTCAACTCTGTCGCCCAGATCCAGCAGCCAGCTTCCCACCTAACCTCCAGGAGTGAGCGATCCGTTCGGTGCTGCAGCTTCTTGTTGCGAGCGATTGACGACGTAAAAAGGCCAGAAAGTGCCTGCTCGGGGATGGGTGGTCCGGGACGGATGAGACGGTCCGCCACGACGGCGAACGACCGGCGGTGGAGAGCGCGACTGCCGGCGCTGAAGGTGCAGACCGGAGGTGGAGAGCGCGGTCGTCGGTGTTGTCGATGCAGAGCGGCGGAAGAGGGCGAGCTGGGCGGGGATGGGTGGTCGGGGACGAAGGAGATGGTCCGCGACGGCGTCAGACGGCCGGCGGTGGAGAGTGCGGCTGCCAGCGCTGAAGGTGCAGAGCAGCGGTGGAGAGCGCGGGCGCCGGCGCTGTGGGTGCAGAGTGTTGGCTAGGGTTGGGGGAAGGGGAAAAGGAGCCGTGGGTGTGGTGGAGTGGCCTCGAGGGAACAGTTGGTGCAGTCCATTGATCACTTGGCGGTGGCATACGCCCGTAATTGTTGCTGAATCCAGCTTCCCAGTTTCCACGGAGCCAGGTATTTCCAGCTCTGCGACTCCCTAGATTTTGCACGTAGCGTCGAGCCAGCTTCTGTGGAACCGTTCGGCGCGACTGCAAGGCTGGAGTCGAGGAGTTGAGAAGCTAGAGGGCTACCGAACACGCCCTAAGTAATGAGATGAGATACCGGATCATTGGACTACGTTTGTTTGCCATTGTATCCTACACTAGTAGAAAACAGGGCTTTCGTCCAGGCCAGTTTAGCCCATTAGTCCCGGTTCAATCCGAACCGGGACTAATGTAACATTATCCGGTTCGTGCGGCTAAGGCATTAGTCCGGTTCACTGTGCCCTTTAGTCGGTTTGTGCCTCAAACCGGGACTAAAATCGCGATACCATAGTCGGTTCATGCCTCAAACCGGGACTAAAAAATGAACCTTTAGTCCCGGTTTGAGGCACGAACCGGGACTAATGGAATTGAGACCTTTAGTCCCGGTTCGTGCCACGAACTGCTCCTAAAGGTCCCATTTTCAAACTCTACCCCGGATCGCCTTTTCAATTTAAAAAAAAAAGAAAATGATGGAAATGTCAAAAAAATAAAAGAAAAGAAGTTTCCCATGTGATATGCGGTCTAGTTGTTGGGAAAATTTGCAAATGTGAATTTCGACTTTATTTGCAAAATCTCTCTGCATACTAACTCAGATGAAAAAGTTTTTTATATGAAAATCATCTACTCGAAAAGTTACATCCAAATTTAACAGGGGGAACCCCGTTAAACATTTTCAAAATCCTTAAAAACCTAACAGAAAAAAAGTTACAGGGCTTTTAATATCTAGAGTGGAAAAAATCAAAAAAATTTCAAACCATGGTCAAACAATGGTCAAACCATGGTCAAACTAATTATTCTAGAATATTAGTGTTACTAAATAATTTGTTCAGTTATTTTGAATTTTGGTCAAATCTGGTCAAACTGTGGTCAAACTATGGTCAAACCATGGTCAAACTAATTATTCAAAATAACTATTGTTTTCTAAATAATTATTGTTTTTGAAAACAATAGTTTGAAACTCAAACAGTGAAATGTGTCAATTCATGCTCAAGCAAAATTCCTGAGGGTTAATAGGATTGACATCTTACTATTGTCAGGAAAACAACAAGTGCAGACTTGGAAACGAGGGAGAATAGAACCCGGAAGTTAAGCGTGCTCAGGCTGGGGGAGTGAGAGGATGGGTGACCGTTCGGGAAGTTAGGTGATTTGGAATGATGAGAGTGGTTAGAGAAGAGGATAAATTGAGCAGCGATGAGGGGTGTTGATTAGAGATTAGGGGTTAAAATAATTCAGAAATTTGAAAATAAAAAATTATTCAAAAAAATTTCAAAAAGAAATTTCAAAAAAAAAAATTTCATAAAATTTCACCAACCGGGACTAAAGGTGGAGCCCCACGTGGCCGCGGCCTTTAGTCCCGGTTCTGGATTGAACCGGGACTAAAGGGGGGAGGCATTAGTACCGACCCTTTAGTCCCGGTTCACCAACCGGGACTAAAGGCCCTTACCAACCGGGACAACAGGCCCTTTTTCTACTAGTGCTAGTGGGTATGCTCTCAATATAATTTTCCTATTTCCTGTTGAGTTAATGTTTTCACTGGCTGGTACAACTTTTAGTTGCCACATTAGATTCATTACTTGATTTTTTAATGGACAACACTTACATGGCTGGTACAGCATGAAACCGTCAGTGTTCACATGTAATTGGAGACATGATCTAATGCTACTCAGTCGTACAAACAACTGGATACTTCTTTTGACGAAACATGCAATACCGCATTTTCATTGCTGAGGAACAATAGTGTAGAGGTACAACATAAATTTGGGGATAGAGAAACGATCAAGTGATCAACAAAAAATTACTAGAAAACTAGTTATCATCAAGGAATAGGCCAACGGTCGCCTGAAGCTTCAGTGATAACATCCTCCTGCTCAGCTCCATGAATCAACAATTGATGCAGTCTTGGATGAGTCCATAGGCACCCCTGTTCAACTGACATGATTAAAGGTGTGTTCATTCCATTCTTACCAAAGTACATCCATACAACAGTTTGCCAAAAATAGGGACAACCATAGCCATACAACTGGACAAATTATCCAGCACAATATCATAGAACAACAGCCTGTGGATGCAACCGCGGCGCTGGAGATTGTTGTGCCGTCAGCTCAACAAAGGCTCTTCTCAGTAGGCTGCTTTTAAATCACATCAGTTCAGCAGGTCAGACTAACTCTGTTCAACAACATCAAGTGTAGTATATATCCATATAACTCCAGGCATACTCTAGAAGCTATCAAGCTACACTGCCACTGGGTTAGAAAAATAGAAGACACTAGCAAAAGGGCCCGTGCATTGCATCGGGCGAAAAAACTAATCATTATATCCAATGGCCAGATCCCATTTTGCTGCATAACCGAGATACAGTATCAATCTCACTTTCGTGAAATCATGAACATTTTTTAAAACTCGTGAACATTTTTCAAATTCATTAACATTTTTACAAACGTTTGAACATTTTCTAAAATTAAGAACATTATATACTCACTGCAAACATATTTCTAAATTTGTGAACATTTTTAACAACCTTTTGAATCGTTGAACATTTCGAGAATGGGCGAATATTTTTTTGGAAATTGGTGGAACAATTTTTCAAATTCGTGAACATTTTTTTGAATTAACAAACATTTTTGAAAATGCATGATCATTTTTCGAATCAGCAAACATCTTATTGATGAATAAAGTATTTTGCAAGTCACTGACATTTTTTAATTTTTAGGATATTTTTCCATTCATGAAAATTTTAGAATTGGCAAAATTTGTTCAATTTTATGAACTTTTTTACTACATGAAGTTTTAAAATCATGAACATCTTTTGATTTCACTAACATTTATTTTCTAAATTTCAAACATTTTTTAAATAAACAAACATTTTTATACCACCAATTCGAATCTATGTAGCCAACAATCCCTGCAGCCTCCCCTTTCCGAACGAAGGCCGTCTTGTCCCACTGCTGAGTCACCGACGAGAACTCATCAATGGTGTCTGATGTAGGGGGGCACTCCGATCCAAGCAAAGTGTTGTCGTCGAACACGCTGGCAGACAACACCAGGGGTGGATTAACAAGCTGCTCGGCTCGTTAAGCTCGTACTCGTTAAGCTCATACTCATTAAAGCTCGGCTCGTTAAGCTCGTACGCGTTAAAGCTCGGCTCGTTAAAGCTTGGCTCGTTAAGCTCGTTAAGATTAACGAGCAGAAAACTCTGCTGGGCTCGGTTCATTTGAAGCTCGTTATGCTCCTGAGCGCTAGTTAACAAATTATAATGTGTTATGGTCTATATGATGAGTGTGTAGGTGTGGTTTTTAAGATAAAATATGATGACTACAAAAAGAAATGCAATAGTTTGTTGCCTTCTATATCGATTAGATTGAATAGATGGGCTAAAGGCTACAAAGAGTTTGCCACATAAGATAAAAACATGTATTGTGTTCTAACTAACGAGCTTGTCGAGCTACTCGTGAAACTCGTTAGCTCGCTCATTAAGCTCATTAAGCTTAGCGAGCTGAAATCAGTGATTGGCTCTGTTCATTAGGAAGCGAGCTACAAGCTTAACGAGCCGAACTATTGAGCGCTCATTAAGCTCGCGAGCTATGAGCTTTTGGTCCAGCCCTAGAGAGCACACGTGGGATCAGAAAGACCTCGTAGTGCGGCGACACGACTGGCTCAAACGCGAGGTAGGCGCTCTGGTCGGAACCTGGCATGTGCGGCCACGAGTGTTGGGTGAGGCACACGCGCCCACCGACGCGTGTCCAGGTTCACGACATAATCGCTCGGCAGTGCCTTGTCGCACTCGTGCGGTAGATGCAACATTGCTCAACCTATTGGCCCCTCTAATGAACCTCTGTTCCAAAAAATGCCCTCAAGAGGGAAAACGGCACCATAGTCTCTGTCATCATCCGATCTGGGAGACCCGGATCTAGGATTTCCCCTGGAACAGATGCCCCCTGGAGGACGAGGGGCACGCCATCTGCACATGCCAACAAACCCAAAATGTGGCCACCAACAGAAAGCTTCGATGGCAAAGCCTTCAGGAAGGAGACAACGCCTTGAGCGCCATCACCGCCCACAACAGTTAGGGTTTTCACCTGATAAGCAGTGAGGTGGGAAGAGGTAAGGTGGACCTGAATGATGTCTCCACCAAGAATATTGCTACCCGCAGGCATCGTTGTCGTCGTGAGCAAATATGTGTACAGAGCACTTGTGTGCTACCTGAAAATAGTAGGGAAACAAATAAACTTACAGGGTATAGCTAGATAAACATAACGAATTGTTCGCGAAAGCAACGTGCCAAATAGACAAAAAGCTACAGTGTTTGCTATTGATCACAAAAACATTGTTTGAATCGTTGGCCGTTCCGTTTCCCCAGAGCTATACATTTAAATTTGCGCGACGAACAGCAAGCAGATAGAGCACAAAACACTAAGATGCTATGGAATGATACACGCTGGTAGATGATCTGGGAATGTTAGTAAAACATTCAACATCATAGGGGTCTCTTGCTTTCCCTGTGCCTCCCATGCCTATCTACATGCTCAAAATGGTGGTTCTTGAAGAGAAACAAGGGGATAATACAGTGTGATCAAGTTCCTTGTATATTTCCTCGCGAAGTAACAAAAGTTCCTTGTATATTTCAGTAGTGGATATTAATTGGATGTTTAGAGCGTTCTAAAAGTGAGAGAAGTGCAAGGGAGATCGATGTCTCAATGGTGCATGAAAGAGTCCAAAATACATGCAGCCCTTAAGAGGGTGCTTGGATACGTTTTAGTCCCATGACTAAAAGTAGTGAGACTAAAATTTGCTAGCCTCACCCATGCTTGGATACAAATACTAAATAGACTAAAATGAGTTGATGAGCATTTATTATCCTCCAAACCCTCCAATCCCGAACTCGCATGTGTTAAAGGAAAGGAGTTAAATGAGGAGAGAGAGGACTAATTCACATTTTAGTAGGGTTCTCCTGACTAAAATTTTTTAGTCTCAAGACTAGTTCTAGCCTCTCTTTAGTCAGGGGTGATTGGAACTTTAGCCTCTAAAAGAGACTAGTTTTAGTCAGACTAAAAATACTCCCTTGGATCCAAGCATGGCCTTAGTCGACGTAGTGCATTAATACCCACAAGTACTAGTAGTGGTCGACAAGTTACCCGTATAAATGTGGAAAAGAAAAGTGCCACAAAGCACCATACCGGCCAGCCCCAGGCCGAGGAGGGGACCGGGTGGAAAAACTAGACTATGTTTGTCCCAGCAAAAATACTACAACACCTATTACAGGATTGACCCACATCAATCACACCACGCGACACCTGTACCTAGTTTTTTTTTTCCAGATGGAACACCCCGGGAAACATTTCCGTCTTTCGTAGCCCGTCTAATTTTTCACTGAGCACCAAAACATTTCCAGGAATAAAATACTCGGCAAAGTAGATTTCACCGACCAAAATTCAGGCTAAGTGCCAATTCCGCGTGTGACCCTCTAGAAAGGCATTCACCCAGTGTTCTGTGCTGTTTTCACTAGTGTTTCCAACAGTCAAGACATTATCCATGTACAATACTGATCATCATGTATGAAATGCTTGTGTCATGTGGTCAAGGAACATATCTTCTCCTCTTCTGCAACACCATTATCTAGCAAAGAATTCTTATGTATGGTGATTAACTTCCCTTACCAGTTTTATGGTTGTTTGTACTAGAAACCTTGTCAGGCCTATTATCATGCGACAACCATTATTATTATCAATGTGGGTCAGTAGTACATTACGTACAGTTAGGCAAATAGGTGACACTTTGGAGCATTGTTCCCTGTTTTTCCACTCTGATACAAGAGTCAATTTCTCCGCTTTTCCACTAAGACACAAAAGCACAAGCAGCAGCGTGCCTTATTCACACCCAATCTCCAAAACTTTTGATAAGAACTTGTAGAATTAGAAAGTTCAAGATGCTAGTAGAGAATTCTTACCACAATAGTAGAGTCAATAAGACATGAGATGGCTATCTTCGGGCAATTTATTGAAAATGTGATCCTGCTGGTGACTCTTCCTTTCCTGGTGCCTCCCATGCCCAGTGGATTTAAATAGTATTCCATTCCGGAGAAACAAGAACTCATTCCTTGATGTCCCTGGTTCACACACTTAAGGTTGGACTCCTCCAAGAGCTAGCACCTCTCCCAACTTGGGGAGGAGGGTGCCTAACGCCTCGTATTCAACTCCATAACCATGTTCTGGGACCTTCCCCCGCTTGTACTTCTGTTTCTCCCATCCTAAGTGTTTTTTTTTTCGAAACAAGTTCCGATCCTAAGTGTAGGCAGAGGCAAAGATAAGGGAGGCACCAGTTAGGTAGAATATTGTCATGACGGTGTTGGCGGGTGAGGTGATATAAATTCGGTAGGTGACTTGGAGTTAGGCATGCGCTTAAATTAAACAGGAGCTTACATGTGATGCAAGATGAAGAGTAAGAATTCTAGGTACGTAGCTTAAGAACTCATTGCACAACTCTAGCCGGTATTGATCTCCTTCTGATCTCTCACTTTGCATAGCTGTATAATATCTCCGCTTTCTCCCATCCTGTACGAGAAGGTAACATTTGCTCTTGGTAGAAACAGAACTTGGCGGCGACTGCGCTTGTCTAGGTGCTGTTGTGTCACAAGGGACCGGCCGCCTAGGTGCTGCGCCGCCGCAGGGCACGGGCGTTGGCCGTGGCGCGGTGCCCCCGCCAGCCGCCGGGACTGGAGCTACGCTGCCGTCGGCCACGGGCAGTGGCCGCGGTGCAGTGCCGCGGTCGGTGCGCCTGTGGGCCGGGGTGGCGTGATGCCCGGTCCAAGACCGCCGGCGCCTTCTCTTGTGGGTCAACGTCCTCCGGCGCAGCCGAGGCCGGCCCCGCCGCCTCACCTCGTTGCCAAGCCTCAGCAGAACAGAGCCGGGATGGTGCAGACACAGGCACCGCCGCCGCCTCAAGTTTCTGCTGCGCCCCGGGGTCAGTGGGGTGATGATAGTTTCAATGCGTATGGAGTTGGTAAGCACCGTGGTTCCTCGTCGACGGGTGGTGGTCGGGGTTTTGCTTTGCAGAGCGATGGCTCGGCGGAGCGACCGTTCATGGGGCCCCCAGGAGGTTTTGTTGAGGGGGCGTCTGGCCCTGGCTACCGACAGCGGGGTGGTTTCCACGGTCATCATGGTGGTCGTGGGGGTCGAGGTGGCCGATACCGCCCACAACAGCCTCCTCCGCCTGTGGTCGACCAGATGGTGGTTGACGGGACCGTTGAGGAGCAGGTTTTGTCAGGTCAAGCTATGGAGGTGGTCTCGGCGCTAGCTAATGCTGAGATTCCCGGGAATGAATCCGAGTTGACTATGTCAGTGGAGGCTACTGATAGGGCTGAGTCTGAAAGGGCGTCCAAATGGGCGAGTAAGAAAGAGAAAATGATGTGTTATCGCTGTGATGGCAAGGGACATTTTATTGTGGAGTGTGTGGCTGAGCTTTGTGGCACTTGTGGCAAACCGGCACATGATATGGGGGACTGTCTGTTTTTGCGAGATCAGGCACTGTCTCTCATGATGTATGGAGTGTACTGTTCTGAACTCACGTTCTTTGAGTCTCCTCCGAAGATGGAGGTTCCTGACGAGACTTTGAGTTTGACAACGGGGATATTCGAAATCACCAGAGGCGAGGTCTTTGAGGCTCAGATTGTGCAGAGGATGAAGGAGTTGGCTCCAGGTGATTTCCAGTTGGAACTTGTTAGTATCGACGAGAAACTGTTTCGGGTTGAGTTCCCGTCGGTTGAGGATCTACAGAGACTTCTGAGGATCTACGTTTCAATCTACAAAAGATAAAGCGCTTAAGCGGGTGTCGGATTGGATTGAAAAATATGCCTCTAGCGGGGTGAAGGAAATTCAGATCAAGTCTGTTATTCAGGCTATTCCAGTTTATGCAATGGGTATCTTTAAATTTCCTGCTTCTTTATGCGACGAGTTATCCCAGATTATCAGAAATTTTTGGTGGGGCGATGGGTAGAATAGAAAGAGAACTCATTGGGTGTCTTGGGATAAGATGACGAGACCTAAAAGTGAAGGGGGCATGGGCTTTCGTGACCTCAGAATTTTTAATCAGGCGCTTTTGGCTAAACAAGCTTGGCGTTTATTGGTTTTTCCGGAATCTCTTTGTGCAGAGGTGTTGATAGCTAAATATTATCCTCATGGACATCTTATTGATACAGTATTTCCTCAAGCAACTTTCCTTACGTGGCAAGGAATTAGGCATGGACTCGATCTGCTGAAAAAAGGTATCATATGGAGAGTGGTCGATGGTTCTAGTATAAACATTTGGAGGGATAATTGGATTCCTAGGGATTCTGGGCTACGTGTATCTGCTAAAAAGAATAGAACTAGGATAAAATGGGTGTCCGAGTTATTAATGTCTGGGTCTAGGAGTTGGGATGAGAACCTGATCAGACATCTTTTCTATAGTCATTATGCAGAGGAAATTCTAAATTTGCGTATTCTGAGGTTGAGTGAGGGTGATGTTATTGCTTGGCACCATGAGAAGAGTGGTTTGTTCTCTGTAAAAAGTGTGTATAGGCTGGCACTGAATCTTCAGGAATCAAAGATTGATCCAGGTAACTCTAGTGGTGCCATGAATGGGGAAAGGTGGCTCTGGAATATAATTTGGAAGGCTAATGTCCCCGAGAAAATAATAATATTTGCGTGGAGGGCTGCCTCTAATAGTTTGGCGGTTCAAGTTAACAGGGTTAAACACCATCAAGCAATTCTAGGTACGTGCTCGATTTGTGGCATTGAAGATGAATGTATTTCTCACGCATTGGTGAGCTGCCCCAAGGCTCGGGGGTTTCGTATAGCGTTGAAGGATGTGTGGAATCTAAAGGCTGAAGATAATTTCAAATATTCTGGGCCCGACTGGCTTCTTATTTTATTGGATCAATTAAATCCGACGGTGCGTGAGCAAACACTATTCATGTTTTTGAGAGCTTGGCATTCAAGGAATGATTTGATCTTTGGAAAAGGTAAGGAATCCATCTCGGCATCTGTGATCTTTGTAGAAAATTACTGGGCTTCTTTCTCGTCTTGTCATGCAAACATGCAGGTGGAGATGGGCAACAAAGGTAAGCAAGTGATGGGGGAAGTTCAGCCAACCACCATTATGGAGAGGAATTCTATCTCATGGAAGCCGCCCAACTATGACTTCTTCGATATTAATGTTGATGCAAGTTTTGTGGAGGCCATCAAAGTTGCGAGTGTGAGGGTGATTGTTAGAAACCATTGTGGACAAGTTATAGTTTCATCGTGGGATTATATTGGAGCAAGATATAGCGCCGAGAAAGCGGAACTTAGGGCGGCACTTTCTGGCCTGTATATCGGTATCACTATTGACATGCCCATCATTTTTGGAAACTGATTGCTCTTCTGTGGCTTCTGTTTTTGGAAAAGATTGCTTTGATAGGTCACCCCTAATCGACCTAAAGAAGGAGGCGGTCAATGTCTCGAAGCTACTGGTGAAGTTTCAGATATCCAAGATCAATAGAAGGGATAATACAATGGCTCATGAGATTGCTAAGCTTAGTTTTGATAATAGGAGCGACGGAATTATGTTTAATTATGTTCCGCCCTGTGTGGCTAAGTTTGTAATGAATGATTGTACGAACATTTTAAGTTAATTAATACATGGTGGGTTTTCAAAAAAAAAAGACAGGCCAGTTGGAGATGATGGTCGAAGAGACTGTGTATCATCCAAGCAGCCGCGGACGCCTACGGCGTCACTCTTCTTGCCTATGCTCCTAAGAACCTTCTTCACCTTTCCGATTTTGCCAGTAGAAGCCTCCTCCGCTTGGAGGCAAGCAATCGCCTTGCTAGACCCAGGCCTAGCTGCCTCCAAGGAGGCGAGCAGGCCGCAAAGCTTTTTCTTGAAGACCGCCTCGTCAATAAGGCTGCTTTGTTGTGTACATTTAAAATTGCTGGTGTTTTTTTTTTGGAAAATCAGGGATTTTAAATGGTTTCAAATTGGCGTTTTTTGGAAATTGGAATAAAAATCCAGGGATTTACAAAGTCACAAATTTGGATAAAGTTTATGAATTTAGTATATATTCATGAATTTAAAAAAATGTTCACGAATACAAAAAAAATTCACGGCAATTGATCGGCTCCGTTTGAAAATATTACTTGTGAATACTTGTGAATTCAAAAAATGTTCATAGATTTTAAATGGTTTACATTGAAAAAATGTTCGCAAACTCAAAAACTTTTCTTTAAAATGAACATGAAAATTTGAGGATTAAATAATCTGAAAAATTATCGCTCAAATTTGAAAGATATTCATGAATTCAAATAAATGATTATGAATATAAAAATATTTGCATTCTCAAAAGATTGATGAATTTGAAAAAGGATCACATGAGTTTGAAAATATTGTCATGAATTTTTAGAAAATGTATGTGAATAAAGAAGGTATAAAAACAACAGCGAAAGAAAAAATGTAAAGGAACAAGCATAATAATAAAAATGCGGAAATGTTTTTCGACAAATATGAAAACTACCTCAAGACATTGAAGATATCACAACTCGCAAACTTTAGATGTTCATAATGAGTGCCGCCGGTACACATACATACAATTGCCAAATATAACAAATATGCAAACAACATAACTAGCAAGCAGGGGAACTTTGGGATCCAGCACCAACATATTTTCATACAGTAATAGGAGCACAACCTAACACCTTATAAAGTAGCAGTAAACATGTGATTGACTCAAAACACAATTAACAAATACTGCACTTGCTTATCTAAAAAGATCCTTTTTATACAGCACACCCAGCTGCTAGCAAAGGAATGTAGCTCACTCTTCTTTGATACAAGACCAATACTCATCTTCATGCGGCTTTACTGTTCCAAGTAAAACAGAGCAAAAATGAGATAAAGCATGACAAGAGTACCATGAAACTAAATACACAAGCCAAAACGCTACATCTCTTACAAGCTAAAAACTAGAACGTACCAGATTGGCAAAAACTATGGTGAAATGCCACCCATGTATCGTGTTGTTAGCTAGGTCGGATTGTACACTAGAGGAAAATCTTCAACAAAAAAAGTCTGAATCAGATAACATTCACAACCCCAAGTGTGTGTGCATGTGCATGTTTATGTGCGCGCGGGAAGCAAGATCGCGCTGCATACGATGCAGTAGACCAAGGTAATACTTAATGGACATGGCTAGCGGGCTCCTGAGCGCCCGTTGGTGGAAAGTGGCGCTCATCCAAATAGAGAAATAGCAGCTGACACGCACAACACAGTTTACTAAAAAAGGAATCATGTTCTCGCGTGCATTTATTTGGGGGTCTAAAAAGTTTTAAAAACTATAACTTTTGATTTAAGGGTCGAAATTCAATTTTGTTTTCACAGTTGGGTTTCTCGCGACGAGTTCTTTAAAACTAGATCTTATATAGATATATTTGGTCGAACTTTTTTTTTGAAGCAACTTTGGGTATGATGAAGGCAACTTTAGTGCTATAGGAAAGCAACTTCATTTTTTCCCACTAAGACCGCCTATTAGGTTGGTTTGTGTAAGAAATAAGTAAACCACACAAAGCATGATGCACCTATTAGGTTGGTACGAATGATGCAACTTTATGTACGATATATTCAAGGCAACACCCTTTTGTTTGCGGAATTGCTTGCTCCCAAGTTCAACTATGTTTCAAATATTTGGTGAAGGCAAACTGGTCAGTTAACTTGTGGATTAGTTTGACCTGGAGCCTCGGTAGCTACCCAGTTAAACACTTAATCACTCTTGATGCATTTTGTTGTTACTGTTAAATGGGAAAATACTGTCACCTTGCTTGACTGCTGTGTGGTTGCCTCTAAAGTAAAATAAAAAATAGCTTTGCTCAAAACTGCATATTCCATACGGAGCACAAGGTAGATTAGATGGTTTACCTACTGATCCTCCCAGACTAGTGTAAATATTGTTTTGTATCCAGTGTAAATATTAATATGTACATGGTTGATTTCTCTTTGTAGCAAATTATTGCATTTCTTTCTGATGGATGGCAGTCTTATGCTACGTTCAGTTTTGTCCTAAGTCAAATTATCGTAAACTTATAAAGGAAGGGTGTTGGCATCTATAACACGAGACAGGTAAATTAGGAAAATATATTTCATAATGCATCTAATGATGTTCATTTGGTATTGTATATATTATTGTTCTCTTGTTTGAACTTGGCCGAACCTAGAATAGTTTGGTATGCATATACATTATAGTTTGCTTGTTCAAGTTTTGACTTTGATAATACAACATGGCTGGCAATGATATAGAACAACATGGCTGGTGAACAGATGAGAAGTAAATATCCATATATGGATGTAGTGTTTTCTAAAATGGAATGGTTTGCTAGAAGGGAATTTGGAGCTTGCCGTTTCCTGGTGGTGACGATAACCAGATTATTTAGAAACATAGTTAGCAACGGAGAGAACAAAAGACTAGCTTGTTACTCCCTCCGTAAACTCATATAAGAGCATTTAGAATACTAGTGATGATCTAAACGCTCTTATATTAGCTTACAGAGGGAGTACTTTGCAATGCTGTAACTGGTATTGCATCATGGCATTTGTCTATTGTAGATTTTATAAGTGTATCTACCCAGCTACTTGTTGTATTTACAAACTCCCATCTTACAACAACTTTTTTTGCTTCCTATTTAGTGCTGCCAGCAATGGAAATAAGAGTGTACTTTCTGTCCGTCTATTGTAACAAAAACACAAGGCATGAACTAATACAAAGAGTGAATCCAACATGGTAGTTCTAGTTCCCCTAATTCAATCTAACTAGCTACTAGCTTCACACAATTTTCATACAACTGACTTTACATGCGATTTCAGTTCATCAACACATTATTCTTTTACGCCTGTGTATATAAGATGCACGTAACAGAGCTTACACCAGTGCTTGTTCATCATACGTCAGCACTTCATTCTCTTAGCATGGTACCAACTCCTGAATCAACAAGCACAAGTACATATTGGACTGTCTACCATGCATGGCCCTCTGTGTCAACTGAAACATAATCACAAAAATAAACCAGAAAACAAAAAAAATAACTTGGATAATATATTTTTATGGTTCTACACTTGTCAAAGAATGTGAAACTGGGACAAATTCTATAACTTACATTTTTGTGTTATACCAGCCTAATGTTATATACAATTCACTCTAATGCTACAGAGCAAAATATTTTTTCTTTGATGATACATTTTAGGTTTTTGAACTAAAAAAATCTGCTACGACCAGAACAAGATCTCCAGATAATTCATGGTCATAAATAACAACTATGAGCTCCATTATAATACGGACTATTGCGTCCTTTGCCATGGAAATTAACAAAGATTGGCAAAGATCGCCGGCTGTGCCAGGGAGATCAACCGCTTCTCTGTGTGTGGATACGCCTTGGACACTGTAGATTAATGTTATGGCGTGCATGTGACTAGGCACCATGCAGAAGGTGGGGCTCTGATGAGGTCGAAGGTGTGTAGAGCTACATCAATAGATGGGCTGGGTAAGGGAAAGGGTGGGAGTAGAAGATCTTGACTGAATAGGTGAATAAAAGGTTTCTGTAAAAGTTGTTTCCGTAGATGATTCGGTATAACCTATGACTCTTTCTTTCCTCGTGTCTCCCATGCCTAGGTATGCTTGAAGTGTTTTTCTGTGGAAACAAACAAAGAGAGAATGTTGTGCCACCGAATTTCTCGCATAGTTTTAGGGGTAGATACTATTGGGAGAATTGAGACAATTATTGGCACAAATAAGAGATGGAACAATACAGGAAGATCCGTCTTAATGATGAATGAAAAGTTTAAGATGGATATATCTATACGTTCGGGTTTCTAATGGAGTATATATGGTGCATTTAAACCCCTTGTGCTATTATCAAGCTAGTTGGTCGGTCCGATGAATGCCAGAGCTAATTTCATTGGTAGCTACTATGGGTACCATATCTCTCTCTCTCTCTCTCTCTCTCTCTCTCTCTCTCTCTCTCTCTCTCTCTCTCTCCTATTCTTGTGGGTTATGAAGGAGCGAGGGGATCATGAAGTGTTATACCAAACACCGGTCACAGTAAGGTTTAGTATGGTAGCATGGATCATATCCTTGGGGATTCATGAGATGTAGTCAAACTCCCAATGCTTTTGTCTGATATTATAATCTGAACTATCGGGGAACCCGCGAGACGGATAGGTCCTCCAGTAGGATAACTGATTTTTCATGCACGACTCATGCCTGTCAAGATGTTATATGGACGCATCCCCCACTCCGATACGAAGCAAGCACGTCTTGATTTGTGAGTTCCCGAGCACAAACTAGTATCAATTAGTCATCTACCCGTGCAACAGCACGGGCTAGCAATGCTAGTAGTAATAAACATAATCACAGCTATGCACATCATCGAGATCGTCTCATGATGCAACATATCATTATGCACATTATGGAGATGGTCTCTAGGGGAAATTACTCTTGGTAAGGAACATTAGCAGGCAACTTTTTTGCCCTTTACTCTTGATTTGCTGGAGAGGATCATCTACCGAGGAGCTTTTTGGGTGTCAGCAACAACCTTTACGAATGGCATCGTCTACAGAACAGCTAAATAAGAAATAGGAAACTTCATACATGTAGGATGCACACTAGTAGAAAAAGGACCTAATGTGAGACACATTAGTCTCGGTTCAATTTTGGCCCGGTACTAATGGTACCATTAGTCCCGGTTCGAACGGCTATGCATGCATTAATGCCAGTTTGTGTTGAACCTTTAGTACCGGTTCGTGCCACGAACCAGTACTAAAGGGGCGGTGGCAGGTTGGCGTCAGGCCGGGGCCCCACGAGCCCCTTTAGTCCCGGTTCGTGGCACCAACCGTTACTATAGGGCTAGCTTTTAGTACCGGTTTGTGCCCCGAACCGGGACTAAAGGGGTCTGACCTATAGTCCCGGATGGAGACACAAACCGGGACTAAAGGGCCAATTTTCAAACTCTGCCCCTGTTAATCGCCTTTTCAGTTTTGTAAAAAGCAAAAGAAAATGATAAAGACTTCATAGATTAAAATCCTTCAAGATGTAGTTATGTTACTACATCTGCTAGTTAGGAAAATTAAAAAACTTAAATTTGCACATGTTTTGCAAAAAAGTGTTATGAAAATGTAAAACGGCCATATCTTTTGCATATGATGTCGAAAAAAACGCATAATATATCAAAAAAAATCAGCACCAAAATCCGCATCCAATTTTGACCGCCTACGGCCTGTTTGCAATTTTTTAGAATCCTCGCATTCTAAAAGGAAAAAAAGATATGCTCAAATGTTAGTTTTTTTTAATTTTCGTTAAATCTGGTCAAATTGTGGTCAAACTATGGTCAAACTAATTATTCAAGAAATATTAGTGTTAATAAATAGTTATTTTAGTTTTTTGACTTTTGGTCAAACTGTGGTCAAACTATGGTCAAATCTGGTCAAACTATGGTCAAACTACTTATTCAAGAAATATGTCGGTTACTAAATAATAATTATTTTTTAGAATAATAGTTTCAAACTAAAGCGGTGAAATATGTGACTTCATGCTCAGCTAAATTCCTGAGGGTTAATAGGATTGACATCTTACTATTGTCAGATAAACAACACATGCAAACTTGGATACTAGGGGGAATAGAACTTGGAAGTTATATAAGCATGCTCAGGCTGGAGTAGTGAGAGGATGGGTGACCGGCCGGGAAGTTAGACGATTTGGAAGGGGTGATTAGAGCAATGATGAGCGGTGATTAGAGACAAAATCGGAAACAAAATTCAAATTTTTTTTCAAAAAAAATCAAAAAAATCAAGAAAATCCTTTAGTACCGGTTGGTGTTACAAACCGGTACTAAAGGTCCCCCAGATCACCGCGCGGGCTTGTGCCACGTGGTGGGCCTTTGGCCCCGGTTCGTGCAGAACCGGTACTAAAGGGTGGGGACCTTTACAGAACCGGGACTAAAGGCCCTTACGAACCGGTGCTATAGCCCGGTTCTTTACTAGTGGCATAAAATAAGAAATAGCAGGGAATTCCTTTGAAAGTTTTTCTTCCAACTTCAAGAGAAATTGATGTATAGTTGGTTATTTCGTAGTGGGCCGTTGCATTTAAAAGCATGGTGCACATAAAAATGGTAGAATAATAGAAGTGGTCATTAATTAAGTTAAGAGAATTACAATATAACATTTTACAACAAATGGAGATTAAACAGAGGCCTCAACTTTGATTGATATTATGACTGTTGCTTCATGAGGCATCGTTCAACTATGGAAAATGGACAGCCCTCCTTTCATGTCAGACTTGCGCTAAGAATATTCCGAATAGACCTCTGACTTGCACTAAGAATACACTAACAGGCTTAATTTTTCAAATTTTGGTCTTCATGCTAATTATAAAAAGTGAATGAATAAAGCAGAGAGAGATTGAAGAGTGTCAGTTAAAACCTAAGACACTCTTATGGATAACGCAATAACTCATTTATGAAAAAAATCATGGAGTCATTCTTATTTGTGTGCTAGCTCGCTTGGGGCAAGCTTATGGAATGCTTTTTCTTGGCAAAAGAAAAAATAGTTGTACATGCTTCACACATATAATAAAAGAGAATAGTTGATGTAATTTCTTTCTCCTCATTCTATTGCATAATCAGCAAGAGCGTAACTAAACATATACGAAATACTAAAAGTTTCCACATCTAATGACTAATAATCCTACATGGTCTAGAAATTAAATCCATTTTACGGCATCCTCAAATAACAAAGCATCGGGCAAGGCCAAAAGATAACTATGTGTTGTTTGTACTGGTTCAAATCTCACAAATTTAGAAGAATATGCAACAAATATACCATGAAGTAACTATTGCCAAACATCAGCTATTGGTCGTTTCCATGAATGCTAACAACTTACGTCAGGGAAAACTCTCAACATGATCAGAAAACATAACATTAGACAGATAGTCCAGCCCAATACATCACCATGCAGTACAGGTGCAACAAATCGAGCATTATAAAGTTGTGCCTATAAAATCAATGTTATGTCCAGGATATATGTGGTAATACTATTATGATTGAACGTTACCTGCAGCATGCAACTTATGAGACATACTTGCTGGCCTTCGGAATGGGCACATGAGTATCAGGCGATGAATGTCCATGGTGTAAATAGATGCGCCATCTACCCATCGGAACTCATTCCTTCAACAGCCTTTGTGGTGTCATGGATGGTGCCAGGGCTGCACGGCCACTGATATACTTCGAACTGAAATCAATTGCTGGTACACCTCTTGACCTACTCCGGCATTGAATCAAGTACTGTGGGAAACAGCCTCATGGGCAGTTGTGGCCACATGGTTTACTTCAAACAGAAGTTGATCATCATCATCGGTACACCATCTAATCTCCTCCTCCAGTGCATAGTGGGTGAAGTTCATCTACATGACTGAAATAACATGCCAGATTGTAGCCAGATCACAATTTGTAAGATGGGGGAGATTCAAACCTAGGGTAGAGATGAAGGACATTAGGGAGATCAGAAGAATATGGTTTTAATTTTACCTCTTTTAAATCGATCACATATAGAAAATTGAAGCTAAGGGATGGCATAAAACGTTGCAAGAAATAGGATGAGACATGCGAGGTTCAGCCATTGATTTAGGAAGAAGAGGGTCTCGGCAGGGGAAGAGGACTACGGATCGTATACCCATGGGACTCTAACCATCGATGGAGCCTGTATTTTAGCGGTTCGAGTGAAATTACTTTGGACTATAAATCGTATAGCCATGGGTCTCTAACCACAATCTCTTATTTAATCAGAATCATTGATTTAGTATCGAAAAGTTCATTTTATTTTATTTCTGAGTATTAACGTCGAGGTTGTGCTTCTGATTAGGAATCGTTCTGATTAGGAGTCGTGGGAGACTAGGAGAGTGTCCCCATCTGCGTCGGACTGGCCGTTCGGTTCTGCCCAACCGAACGGTGCGGTTCTTCAGTCTCTATCAGAGTTCGGTTTTGAGAAATCAGTGACCGATCAGCTAATCAAAAATTGCCAAACCAAGGGTCCGGTGCACCGAGAAATCGGTTTGGTCATCGGGGTGACCGAACAGCACCGATATGTATAATTATATAATAGAAAAGGCTAGCTGCAGCAGGAATCTCTGACTGAACGTCTTGACAAGATACAAGATCTGTAGCACTGCATGACAACATGTTAAAAGCTAGCCACCACGCCAACTCACATGCCCCTTCATACACAAAATTTTAAAATAAGAAAATGATAGAATACGATTAGGGAGAGGGATCCCTTTTGGCATGTCTCAGAGTACTTACCAATTCCCTCATAAGCAGTAATAACAAACAAGTGAAAAAGATAATAACAGGCTGCGGTTCTGAAATGAATAAGCATACTAAATTTGACTCAAAATATAGCATTCAAACAATAATTTAGCAGACGAACCAAACTCAAGTCTCAAGACACGACAATAAAAGTAAAGTTCGATGACACATGACACTTAGCCCTCAGGACTTAATTTGGAAATAGGAAATAGATAGTAGCCGGCAGCATACAAGAGGACTATCACTGCTGAGAATTCGCCTTCATCAACCAGCTATCTAAAACTTCTGCTCCAGCCTTCATCACAAGTAATCCAGAACTACAACCAACAAAACAACATGAGTGGTTCATCCGAACAGATACACTCATAAATAAAATTATGATTTTTTCCATTTTGAAATCTCACCAATTATTAAGAAGTAGGCTTCGTGGTGGTGGTGGACTTGGCATTGCTTTGGAGCTTTGCTTTCTCCTTATGCTCCACAATTAATTCTGAAAACAATAATGGTGGAATCAAGCATTGTATAACCGCAAATGAACACATACTAGATGATGCAAAGTTAATGTATTTGAGTTACCTTGTTCAAGCTTGGTCAGCTCTTCGATGTTCTCTGCTATGCTGGGAGGAGTGGCATGTCGAAGCCAATCTTGAGTGCATACAAGAACTTCTACCATAAAAGGAGTAAGACAAGTTCTGAAGTCATCAAGAATGCGCCCACTAGTGGAGAATGCAGACTCTGATGCAACTGTCGAAATGGGGATTGCCAAAGCATCACGAGCCAAGCATGCCAGTATAGGAAACCTGGATGAATTGATCTTCCACCAAAGTAGCATGTCAAAATTTGGGCCATCATCTTCAGTTTCCTCAGCAAGGAACTTGTCCAGCTCAGACTTGCTACTACTGCTGCCACCATTGTAAAACCTCATTTTTTTGGCAATCAAAGACTTCATCATGCTTGTGTGCCCTCCACTTGCAGATTCAGCTTCCCGAGTGGTTTGAGTCGACGCAATTTCTGGAGCATACATCACCCTATACTCTTCGAACAAATCTCGGAGACAAGTATTGATTGCAGCCCATACCCTAGGCCCTTTGTCATCCCCATACATTTCCAAAATGGCAAGATGTGTAGGGGTGGAGCAATACCTGTAGGTTAGTGCATCTCTTTTTTGCTTCGAGGTTAGTTCAATTTTTTCTTCTTTTTTTGCTTGAGATTAGTTCAGGTTTGGTCTGTCACGTGGTACAAAAAAAAGACTTTGTCACGTGTATGGTGTTTAGTCTGTTTTTTCATCATGGGATTAACATAAATTGTGCGGTTAAGATTGATCAATTATATAGATCAACAGTGTAATTAATTTTAATGATGTGGATCAACGTGGACTAATATGGTGCCTCCAATTAGTAAATAAGAGATTATTATCCTAACACGAATATATGGTTTTAAGCTTTAAGACCTCATCCCATACCTTCTTTTTATTTTAAGTGTTTGAATCACAATTTGCTTGCTGTTCCGGTCAAAAACTGGATTTAACCCCTTACAAAAGCTTGCTAGCGACGATTGCTTCAAGGGAATCTTCCTCCCGTGGGTTCGATCCCAGGATCACCTCCGGGGAAATAGGTGTGGGATACCCTTTCTTGTTCCAATACCAGATCAAGAAAAAGGAGATATAATTCCGCTGATTAGGTAGTTCTACTTGTGAGCTGTGTTGGGATTTCCTCGAAGAGTAGTGGATGATGCAATACAATAGAGATAAGTATTTGCCTCAGTTAAGAACCAAGGTTATCAATCCAGTAGAACCATACAAAACCTCGTGAACAGCACATACACACAAGAGAACAAAGACTTGCACCCAACGCAATCAAGGGGGTTGTCAATCCCCTTCGCGGTTAATTGCAAGGATCAAGCCTGATACTGGTAGATAGATAAACAAAAACACAAAATAAAATAACAGGAAATAAATTACAGCAAGGTATTTTGGGATATTAACATATGATATATATAGACCCATGGACCATAGTTTTCAATAGAGGATTCTCTCTTGAACATAGCATACGGTGGGTAAACAAGTTACTGTTTGACAATTGATAGAAAATCGCATAGTTATGACGATATACAAGGCAATGATCATGTATATATGCATCATGTTCGAGATAACTAGAATGTCTCCTTCATGCATCTACTACTATTACTCCACAAATCGACCGCTATCCAGTATGCATCTAGAGTATTAAGTTCATAACGAACGGACACTACTAGGGAAAAGCATATAGGCAGACGCTTACTAGTAGCGCGGGTTTATACCCCTCACTACTGCTACATACTAGTAGCGCGGGTTTATAACCCTCGCTTCTACTAAGTAGTCTCTACCGTGCCCCTGGGATAATGCCATAGTAGTAGCGAGGGGTATAAACCTGCGGTACTGATAGTAGTAGCGCGGGTTTATACCCCTCACTACTACTAAGTACAGATTTTTTAACAGCACTGAAATCCCCCATCTCCTCCCCCAAATACCTCCTCTATTCCGCCACTCTCCCCTCTCTCTCTCCATACGCTCTCACATGGACCTCTTGCCCATGTGCCCCTCCGCCTCCATGGCACCGAAAGAGGCCACCTCCTCGCGCCACCGGCGTCTAGGAGCTTGCCGGTCTACCACCGGCGTCAAGGAGGCCGCTGCCTCGCGCCACCACGCCGGAGCACCTCACCACTGGTGACCAGCCCTGCTACTCCCTCCATCTCCTTCCTCTCTCCCTCGGTTTCCTTTCTCTCTCTCTCTCTCTCTCTCTCTCTCTCTCTCTCTCTCTCTCTCTCTCTCTCTCTCCTCTAGTTAATATCACCCTCCCATGTCCATGCCCGTGCAGTTCGTTGCCATGGACGACCAGGAGTATATAGCATGGTCAAGAAGAGGAGCCCCACGCCGCTGCCTTGCTCTTCCATAGAAACGGGCCCTCTCCAACAGCCACTGCCGGATCTGGTCTGCCGCTGCCCATTCATGCCTCCGGTGACCCCAACCATCGCTGGATCGAACCACTGTTGCCATTGACAACACACACGGGATCTAGATTTTTTTTCGAAAGTAATAGTAGCAGCGCGGGGTATAAGACCCGCTACAGATAATTACTAGTAGCGTGGGTGGCACCCGCGCTACTACTAACAGACGTAGTAGTAGCGCTGGTGGAACCAGCGCTACTACTACCAGTTAGCTGTAACTCCGTAGTAGTAGAGCGGGAACTCGCGCTACTACTAGCTATTTATCCCGCGCTACTACTAGGCTTTTCCCTAGTAGTGGGAGTAATGCCTTATGAAAGATGACATGATGTAGACAAAGAAAACACAATCAATATGAATAATCCCCATCTTTTTATCCTTAATGGCAAAGATACAAATAAGTGTCATGTCCCTTTCAGTCACTGGGATTGAGAACAACGAGATCAAACCCGTCCCAAAGCACCTCCCCCATTGCAAGAATAATCTATCTAGTTGGCCAAACCAGACAATCAGAGAGAAATACCAAACTATAAAAATCATGCATATAAGAAATAAGAAAAGACTAAAATAACATTCATGAATAATTTGTTCATAAACCCACAATTCATAGCATCCCAACAAAAACACCGCAAAAAAGGATTACATCGAATTGAACTCCAAGAACATCGAGGAGAATATTGTATTGAAGATCAAAGAGAGAGAAGAAGCCAACTAGCTACTATCTACGGACCCATAGGCCTGTGTTAAACTACCCACGCATTATCGAAATGGCAACAAGGATGATGTAGAGACCCTCCATGATCGATTCCCCCTAAGGCGGAGTACTGCAGAAGGCCTCTAGATGGGATCCCGGAAGAACAGAGGCTTGTTGCGGAGGAAAAAGTGTTTGGGGTGGCTCTCTGATGTATTGAGGGTATTTGAGAATTTACAGAGCTGAAATTAGGTAAAGAGGTGCCATGAAGGGCCCACAAGCTTGGGTAGCACGCTCCCCCTGGGGCGCGCCTTGCGGTATTGTCGCGCTCCCTCGTGGCTATGCAGGTCTTCTCCTAAAGCTTCTAGGGTCCCTTCTAGTCCAGAAAAAATCGTTACAAAATTTCATAACATTTGGACTCTGTTTGGTACTGAAAAGGTAAAAACAAGAATAAAAATAGCAACTGGTACTATGTACTAGGTTAATAGTTAGTCCCAAAAATGATATATAATTGCATAATAAGCATCCAAGATTGATACTATAATAGCATGTAACAATCAAAAATTATATGTACATTTGAGATGTATCACGTAGTAATGTAAATCCTCCCTTTTTAGGTAGACAATGAATTGGACTCATCAACTTACTTTCAAAAACTAGATATATAAAATCTGCATCAAGTAGACTAACGATTTCTTTCCTTATCACCTCTTTCATTTCAGAGCTGAGCTTCATCTGGTACTCGCATACTAGTTCAGCTCCTTCTTGCATGAATATACAGTGAGTGCATATAGAGAGGCTACTGCCCTTCAAATCATCCATTGAATATCCATATGCTTTTCTACGATTCTTCGAAGTATCCAATAATATTTTTTCTATTCATTTAAAAGGTTAGCACTGATGATAATAGGATATTTATTAGTTTCATCTAAAAACTCATACCTAAACTCTTTTGGTAGAGGTTTTAGTTCAGGAGGTGGTGGTTCCTCATCTCCTTTCTTTTCAGGTACTTCGTATTGTTGACTGGCCAGCGGGTCTTGTACTAGTGCTTCATTCAAGTGATGATATATTTCATATATGGCGGGATCTTCTGGTTTTTGTGAGACTCCATTCCAAATCGTGTTCTGGGGTTCGAAAGTAGATAGCGGCCAATTGTGATATAGTCTTCTCGTCACTGTTATCATGCTCTCGCGGTTGGGTACAATTTTTTAACCTAGAAAAATCAAATTCTCTTACCTCATCCCCAAATTTGAGAGACAACTTCCCTCTTACAATCAATACTTGCACCTGTGGCATTAAGAAAAGGTCTTCCAAAAATTAACGGAAAAAGACCATCTTCAAGAATACCATAAAAACAAAGTCCACTCGATATGTGAAAGTTCCGAAAATGACATCCAATAAGGCCTCCAAAGGTATCATCTGCTAGTTTTATTTCCTTCTCAGTAGACTGCAAATCATAAGCATAAATTTCATCATGAAGCTTAGTGTAAAGAATTAGGGTATCACATTAATAGAAGAGCCTATGTCGCAATGACAAAAATAATAAGTGCTACCAAAGGAACAAGTCACTACTGGTATACGAGTGTCGACTACTTTAATGCAAACATTTACAAAATAAGTTACCTCTTCTTCCATTTTTTCAATTGTTTTTCTTGCTTCCTCCTTTTTGGGGGCTTTACCTGAGTGTTGTGTTTATCGTTCGATATATTCTTTGCTTAAATACTCAAGTTGCGCCTTCCCAACTGGATAAGACAACACTAATGTAGGTTCTTAATCATCTTCCATGGGAGTAACTGATGTTTCCACCTCCAAAGTCTCCACTATGACCCGTTCCTTGGGATCCTCATCAGTGTAACTCTATTTCCTCTTTGGGAACTCCATATGTTCTGCATAGCTTTGAACAAATTTCAAAACAATGTCAGAGTAAAGGTATAGTTCATTACTGATTTGATCAACTCTCCCTGAATTTAAACAAGCTTTTATGCAGTCAAAATCCATTTCTACTTTACCATCTTCTTCTTCATCGCTTCCGCAAGATTTGTAATTAGCAAGTTTACCTTCTAATAATTTGTATGCTTCAGCGACTCTGGTAGTAATAAAACAAGTTGAAAAAGCTAAATCTAGTTTCTCTTTTGAATCATACTGCAGTCCTCCATAAAAAAGATTAGCAGTAGCTCTAGAAGCTTATGATGAGGGAAGTCATTTAATATAGTTTTATACATTTGATTTGCATTTACCAGACTTTCTCTATGTATCTATCGGAAGTTTTGGATCCTCCTCCTTGCTTCATAGGATTTCATTTCTGGATATAAATCTGATAGGAAGGTTTTTGCTAATTTATCCCAAGTATCAAAGGTGTCCGCAGGGTGAGACACTAACCAATCCTCCTCCTTAGCCACGGCCTGAGAAAAAAATTTCAACTTCATATCTTCAGGGCTAAAAGCATTTCATTTAAATGGCCTACATATATCTTCAAAGATTTTAAATGTTGATAAGGATCCTCATCTTCCCTACCTTTAAATTCCTTACTTGTAATAATTCGATGACAGTTGGGGTCACCTCATAACTGATATCCGTGGGATTAGCACCCAACAATGTCAACATTTCTCTCATTAGTAGTCCCGTAGGACGCATGGATGATGGATGAAACTTGTGTCCAAATTCAGCCATGGTTGCTCCGGATCTGCAAACAACTTAGTACACAAAATTCAAACCCAACTCAATACAATGACCAAAAGTTCTCAGATCCCCGACGGTGGCGCTAGAAAAAGCTTGATGTCCTACAAGTGTGAAAGGTTTAGCTTATCTTTTTTGAAGTAAGTGTATTGATCCCACAAGGAGCACAAGAGTCAATCTTTTGTCTTTTGGATGGTGCAAATAGTATGCCTGTAAATTATCCAAAAAGTGGTATTATAATGGAAATGATGATGCAAGTGTAGAGGTGAATATGTCAATTAAAGTAAATAACTAGAATTTTAAATGAGAGACATGAGAAAAATGGGATTAAAGCATTCCTGAGGAGTTCGGAATCCCCTCTAGTGTGCATCTATAGCGGTGCCTAAACACAATGCTACTTTGGATTCCTAAGCCACTTTGCATGTTACTCTTTGTGGGCGGAGGCGGTACAGATTGCATACAGCGATAGCTCCATATCACATACACCACCACCATTCTTACCCACTCCGGTTATCAAATGGTAATTAAGGGGAAAGATGTCCCTGTGGACGCAGCCAAAGTGGTCTCCGTTTTACCCCCTGATGCAAAAATCCGTTACGAAGGGAAATGGGGCATTTCATGTCACCCACCTCTGCAAACCACACTCTTTTCCAATAGTAATAACCGGCCGACCAAAATAGGCATACATTGGATGGTCGACTTCACCCAACGTCAAGAAGATCATTAACATAAACATGCAAAGATGATGTCAAATGCTAATATCTATCGATCTATCACGCACTAGGGTTCATCCATATACTTAAGAACTAGGGTAACTACTCAGTCATGAAGGCAACAAACATCATACCACCAAGAATGGAGAACAGGAACGGAACAGACATGTAATACATAAATTATTCCTCTAATGTTCTTGGGATTACAATGGGTAAGAGATGGATAATGATGATGATGATGATAGTGATGATGATGATGATAATGATAGTGGGTATGATGTCAAGGTCTTCCAATTAAAGATGGGAGAGGCGGCTGCCTCCCTCCTACCGGTTCCTCCCTCCGGATTACTCCGGTGGCTAGGTTACCTGCTTCTGGACGAGTTTTTGTTGTCTCTCGGCAGATGATACACGATCCGTCTTCATAAGGTGAATCTAGTGGACAAGTCGGTGGCGATGACACTCCATGTGGCCGCTCATACGGGTGGGCGCGGTCGTATGGAACACCATATTTCATCATGGAGGTTCTACGATGATTGCCTCTTTCCCCCATTTGCTTATTTCTCTTATGGTATGTTATTATCAATTTAATTGTGTGATTCCACTAGCATTTTCTGAGATTTCTTCCATATAATAATAATTGGTGCAAAAAGCATTATCTGAGGAAAACTACAAAAAGAAGTACACGAACACAGTAAAAACCCACAAAGCCTACTATGTAAGCCTAAAAATTACCACATAATTTGGACTCATCAGAACTACATTTGCATACTCAGGAGATTATAGCAGAGCAAAAGAACTCTTTTATTCGCCCTTCTCATTTCAGCATCACCGGATACCTTGCAATCGTAGGATTTGATGAGCCCCCTCATGGTATATCGTCCGCCCATGCCGCAACATCCATGTCCCCCATTGCGGCAGGCACACACCCCATCGTAGCATCATCGGGCACCTCGCCGCCACCTTGTCTACATTTGCATCACTCATTAGAGCAGCACCGAGCACATCACCATTATTGCACCTACAACTCCCGTCATAGCACTTCCGGTAACATGCCATCGCAGCATCTATCGGGGACCTCACAGCTAGTTTTAGTTTATTCGTCTCCCCTGTCATAGTCCGTAAAGGGATGAAGCTCACGCGTAGAAGATATAGTGACTCATGTGACACTACATTTTCCTTTACCTCACAGGCCTAGTTGCTCTAAATGGTTCTCCCATGTAGAGAAACACGATGTTATCCTTAAGGCCTTTGATCCGTTGATTCTGACAATTCTTCAAGTTACACAACTCTAGTAGCATGTCTAACGCCTTGTGGCCAACTAAATGGATATGTTCCAGGGCTTGGCATTGCTTATTTTCATCCTCCGCTCACACTTATACCATGACATAACAAGTGGATTGCACGACAGACTACTAGAGATGCTAGGGGTGTTATGAAGTTGAGTTGGGAGAAATTTACTATGATTGGAGCACACTTATACCATGACACAACAAATGGATTGCACGAGGGAACTACTAGAAATGCTATGGGTGTTATGAAGTTGAGTTGGGAGAAAATTCCTGTAGAATGTGCGGCTTATATAGTAAGTTTGAGGGATATTTCTACATGGCAGGAGGAGGGACCCTAAGGAGTGGAAGTTGATGCAACAATGAATATCACATGGGTATGCAAGACATGTGGAAGATTCCATTTCTTGTCCATCGTACAACTCTATCGTTTCCGACCCTACATGTATAGCGTCAACCAATGTAAATAAAACTAATTGTATATTATGTTGCGTTGGAAGATTACATTACTTGTACATGTATTCATAATCAGTAACTTTTCTAGTGTACTTTGAAGGGACCACGATGAGTAAAATACTTCAAAAACCAAAATTGATTACCCAACAACAAAAAAACAATGAATTTATTAAATTTATTAAATTTTGTTCTTAGCAAAAACTACTCACAAGTAATAGAGATGCGATACTTCATTGGGTAATAATATATATAGCATCAAACACCTGTATGGTCATCGTGAAATCACTACCTATAATTGATCTATAGGGTCTCTGTTGGTGGTCTCGTTGTGATAATGCTCTCTCACTTTGGAGCATGCAACCGAGAGACAATGCTCAGTTCATACAAATATATTTCTTAACTAGATTATGAGGTTCGGCTATAACCTTATCTTGGTAGATATGATATATAGGTAGTTACCATTGTAAGAACATACGCACAGAGGAACTCGTGGCTATTCAATTCCCTAGGTTGTCCACTTTTTTCTAAGAACAATGATGCTTCTGCCCATGTGGATGCAAGCAAATGCTGAATTCAAACAAGTTCATGAGTTCATCGAGCCTCTCATTGAGTAAATTTGGCAAAGAACCTTTCATAGAAGTTATTCTTGTGGCTACTCTCAATGGACCATCCAAAAATACAAGGGATAATGCACCAGTGAGGAGAATGGATCTTTTTTTCAAGCTACTATTTCTTGGACTTATAGACCCTATATTCGACAAACGTATCATGTTTGTGCTTCTACCGCACCCATCTCTAATAGTCCACTCATTGTTTAGCTAAACCAAATATGAATGATGAACAATCCATCTTAATCTTGCAAATGCTATAACAAGCATCTATTAGTGGAAGAAGTGGCCTTGAAATAGATTAATATCTTAGTCACCTAAAGCAATGATACTATAGCATATACTATCCCAATACAAATTGCAACTAATATGAGATCCACTTACAATGCACGGCTGGGGTAGTTCCCAAGCACAAGAGAATTTATGTATTACTATATATATGTATCTCTTGGACCTTCATGACCTATTTTTTGCAAGTCAGAAAAACCAATTGTGAAAGGAAAAAAGAATGAAAGACAAACTAACTATGATACTATCGCAGTATCTTGAAAAGAAATCATGTATTCACTTTCAGTTATTTGTTATAAACCAGATTTTTCCATTGAACCAACTCTAATGGGGTTCACATGTAGCATTTAGTTTGACTTTAGCCAGTTGAGATGATAATAGTACGTACCTGATGGGCTCGGATGAGCCTAGATTTGAAGGCCTAGCATCAAACTTCTGGGTTTGTTTAGGAATGAGGCCTTGATGCTTTCATTTCCAAAAGAAGATATTAGGTTCACATTGTCCTCTATAAAGTGGTATAGCTCCTGGGTCCGACGGATTTTCATTAATATTTTAAAGAAGTCCTGGGATTTGATCAAATTAGTAGTTTTTGGGATTATTAGTGAATTTTTTCATCGTTTTCGAGATAGCTCACCACTCATGCCCAATGGTATATTATTATTGAATTTGTGTTATGTACGATTGATATTAGTAAGTAGTTATCAATGTCCATTTCAAGTTGGTGGTCAGACCCTATGCTATTAGATACTCCCCAATAACTAGCATATTGCTAGTCCTTGTCATCTGCATTCATTAAGGGTAGATGTATTTGGGGTCGGGTGCATTTTCGTTTCACGTAATTTGTCCATGAAATCCTTCCGAAGAAGCAATCTTCGATTCTGCTTAAGCTGAACTTTACGAAGGCATGGGGGTTTGGTTCTTCCTTACGGGATTGCTGATCCGCAAAGTTTTCCATGTCGGGTGGGTTCACATGATCATGCAATTAGTCTCAGGGTGGCAATATTGCAATTTCTATAAATGGGCAAGTGGGCCCCTTCTTCGGAAAACAACCGT
Organism: Aegilops longissima; assembly: GCA_021605205.1. Classification (NCBI taxonomy): domain Eukaryota; kingdom Viridiplantae; phylum Streptophyta; class Magnoliopsida; order Poales; family Poaceae; genus Aegilops; species Aegilops longissima. The sequence goes on from CM038681.1 coordinate 19,951,976, forward strand.
GGACTCCGTCAAGGTGACCCCATTTCCCCTCTCATGTTCGACATCGCCTCCTACGCGTTGACAAAAATGTTCGATAGGGCCAGGGATGCAGGACACATCAAAGGGGTTGTGTCTCACTTAATTCCACAGGGAATTTTGCAACTTCAACATGCTGAAACACTATGCTGCTATTTAAACCTAATTGGAGTAACATTGTTTCGGTAAAGCTTGTTCTACTCGTCTTTAAGATCATGTATGGCCTTAAGTGCGAGCTGGTAGCCATGTGCATGACTACTGCAGAAGAACATGCCATTCCGAACTACTTTAATTGTAAATTGGAGGCCTTTCCTATTCCTTATCTGTGAATCCCCATCAACGACAACAATCTGTGCATTGAAGAGTTGCAATTGCTCACCAGTAAGGTGGCCAAGCGAGTGGAACCTTGGCAAGGTAAATTTATGTGTTCGGTTAGCTTCATCATCTCTATCTATTCCCTAACGCTTCTCTATTTTTCACTCCTTATGCAATGGGTCTTTTCCTCTTCACCGATGGAGTGCCCGCCCAATTGAACAAGGTTCAGAAAAGGTTCTTTTTTGACAGAGAAGACAACAAGTGCAACTGTCGGACGGTCAACTGGCCAATATTTTGCAAACCTATGGTCAAGGGATCGGAGGCCAACATATCGTTAATCCGAAGGTAATTAACATGATGCTAGTTACCAAATAGATCTAGATGTTGAGCCAAAACTCATTTGACCTTTGAGCGCGGATTTTTAAGGCCAAGTATTTCCCTAACTGGTTGGTCTTTGTGGTGGCCAGAGATGGCTCTTCCTTTTGCAATGGGATCAGAAGATCATCACATATGGAAGTTCGTCTTCTTAAGCCAATTGAGATGGAAATATTAGGTATTATTTTCTTTCGTAGTATTGTGATTTTTTTGCGGGCACGTACTGGTATAGGTTTTCTTAGTACGCAGAATGTGACTTTGATATTTAAATTTCTTGACATGATAATTATATAAGGGCAACGCTATGCGTCGACCAATGAATAATGAGAAGATATATGCCACGTTGCTGACCATTGGATGGGTACACCAATGGCCGTTTGATCTATCCATGTAAGCAGCCACCCCTTTACAACAAGAATGGTGTTGCAGAAGGTCTTCTGCAATAGGATGATTGTTGCAATCACCTAAAAGCATATATTTTCCTTCTGAAAAATCTTTGCAACGAAGGTAATTTTGCAAAAATATTTGCAACACACGATGTGTTACAGAAAACGTTGTTGACCGTCTTCTACCATAATAGATTGTGTAATCATGTTATTCTTAAGACTGATTGTGTATTGGCGGACAAGATTCATCAGATGAATCTAGGGATATGTCGGCCTTACGCGCATGGGTTAATGCAGGTTCTTCATAATTTTGCATTTCTTAAGATCAAGAGAGATGCTAATACAGCAGCCCATGAGAAAGCCAAATTTTATATGTCTCCAAAGTGTCGTGGGTTTCTTGTACGTAGGGTGGCATCCCACGTGACAGTGTGTAAACATTGATTATATGATTAAAGATTGATTGATATAAGTTGAGGTATCAAGAAAAATGAGAAGAGGACATCACAGGTCATTGTATTCAACAGCTTGTTTGATTGATATTGGTTACGGATGAAAGGTGGGACCGAGCTAGATAGAGTTGTACCACGTGCATGTGTGAGAACTGAGCATATATGCATGCCCATGTGAAATGCATTATTACCGCGCTTGAAGCAATCCACTCCTACTATAGTAACAAATCCCCTATTCCTACCTAATAGAAATATTGCTCATCCCTTCTATGATTTATCCTCCTTGCATCAAATGTTAGCTCCTCTTGAATTCAAGTGCACACATGACTTCATCCTCCTTGCTATGATATCTTATTTTTATCTTATTTAACCTTTTTCCCTTCACCTTCATGCCCGTCTGCAACCTGGATGCTCCCTCATCTAATGCTTTCCTCGCAACCTGAAGAAGAGTGTGAACAAGGGCATCTGGTCTTTAGGGAGGATCGAGTTCTTGATTTTTTGAAAGGCACGTCCATTTGGAGCCTCTAGGCATGGGAGGCATGAGGGAAGGAAGAATCACTTGGCAAGTGGATAATCCTACAGGTAGTATGTGTTATTCTGTTTAGAGATGTTTCTAGGGCAGAGCTCCCTTGTATATGCTATGTACCATGCCACTGGAATGGGCCGCAGGCACTTGGGATGGAGGGGAGGAGTAGATATGACATAGAAGGCATCATGTGGGTCATGCTAAGTTAGAGTGGCTCAGCCTGTTGCTTACCAATTGCTACCTGGCAACTGATCGCTTTTCTACAAGAAAAGGCATTTGAAAACAGAGCATTCGCATGCATGTGAATAGGAGGATAAAGTGCCTTACCCAAGCTAGCTTCGTCCACTTGATTAAATATATTTCTGTCCATCTGGGTACGTATGCATGTACTTGCAGGGAATGACACGTTTGATTGGTCTACGAACCATTACATTTTAGATTTAGCAGACACACTCACGAGCTGCATAGCCACACGACATTGCGGTGAAAAATGTTGAAGTGCTCGAGGTGCCATGCAATACTATAATGGAGATGAATACCAAGTTTAGCCTCGATTGTACCTGGTACTGCATCATGTTTTGCTGTAACATCCCAAATTTTCAATTTGGAATGTTATATATTAGATCATCATTGCATATCATATTTTCATGCATTTTCGATGATCCTACAAATTCTAAGCTACTCAAGGACCCGCGGAGAGATTTGGAGATTTCGTTATTTTCATATTTGAGTTTTTTCAAATTTTGAAAAGATGATCATTTGGTTTTAATTATTTTTCTCTCCGTATATTTCCAATACGAAAATAAAAGAGAGGAGATAAAATAACTTTTCCAAAATAAAGAAATATGGGTGGAAAAATATTAAAATCAAATAAGAATTTTATTTGGAGTTTTATTGGTATTTTTATTGAATTAGGAAAAAAATGTGTTTTTCAAAATTGCATTAGAGTCCCAAATAAAAGTACACTTTGTCCGATGTATTTTATAGGACGGTAAAAATTTATTTCAGGATTTTTGGAGTCCGTTTAGTATTTTTTTATTTGTTTTTCTACGCGAATTATTAAAAAAAAGTCCACCGACCTAACCGGGCCGTGTCCTGCTAGGACTCCGACCCGGCCGGCCTTTTTAAGGGGCCGAGGACACCCGCCAGCCCAGCCGCCCCCTCCCGAAACCCTAACCCGCCGAGCGACCGCCGCCGCCGCACCATCGCGCCACGCCGCCGCCGCCGCACCACCGCGCCACGCTGCCTTGCCCGCCGCCGAGTCCCCCACCACCGCCGCTGTCCCGTTTAACAAGGTAGCCGCCGGTTTTAAAAAAACCGATCGGTTTTATTTTGAAAACCCTAGTTTCATTTTTTGATTCGGATCGGTTTTTTTCCGGTTTAGTTAAATAGCGGACGTTCGTCCGTACATTCATTTTAACGAACGTTGTTCGTCAGTTAGCCGCAGACAGCGAACATTCACTCGTTAGCCTGTTCGCCAGTTTTTCTTTTCCAGGGTTTTCGGCGATTATTTTCGATCGCGATTTCAGCCTTGATCTTCATTTTAGTTTATCTTTTCGCTCGTTTATCGGAATCAGGTGATTCAAGCGCTAGATCTTCGTTTCGAAGCCCACTTTCTGTTTAATCAACATGAACAAGATTTTGGTACTGTAAAATTTAACTTTAGTCTAGATTAGTAATCGGATCTTGCTTCTTTCGTAGTTTGATTTTCGTTTCTCCATTTGATTTTATTCTTTTTGCAAACCGGAGTTCTTCAGTTGAACTTTCTGGTTAGATCTTCTTATTTGAGTTTAGCTGTGCATTTAGTTGGATTCCGAGGGGAGAAGAGGATTGCTTTGAAAAGTTCAATAAAACATTTGTAGATTTTTATAGGTCTAGTATTATTGCTAAAACCATCACTCGGTGAGTGGATCGAGATGTGACCTCACCCTAGTTGCAGTATAGTGCTCATCAGTAGCCATCACAATTTCATTAGGAAATAATGACTTGGCCACACTTGCATAATAAATTGTTCCGTAACCACTGAAATTAAAAACGATTCCAACTAGTGAATTATATTTTCCAATCCAACTATACAATATCAATTGTATGCAGTAGGTAAAACCAAGTTGGCATTATTCTCTACACATACATGACCGCATCTGTTGTGCCTGCCAACCATTATCATGACGGCACAAATTAACAGTCGATTGAGACTTCGCTATGTCTCAGTCGATACTATCTTCCTTTGATTTTGCATGAAGATTCGTGCAAACATTTTTTTTTAAGTTTTTCTTTTTTCTTCTTATATAATACTCCCTCCGGTCCTTTTTAGTCTGTATATAAGTTTTGTCCAAAGTCAAAGTATCTCTACTTTGACCAAATATATAGAGAAAAGGATCAACGCTCGTAATGCCAAATCAATATTGCTAGATTTGTTATGAATTGTAGTTTCAAGGAATATATATTTGGTATTGTAGATGATGATATTTTGAATATGAATTTGGTCAAAGTTTGTAATGTTTGACTTGACAGAAATGTAATACGCAGAGACTTGGTTAAATCTCGGTCAACTGAGACCTAGCCACACCCACAAATTAAATAGACTTGGGGACTTGATTGAAACACTGTTAGGAATAAGCACGACGTGGTGTACTTCTCCCAAGTGATGTACGTGTCCGTGTAGTACTAGAGTTCATGCCCAAGTAGGATAAGATAAGGTACCTCCGTAGCTGGCTCTAGTAGCATATAAACGTTGATACCCTCTTTAAACAACAACGAAAAAGATCATAAAATCTTAACAGAGACGTGCCTGTGGTAATACATCGGTTCAGTGCTTTCCGTTCCGTCGAGAGAAGCGGAGAAGTTCTGTCGAGACTATCTATCCATTCTATCGCTAGTTGAAGCTAGCTTTCATGTACGTGTATGGATGCTAGTAGTAGAGGAATCGGTCAAGCTACCTGCTTGCATGCTTCAGCCATAGCCTTGTGGTGGAACCTTCTCATTTGGCTTTAACCCATAGACTTTACATGGGTGTTTTCATTTATCTGGATTCATGCCTATATTTTTGGCACTATTCGTTCAGCGGTAGAAGACACGCCCTTCGACTGGTAGTGTCTATGGTGACTCCGTCAATCTCAAGATATGCCGGCTTATTCTCTCACATATGTTCTAGGTATATGGTGTGTGTGTGCGCGCGCATACACACACGATCATAGAGGTATGACGTAAGCCGGTGTATGTGAGCATCTACGCCTGTATTATGTTCCCAAAAAAAGCTAGTTTTAGCATCATGTTTAGATAATGCACCCTATTTTCACAATAAGTAAAATTCATTACGGTGAGTAATTTTTATTTCTAATTGGTGTGCATCTTAACTAAAAGAAAGTAATTTTGCATTGAACCTGTTTCCAAATATAATACGTACTTTGATTCCTTAACACAAAAGTTCAACCGGTAGTTACCCTATTAAATATGTGATTTAGTTGCTACAGAATTGTAATTACTATTAAATTTGAATCAAATGAAATTAATATTATCTAAAGAATAACCTGATACTAGATTGATTTTATTCACAAACCACTTGATAACTCTTGCATACAAAGTTTAGGCTACTTCGCAATATCAGGAGAACGGGACGAATCGCTAATTCGCAAACACAATTGGCACATTGATGAGGAGCGCATCCTACATATCCCTATATTCCATGAAGAGACAAGATTTTGTTGCTGACACTTACCAAAGAATGGAACTTTCTCGGTTTAATCGGCCTATTATAAACAGTGCAAAGCAAACTTTAACGCGGACAATATGGGGATGAGGCGCTACTTTTTGGTACCACACCTGGTTTGGTGCAAGTTGTGGAATATGAAACTACGTACCAGCAAAGATAAAAATAAAATATCTTTGGTGCTGCTTGCACAATGCCATCCCATGTTTCAGTGTTCTCCCAAATCGTCACATAGGGAATATCTCCCAATGCCCAATCGGCCAATTGGGAGCCGAGGATATTTCTCATATGCTGTTCAGTTGCGTGCGATCGAAGGCAGTGTGGGGTGCACTTGGGATCAGACCGGGTATTTCTTTTGCTACTCGCACTGTTCGTTCGGGTGCAGCAGTACTTGAGTTTTTGCTGTGCGGCAACTCATACCAGAGATCATATATGGGACCAGTTGATCTCCCAGAGCTGGTAGCCATTGCGTGCTGGTACCTGTGGTGGCAAACGAGGCAATTTATCAGAGGCAGTGACACCACATATAGTACCTGTGGTGTCACAACAGTGACCCACCAGAGCGGGGACGCGACGCGGCAGATACCCAGTGGGGCCGACACATCAGAGACGGGTGGCTAGTGAGCCGTGTGAGTGCGTGTGACCGCGCCAGGTTGTTGGGCGGTGGCGTGTGTAGCGTGAGTACTATGTGTGGTGGCTGAGACTCCTGTAGCGGGCATCGAAAGAGTACACAAATGAACGAAGCGAGAGGAAGCTGATCTTCCCTCACCTTCTCCTACCTACCCCCTCCTTGCTCCAGATCTCGAATCCTCCCCTTCCTCCTCCTAGATCGACCCGTAACAACTTGGTATCAGAGGTCAGGCGCCGATCTGGAGCCACCGGAATACCTGCGGAAGCCGCGCTACAACACCAAGCAAGCCCTTCGCACCGCGGCCATGGAGGAGCAACTCGCGACCCTGATCCAGAGTGTCAACGACAGCCGGGCGGCCAACGACGCAAAGCTCGAGGCCATCCAGGTCTCCCTCGAGCTCTGGCGCCCCGCCGTGACCAATCTGCAGCACCAGCTCGACGAGCTCCGCACGCAGGTGGGCCGGATCGCGCTCCACCCGGCGCTCGCCGATCCAGCTACTGCAACACCAGAGCCAGTGGTGCAGCCCGTCGCGTCGCCTCCAGCGGCCAACCCGGGGCACCACGGGCCAAGTGGCCACGGCGTCGCCTACGAATCCGGGGGTCTGGCACCTGGGGTGGTCACCACCCTAGCGCCGCCTCCGGCCAACGGTGCGTGCAATAATCCGTCTTCTTCCTTCTTTCCGCGCATGGCAGTAGAGGTTGTAGATGGGGGGAGAGAGCCCGACCACAGGCAGTTTTCCTCGCATAATTGGGCCCTGCCGAAGTTTGATTTTCCTTCGTTCGACGGTGACAACCCCCAATTTTGGAAGAGTAAGTGCGAGAAGTATTTTGCTGTGTATGGTGTGCAACCGGAGTTGTGGGTGCGCGTCGCGACGCTCCACTTCACCGGCAATGCAGCCCGCTGGTTGCAGTTGCAAGAATCGCAGAGGGCATCCTTCACTTGGGAGGCCTTGTGTGCAGCGCTGCGGGGCAAATTCGGTCGGGAGCAGTATCAAACGCAGTTGCGGCAGTTTCGCACTCTGCGCCAAACAGGCACAGTTCATGCCTACATGACACAATTTGAGGAAATTATGCACCAACTCTTGGCTCATAATTCTTCGTTTGATTCTGTCTTTTTCACTACACAATTTCTCGAAGGGCTTAAGCATGAAATTCGTATGGGAGTGCTATTACATCAACCGAAGGATTTGGACTCTGCCTTTTCTCTCGCTGCATTACAGGAGGAGCTAGTGGAGGCCCTTCCCCAGCGCGAATTCAGGCGGCAAGAAGTACCGGCTGTTCGGCAGCAAGCACGGCCACTGCTGGCATTGGGAGCTCCGCTCGCGCGACCTCCTCAACATGGGCTTCCCGCGGCGGCGGATGACAGGCGTGGCCTGGACGCGGCCAACGCGCCGGAACGACAAGGGCGCGGGGACGACCGAGTCGCAGCGCTCCGCAATTACCGCCGTGCTCGCGGCTTGTGCTTCAAGTGCGGTGAAAGGTGGGGGCAAGGCCACCAATGCGCTGCTACGATGCAGCTCCACGTGGTGGAAGAGCTGTTGGATCTCCTCCAGGCAAATGATCCACTCCCTCTTCTTCCTGAAGATGACTTGGACGAGGAGGTTCTGATGTCGATCTCCAAGGTGGCTACTACAGGGCAAACCACTCCCCACACTGTCAGATTGGTGGGCAAGATTGCGGGCAAGGAAGTGCTCGTGCTGGTGGACTCTGGTAGTTCACATAGCTTTATCAGCGAAGCTGTGGCCAGCCGTTTGCCTGATCGGGTCCGGCCAACCCAGGGAATGTCAGTCAAGATAGCAGATGGAGGTGTGCTTCAGTGTTCGGGTGTTGTTCCGGCTTGTCAGTGGCAGACTCAGGGGCATACATTCGAGTCAAATCTGCGAGTTCTATCCTTGGGATGTTACGATATGGTAGTGGGTATGGATTGGCTGCAACAATGTGGTCCGATGTGGGTTGATTGGGAGCAGAAATAGCTGCAGTTCACACACCGCGGCGAGCTGATAATGCTTCAGGGTGTACAAGGGAGATTGCAGCCAGTGCCTCAGATATCGATGGACCAACTTTAGATGTTAGAAGCTGATGATGCGATAGCTTGCGTGGTCACTGTATTCCAGATAACTGATGCAAAGGAGACAAAGGAGCCTGACGCTGTACCACCAGAAGTTAGGGAAATCTTAGACCAGTTTCAAGTGGTGTTCTCAGAACCGAAGCAGCTGCCGAAACACAGACCGTGGGATCACTCCATTCCTTTGATCCCTGGGGCGAAGCCAGTGAACATCAGACCATATCGGTACACTCCGGAACAGAAAACTGAAATTGAGGAACAAGTGAAAGAGATGTTGAAGGCGGGGTTGATCGTGCCCAGTACCAGTCCTTTCTCCTCCCCCGTGCTGTTAGTCAAAAAGAAGGATCAGACATGGCGATTCTGCGTCGACTTCCGGCACCTGAACATGATCACGATCAAGAACACCTACCCCCTGCCAGTAATAGATGAACTACTCGATGAACTTTCTGGATCTCACTGGTTCTCCAAACATGATCTACGAGCGGGTTATCACCAAATCAGATTAGTGGAGCAAGATGAAGAGAAAACTGCATTTAAAACCCATCAAGGGCACTATCAATTCAGGGTTTTTTTTGCCGTATGGTGTGACTGGAGGTCCCCCAACATTTCAGAATGGCATGAATGTTGTCTTTGCACCCCTCCTACGCCATGGAGTCCTTGTCTTCATGGATGATATCCTGATCCACACTCGCGCATACAGTGCGCATCTGAGGTTGTTGCGTCAAGTGCTGCAGCTCCTGAAGGAAAACGAACTCTTTGCCAAACGCTCCAAATGCTCATTCGCACAAAACAACATAAGCTACTTGGGGCACAAGATCAGTGGAGAAGGCGTGGCTACTCTGGAAGAACATATACAGACAGTAAAAACTTGGCCACAACCGTAGACGGTGAAGCACCTAAGAGGATTCCTAGGGCTGGCAGGTTACTATCGCAAATTTGTCAAGAACTTTGGGATTCTCAGTCGTCCACTCACGGATCTCCTCAAGAAGAACTCCTTGTTTGTTTGGACACCAACTGCGGATGAAGCATTCCAGGCCCTGAAACGGGCATTGATTGAAGCACCCGTGCTGGCCCTGCCCGACTTCTCCAAGCAATTTGTCGTGGAAACTGATGCGAGTGCAACGGGAATCGGTGCAGTGTTAATGCAGAATTCGCATCCCGTGGCGTATCTGAGCAAGGCGCTCGCGCCACGTAACCTGGGGCTTTCAGCATATGAAAAGGAATGCCTCGCCTTACTCCTCGCAGTGGATCGGTGGCGCCCATACCTGCAACATACAGAGTTCTTGATTCGCACGGATCAGAAAAGTTTGTTGAACTTGACTGATCAACGCCTGAATACACCAGTGCAGCAGCGAGCATTCACGAAGTTAGTGGGGCTGCAATTTAAAATTCAATATAAGACTGGGGTCTCCAACAAGGCGGCTGATGCACTCTCGAGACGCTGCCACGATGGCACAACAGAGTTAGCAGCTATTGCAGTCTGTCGCCCGGCGTGGCTGGAAGCAGTCTTAGCCAGTTACAATCAGGATGAGAAAGCGCAGCAGCTACTGTCACGACTGGCGCTCAGCTCCCAGGATGAGGAGGGTTTTACTCTCCAGGATGGTGTCATCAAATTCCAGAGGCGCATTTGGATCGGCAATGATGTAGAGATCCAAAACAACCTGATCAGGGCTCTCCACGATAGCGCTACTGGGGGGCATTCTGGATTTCACGCTACCTATCATCGAGTCCGTCGGCTGTTCGCTTGGAAGAATCTGAAGCAGATGGTCAAGGAGTTTGTCCGTCACTGTGTCACTTGTCAGAAAGCAAAAACGGAGCGTGTCTCGCCAGCCGGACTGCTACAACCGCTCCCAATTCCGAAGCGTCCCTGGGCAGTGGTGTCACTTGATTTCATCGAGGGCCTGCCCAAATCGGGAGGGTTTGATGTGATTCTAGTGGTGGTGGATAAATTCTCCAAATACGCGCACTTCGTGCCTATGAAGCATCCGTACACAACACTGACAGTAGCAACGACATACATGCAGCAGATCTTCCGTCTGCATGGCTTGCCCCTGGCGCTGATTTCGGATCGGGATAGAATCTTCACCAGTGCACTGTGGCAAGAGTTGTTCCGACTGTCCCAGACACAACTCCGCATGAGCTCGTCGTATCACCCTCAAACGGATGGCCAGACGGAACGAGTCAATCAGTGTTTGGAGACATATCTGAGATGCTCCGTTCACTCTTGCCCCCGCAACTGGTACCGTTGGCTGTTCCTGGCCGAGTACTGGTATAACACGACCTTCCACTCAGCTCTGGGGAGGACCCCATATGAAGTGGTCTACGGAACACTGCCTCGGGAGTTCGGAGTCGAACAATTGGAGCCAAGCACCGTGCCAGACCTGTCGACTTGGCTCAAGGAAAGGGAGATCATGATGGAACTATTGCAACAGCAGCTAAAGCGCGCACAGGATAGAATGAAAGCACAGGCAGATAAAAAGTGCACGGACCGAGAGTTTGCAGTGGGGGATTTGGTTTTTCTCCGGCTTCAACCGTTCATCCAAACTTCGGTGGCTCAACGTCCATTCCAGAAATTGGCATTCCGATACTACGGGCCGTACAAGATCGAAGCTCGGGTGGGGAAAGTAGCGTACAAGTTGAAGTTACCAGCCACCAGCAAGATCCACCCGGTGGTTCACGTATCGCAGCTCAAACAGGCTCTGGGATGTGACATTCCGGCCGAGGAAGCTCTGCCCCCCGACAGCGACATTCTGCAAACAGAACACACTCCATTGAAGATCCTGGCTGAACGAATGGTGACTACCGCGGCAGGTGAGCAATCGCGTCTCTTCGTCCTATGGTCAGAATTGCCCCCTTCGATGGCCACTTGGGAGGATCCGGAGGACTTGCAGCGCCGTTTTCCAACTTCACTGGCTTGGGGACAAGCCAGGACTCAACAGGGGGAGAATGTCACAACAGTGACCCACCGGAGCGGGGACGCGACGCGGCAGATACCCAGTGGGGCCGACACATCAGAGACGGGTGGCTAGTGAGCCGTGTGAGTGCGTGTGACCGCGCCAGGTTGTTGGGCGGTGGCGTGTGTAGCGTGAGTACTATATGTGGTGGCTGAGACTCCTGTAGCGGGCATCGAAAGAGTACACAAATGAACGAAGCGAGAGGAAGCTGATCTTCCCTCACCTTCTCCTACCTACCCCCTCCCTGCTCCAGATCTCGAATCCTCCCCTTCCTCCTCCTAGATCGACCCGTAACAGGTGCACTTGGGATCAGACCGGGTATTTCTTTTGCTACTCGCACTGTTCGTTCGGGTGCAGCAGTACTTGAGTTTTTGCTGTGCGGCAACTCATACCAGAGATCATATATGGGACCAGTTGATCTCCCAGAGCTGGTAGCCATTGCGTGCTGGTACCTGTGGTGGCAAACGAGGCAATTTATCAGAGGCGAGCACGTGTAATCACCGGATTGAACAGCGCCTGCTATAATTGCGTTGGTTCTTAATTTTGTTCACGCCGCAGGGAAACTGTTGGTTGCTGCAAAACTTAATAAGTGGCAGATGATTCTTTCGGGACAGCAGGTTCTGAATGTCGATGCATAGTTTTCTGTTGGTGACAATACTGGTGCTTGTTGTACAATTGTACGAGATCATCGAGGTCGTTTTATTACAGCTTCTATGGCAAGGCTGGAACACATAGCTAATGTGGTCTCGGCCAAAGCAGCTGCATTTTTTAGGGATTAAAATTAGCCCGAAGTATTGGATGCTCTAATCTGAGGTGAGAATTGACAATTGTACAGTCGTGGACCCTATGAACCTCAGTGAAGGACACTCCATGGTAGGAGCGCCGGTGTTAGATGATTGTTGCAGTATTTTGAGTGAATTCGGGAAGGTTGCTATTGAGCACTGTATATAGAGTCAAATGTAGTAGCTCATGAACTAGCAAGATGGGGACGTGCGAACAACCCATCTGTTTGGGATGCACCCCTGGTTTTCTTGTTAAATGTTCAGAGGATGATGTAACCCTTATTTGATGAATAAAGTATGCCTTCCCGTAAAAAAATACTCTTGCATTCAAGCAGAACCAAGAGAATGAACTATGCATTGTTAAATTAACTATGAGAACGAACTATTCATGGTAGCTGGGCAGATGAGACTCGATGGATTGGATACTCCAGCAAGTTGACGCTTTCTAGATCAAGTTGGCATTGTTTACATATGCATCTAAAATGACCCAAGGAATTCGTCCAAATGTATGCATGCAATGCACCACACCAGCCACATCAACAGCATTATACATACATTATGGATGGATGAAGCATCCAAGAAATTTAGGAGGTTGTATATATCCGAAGCAATAATGTACGTTTCTGCCAGTTGCAATCAAATGGCCCCCAAAAGTCGTCCTTCATATATATTGTACTATCTACAAGCTTACTTTATATCTGTGTTACATCATGGTTGGTGAAGCGACAGGTACGTCTGAACTCATGCCCTGTTTCATATAGTAGATGCACGAATTTGACTGTATATATTGACTAATTCTGTGTGCGTCGTAGTGGCTGCATTATTGAATACAGACAAGTAACTAATTTTGCATTTTTATTTAGGTTTATACCATCTGAATGAAAATTACTCGATTGCCACTAACCTACAAATTTTTCTCTTGGGACGTTAGCTGCTAATTAAGTTTTAAATTTGTTACTAAGCCAAGTTGCAAAAATGCACTTTGGTGGCCGAGCTACCTGGAGGACGGTATCACACATGTCTGTCCTGGTCGTGATCAGTGCCACGCTGGTATGCCTCCCACCGTATTTCAGCTGCGGCCGTTTTAAGTTGCCCGTATTTGCTACTCCCTCCGTAAAGAAATATAAGAGCGTTTAGATCACTAAAGTAGTGTTCTAAACGCTCTTATAATTCTTTACAGAGGGAGTACTAAATAAACAGTGACAGCTCATGTATAGATGAGTCGCACAGCGAGCGGGCACTCTTGCCATCCGCGTCCACCCATGTGCAGGACTTGTTTTCTTTTTATTCGGCAATGATTCGTCTACATTCGCAGGAAGCAAAAACTTGCTTTGTATGTGAGATGTCAAACAGCAGAAATAGACCATCGACCAGGGATGGAGCCAGGATTTAGGCATGAGGGGGGCAAGACACAATACAAAAAAAAATTGGTATGGACATATGGCAACATATGTTTTGATAGATAATAACAAGGGTAAGAGTTATCATCTACGACAGCTTGGTCCTTGAGTGGGTTTGCATTTTCATTAATATTTGAGCTAGAAGCAATGAGCTTGAAAAATGACTTTTTATCATTCAACTCTCGCGACACTAAACAACGAGTGAAATTAGATTTCTAACTTACAGATTTACCTAATTAATAAATTAAACCATTCCTTGTAAGGTATTGTACTGGTGCAAATAAATTACTGGATTCCCGCAAAAAAGAAAGATTACTGGAGTATATTGCAGTGATATACCTCGATTCCTGGAAATTAATCTGTTGATGCATGACGCCGGTGAAGCAAACAATCAATGTCTAGTCTCTCACGGATTCAATTGCCGCTGAAGTGCCTTCTACCCTGGTTGTGCTTGTGCCACAACGGGGGAAGGAGCGACAGGCGAGAGTGCGAGAGTGCTAGAGGCGGCGCCGCCACGGGAAACGGCGCAAGGGTCATACATAGCTACCAGGCCTAGAAGCCACGAACGAAATTACGGGTATATAGGAAATTAAAATTACTCAATCTCACGGCTGCGCGTAATCCTTTTTTCTTGATGTGTACGTACAGCGTCACTCGATGCTTTATGGGCTTTGGGCTAGAAAGTTGTGATGCTAGGCCATTTGCATTAAACAAACGTATGACTGCAAGTCTACGATAGGTTACCTATACGTATAAACTACCTGTACTAGAACCAAGTAACGAAACCTCTCGTAGGGGAGGCGATGGGGGTGTCTGACCCCTGCTCGCACCCCCTGCCTCCGCCCCTGCCATTGACCAACTTAATCAGAAACTGGAGATTTTTCCACTAGACACAGCTACACCATATGATTTTTGACAACATCGTCATTTCACAGTCAGCTTAGCACAGGAATGTATGTGCGAAAATGGATACCAGCGATATGACACACGGTGTGAACCACTATTTTGCTAACTATGGTAGGGTTCATAAGCGTACGGTTGTTTGGTTGGGATCGGGACCGGAGGAGGTTCCAGATTATGTAATGCCAAGGCACTTTCTGTGTGAGAAATGAAATTTCTTTCACCCGCAAAAAAAAACAACCACCACAGCTATATGTTGTGTTCTTTTCAAAAGACAAACTTCTGATATTTTGAGTCTGCAGTCCGAATATCAACTTAAAACACACTAAATCAATCATTGAAGTCCGCTTTCGGGGGGTTGGTGCATATGTTCTTCCTATGCCCTTTCAAGCTGCATCTGGAGCAGCAAGCGCCTTTGGAAGATCACCCCGCCGAGGACATGCAGTACTCTTGTGATCTTGAACCCTGCATATAGAACAGAACCTAGTCCTTTTAGCTGGCTATTCGTACGGTGCTTTGTTGCAGCTTGGGTAGGCCGCCCTGCTGGCCTCTTCTTCGACGGTGTCGCAAAACTGTCTGAACATTGTGAGGCACTCTGCGCCGGATTGCTGGACCAAAATGTTGTTTATGCCCAACGCCAGATCCTGCAGAATCAGTTGCCACTTCTCTGTCAGATAGCCCCTTACCATCGCGTATAGCCGCCACAGGTTCCAGTACTATTTTTCACATTTCTCAGTTGCTCCATAGCAAGAGTATATGCATTCTCATTGATATCATCTAGTCTGATAATTTCAAGACACAACAGAAGTAGATTGTTATGTCGCCACGAAGAGTTCTTGAGAGGACCTTGGTTCTTCTAGTAGCGCAGAAGCTCTGGTGGGAGTATATCCCTCGCATCCCTGGTCCAACATTTCAGCACGTAGTTTGCCAGAACATCTTACATTCCAAGCTGGATCATTACCTACAGAGAACAAAAGGTGTATCTCAGAACAATTTTTTGCGCCGGCAAATAGTACGTATAATAATTTGATCGGCACACATAGCAAGAAGCAAAAAAGGACACCTTTAGTGCATGGATTCACAACATCCCGAAATGATCGAACATCTCGCACTCACACTTGAACTCATCAGCAAGATCGTTCACCTGAAGAAGGAATTCATTTTTACACCACTTCTATTTCGAATCCTTCTTTACATGACTAGCTATGTACTTGCGACGAGGTACAACTTCACTCAGAACATACGATCCGACTTCATACAACATCTCACCAAAATTTTCAAACATATTCCTTGTGTAAATTTTTGATACAAGTATCACAATAGGCAGGTTCTGAGTTAGAACAACACTGCCCTGCATTGGTGCATATCATTAGTATATGTCTTAATTGTTTTGATATTGGAGAGAACTGGATTGCGATAAGAGAAATCCACACATTCAGCATAAAAGATAGGCATTCTTACCAGTTTTGACCACTTCTCATCTTTGTCGATAAGAGAAATCCACATTCTTACCAGTCACTAGTAGAAAAAGGACCTAATATGAGACACATTAGTGCCGGTTTGATTTTGAGCCGGCACTAATGTGTCCAATAGTGTCGGTTCCAACGGCTAGCCGGCCGTTCTCAATAGTGGTGGCAGGGTGTTGTCAGTCTGGGGCCCCTCCAGCACCTTTAGTACCGGTTCATGGCACAAACCGGTACTAAAGGTCGACCTACATAAACCCTTCGTCCACCCGAGCCACTCTGTTCTTCCCCTTTCCCCTCACTTCCTCTGTTCTTCCCCTCTCTTCCTCGAGCTCCTCACAAATTTTGCCCAAAATTTGTCAAGATTTGAAGGCCCCCATCCATTCAAATGATCACAAAGGTTAGCAACTTTGTCCTTTCAACTCTCATTGCTAGATTAGCTCTTGCAATGCTTTGTATAGTGATTAATTTGGGAGGAATTATATTTGCTAGTATTTGATTTATATGCAATTTGAGGTCAAAAATAACACATAGTTTGCATATGTAGGTGTGGTTTACTTAGTGCCTTCTAAATCTCCGTCGTAACCACCGTCGATCGCCCGCACAGTCCCGTCGCCGGCACCACCTTGTGGTGAGGCTCTTGTTCATAAATGTTTTACATTATCAAATTGATGTTTGTGTGATTTGGATATATAGTTACTCGTATAATTATCTTACCCGTATGTTGTTTGTTATACATAGTGCCATGGTTTTGATATCCGTCCCCGTCGGCCCTCATCCTTGTATTGATTCGGATGTGGTATATTCTCTTCTAAAACTAGTTGTTGCATTTCGTGTTTATGACAAATTATGCCCATCAAGTTGACATAGATATTTTTATCTAGGAGGTTGGTGAACCGGAAATTCCAACCGACCCTATTGTCGAGAGGTTAAATTTAGTTGAAAGAGAAAACGAATATTTGAAAGAAAAATTGAAAAGAATTGAGGGGAAGAAGATGGAATTGGAGTTGCATGTTGCCGATGTCGTCGATGATCACAAGATCAAGATGGAGAAAATGAGGTTGAAGATTAGAAAGATTAGAAAATATGCCATTGATAGTGTGGCTTTGTATCATTATGTTGTTGGATCAATTGTTACCTTAGTTGCGATCTTCATCGCATTTGTTGTTGCATTTAAATTCTTTAGCTAGAGAGTTATTTGTATGTTGCATTTAATTAAGTGTTGTATATGAACTTTATGTATGAACTTGTATTAATTTGGTCTATTCGGTGTTGTGTAATGAAGATGAGCCGACAATGGATGTATGATAACAGATTCTCTCCCGAGTTCATTAATGGCGTGCATACTTTTCTGCTTGCCGCTGAGGCAAACAAGCGGGCGGATGGTTTTATGCCTTGTCCATGTGCTGGCTGTAAGAATTGTCACAGTTACTCTACGTCAAGAACCATTCACGTCCACCTATTTGAGTCCGGTTTCATGCCCCACTATAATGTTTGGACCAAGCACGGAGAAATAGGGGTTATGATGGAAGACAATGAAGAAGAAGAGGACGACGACGGCTATCCCGGCCATGGGTTCCCTGAATACGATGATACAACAATGGGGGAAGAAGCTGAGCCGGCAATGCAGGAAGAAGCTGAAGAAGAGGCATCAGATGAGCCCGCTGATGATCTAGGTCCGGCCATTGTCGATGAAAAGAGAAACTGCGCAAGTGATCTGGAGAGGACGAAGTTGCAGCGCATGTTAGATGATCACAAGAAATTGTTGTACCCGAATTGCGAAGCTGACAAAAAAAAGTTGAGCACCACACTTGAATTGCTGCAATGGAAGGCAAAGAATGGTGTATCTGACAATGGATTTGGAAAGTTGCTGGTAATGATAAAGAAAATGCTTCCAAAGGACAACGAATTGCCCGAGAGTACGTATGAAGCTAAGAAGGCTGTCTGCCCTCTAGGGTTAGAGGTGCAAAAGATACATGCATGCCCTAATGACTGCATCCTCTACCGCAGTGAGTACGAGGATTTGAACGCTTGCCCGGTATGCGGTGCATTGCGTTATAAGATCAGTCGCGATGACCCTGGTGATGTCGAGGGTGAGCGCCCCAGGAAGAAGATTCCTGCCAAGGTGATGTGGTATGCTCCTATAATACCACGTTGAAACGTTTGTTCCAAAACAAAGAGCATGCGAAGGCGATGCGGTGGCACGCAGAAGACCGTAAGAAAGACGGTAAGTTGAGAGTACCCGCTGACGGTTCACAGTGGAGAAAAATCGAGAGAAAGTACTGGGAGGAGTTTGCAGGTGACCCAAGGAACGTATGGTTTGGTCTAAGCGCAGATGGCATTAATCCTTTTGGGGAGCAGTGCAGCAACCATAGCACGTGGCCTGTGACTCTATGTTTGTATAACCTTCCTCCTTGGTTGTGCATGAAGCGGAAGTTCATTATGATGCCAGTGCTCATCCAAGGCCCTAAGCAACCCGGCAACAACATTGATGTGTACCTAGGGCCATTAGTTGAAGAACTCTTACAACTGTGGAATGGAACAGGTGTACGTGCATGGGATGAGCACATGGGGGAAAAATTTGACCTAAAGGCGTTTCTGTTTGTGACCATCAATGATTGGCCTGCTCTCAGTAACCTTTCAGGACAAACAAACAAGGGATATCGCGGATGCACGCACTGTTTAGATGATACCGACAGTATATATTTGAATAGTTGTAAGAAGAATGTGTACCTGGGACATTGTCGATTTATTCCGAGCAGGCATCCCGTAAGAAAGAAAGGCACGCATTTCAAAGGTGAGGCGGATCACCGGACGAAGCCTCGCCACCGTACTGGTGCTGATGTACATGATATGGTCAAGGATTTGAAGGTAATATTTGGAAAGGGTCCTGGCGGACAACCTGTTCCGAAGGACGCTGACGGACGCGCACCCATGTGGAAGAAGAAATCTATATTTTGGGACCTGCCATATTGGAAAGACCTAGAGGTCCGCTCCGCAATCGACGTGATGCACGTGACGAAGAATCTTTGCGTGACCCTGCTTGGCTTTTTGGGCGTGTATGGGAACACAAAAGATACACCAGAGGCACGGGAGGACCAACAACGTATGCACGGAAAAGACGGCATACATCAGGGTCAGGCCAGCTACGCTCTTACCAAAGAAGAGAAGGAAATCTTCTTCGAATGCCTGCTCAGCATGAAGGTACCGTCTGGCTTCTCGTCTAATATAAAGGGAATAATAAATATGGCAGAGAAAAAGTTCCAGAACCTAAAGTCTCATGACTGCCACGTGATTATGACGCAACTCCTTCCGGTTGCATTGAGGGGGCTTCTACCGGAAAACGTTTGATTAGCCATTGTGAAGCTATGTGCATTCCTCAATGCAATCTCTCAGAAGGTAATCGATCCAGAAATCATACCAAGGTTACAAAATGATTTGGTGCAATGTCTTGTCAGTTTTGAGTTGGTGTTCCCACCATCCTTCTTCAACATCATGACGCACGTCCTAGTTCACCTTTGCGAAGAGATTAACATTTTCGGTCCTGTATTTCTACACAATATGTTCCCCTTTGAAAGGTTCATGGGAGTCTTGAAGAAATATGTTCATAACCATGATAGGCCAGAAGGAAGCATCTCGAAGGGCCATGAAAATGAGGAGGTCATTGAGTTTTGTATTGACTTTATTCCTGACCTTAAGACGGTTGGTGTTCCTGAATCGCGGCATAAGGGCAGACTGGAAGGAAAAGGCATGCTAGGAGGGCATCAAATAATATGTATGGACGGGCATTCTCTCACTGAAGCACACTACACAGTTCTACAGAATTCCGCCTTGGTGGCTCCGTATATGGAGGAACACAAGAATTTTCTACAGTCCAAACACCCGGAGAAGTCTGACGACTGGATTACACGCGAACAAACAAGGACTTTTGCCGGTTGGTTGCAGAAACGTGCCCTGAATGATGGCGATATTCAAAATGACCTGTACTCGCTGTCCCAGTTACCATCTTCGAATATAATGACTTTCAAAGGGTACTAGATAAATGGGAATACATTTTACACGATCGCCCAAGATAAGAAGAGCACCAACCAAAACAGTGGTGTCCGCTTTGATGCAACAACCAACACGGGAAAGGAAACATATTATGGTTACATAGAGGACATATGGGAACTTAACTATGGATCAGGTGATTTGAAGGTCCCTTTGTTTCGGTGCAAATGGGTCAATATGACACGAGGCGGGGTAACGGAAGACCCGCAGTACGGAATGACAACAGTGGATCTCAACAATCTTGCGTATGCAGACGAACCATTCGTCCTAGCCAATGATGTGGCGCATGTTTTTTTACGTGAAAGACATGTCTACCAGGCTGAGAAAAAGGAGATAAGGAAGGGAATGGATCATACGACGAGTCAAAGCGCCACATAGTTCTTTCAGGAAAAATAAACATCGTGGGAGTGGATAACAAGACAGACATGTCAGAAGATTATGAAAAGTTTGATGAAATTGCTCCATTCACAGTGAATATTGACCCGAGCATCCAGTTAAATGATGAAGATTTTCCATGGCTACGGCGCAAAGGGACACACGAGAAGAAAAAGTTTCACACCCAAAGATCTGGGATGTGATCGGCTTCACTATCATCACTTTCTTCTGTGTTTCACACCCAGGAGGGAATGTCTGTAATAGTTAGGGTAGTTAATTATGTGTTTTGGCATTTGAAACGCGAAGAAATTTTATGTGCAAACAAATTCTTTTCATGCATTTACTGATTTTTTCCAGCTAAATGACCCTGAAATTGAAAAGCATTTGAAATGAACTGAGAAAAGGTTGAAAGTTGGCTTGGTATCATAATTTCATACAAATAGTATGTGCAAAAAAGTAGAGAGGGTTACGGCAAAAACTGGATACACTTCGTGTACAAAATGGACAATCTCTTTCGAAGTATCAGGTTTCCGACGAAAACTGAAATGTTACAAAGGCATTTCATTTTTTAAATAACCTAAGCATTACCAAATTTAATATAATGATAAAACACACTAATATCAAACATAAGAAAAAAGAATCATTGAAAAAACTTTTTTCAAAGTTAAGTTATTCACAAACTAGTGATTCACATAAATTTCAAACAATTCAAAATTTAAACTATTCAAATTTGAAAACTACCGGCACTAACAGAAAGTTTGTAATTTTTTGTACCTAAAGCAAAAATATTCATAAAGAAACTCTAAGTACAGCAAAAAACAACTCAAAAATAAATAAAACAAAAATAAATAAAGCGAAAAAAATTAACAAAATAAAAAAGCCCGCCTACTGGGCCAAAGCGGCCTGCATACGACTAGGAACACAACCTTCAGTTGGGCCAGGAAGCAGGCCCGCAAAGGCCCAGTAGGCCCACAGGGCAGAAGAGGACAGGTAGGCCCAGTAGGCCTGCTTAGGAGAGGAGCTCGAGAGAGCTACCGCACTGGGGCTTATAAACCAGTGCGGTAGCCTCTCGGGTAGCGAGGTGGGACTAAACTTGCGCACCACCTGGAGCCAGCGCACCCCCTTTAGTACCGGGTCGTGACTCCAACCGGTACTAAAGACCCCCCTTTAGTACCGGTTGGAGCCACCACCCGGTACTAAAGGGGGTGCGCTTCCCGCCGCCTGGCCTGGTCAAAACAGACCTTTAGTACCGGTTGGTGGCTCCAACCGGTACTAAAGGTCCATCCTATACATACAACACTTAAAAATTCAGTTTCCTCTGTTTCTTCCTCTGTTTCCTCTCCTCCGTCGCGCCGCCCTGCCCGATCGACGCCGTCCCGTGGGCGTCGCCGCGCCGCCCTCGTTGCCGACCCGGCCGTCCCGCCCTCGTCGCCGCCCGTCGATGTCGCCACCCGCCGTCCCGTCGTCTGCTGCTGCGCGCGCCCGTCCCCGACGCCGCCGCCCGCCGCCCGTCCCGTCGTCCGTCGTCGCCGCCCCGTCGCCGCCTCGCTGGTGAGCTCGCCCCGGCCGCCATGTCCACACACACACACACACACACACACACACACACATTATTAGTTTGTTTGTTATAAATTTTTCTGTTTTTTAGTTATAGAAATGTTAGGAAATTATTCTGTTTTTTAGTTATATAAATATTAGAAATGTTAGTTATATAGAAATGTTATAAATGTTTTCTGTTTTTTAGTTATAGAAATATTTATAGAAATGTTAGCAATTTTTATGTTTTTTAGTTATATAAATATTAGAATTGTTATAGAAAAATGTTAGTTATATAATCAGGAAATTTTAGAATTAGTTTTAGTTAGATGAATTAGATTAATGTCAAATTGTTAGATTTTGCATATATATATATATATAGAATTTTAGTTATCACAATCCAATCATTTAAAAAATGTTACTTTTTGCGGGCAGATAGTATTTGTTCTCGACGATATGCCCGGCCCGCATCCTCGCCGTCGACCCGTTCGCGACGACGTCCTGCTTCAGAGGACCCATGTACGGGATTGGGCTCCGTCGGGCTGGCACTGGGAGGTGCTACCTGGAGGGGCGCGCCGCTTGGTGAGGAACCAGACCTCGGGTCCCGTCGTCGACCCTGATCTTCTTTGGTGGCGTTCGCGTGGGCCACATTCGGTGCAGAGGAAGCCGGCCCCGCCGGAGCTGGTGCGTCGCCATGTCAGGGAGGAAGATGAGCACGTCCATCGCTACATGGCTGCTATGGACGACGTCAGGTTCTCCACTACTTGGCGGGTTCTTTTTGCAGATGACCGGAGATATGATCCTGTGATGGTTCCTTCTCTTTGGGTGTGCACCGCCGCGCCCAGAAACATGAGTGGCGCCCTAGATTCTTCTGTAGTACTCGATCTTTATTAGGTACCTAGCCAGTGATGTATTCGATATATAATATTCGAGACGATGTATTCGAGATTATATATATTAAGACGATGATGTATTCGAGATTATATATTCGAGACGATGTATTCGAGATTCAATTTTTCCTTTTTGATTAATTGCATCCATGCATTGTAAATTGAATACTAAATTGTTTTATATTTCTTCTGTATTAATTAGTAAAGTAAAAGCTATGACGGACAATACCGGCAGAGAGAGAGAAGAGGAATTGTTCGACAGCATACGCAACCCTCATAGGGTAGATGATCTGAATGAAGATGACGGCTCCCAATATCTGAACAATACCGGAGAGGGTGATGAAAAGATATTCGATCTCGACGACCAAGCTAATGAAGTCATGAACTATGATTATGATGACACAGACAGTGTTAGTGATGACACAGATAATGCTGATCTTCAAATAACAAAGACTTCCGGCGAGGTATATATTTATATAAGCATGCATCCTGGTGATCATCACATGTTTTTTATTGAAGATATATTAACAAATCGATCTTTCTTCTTTCAGCCCTCCGGATCGAGCAAATCTGCTTCTACAGACAGCAAGACAAAGCGAGGCCCGGGCAGATTGTTGAAGGATGGTGTAAAGTACCACATCGAATCCACCAAACTTAGTGGCGAACCCCTCACGCCTAAGAACGTTGCAGACAAGTGGACTCGTCAGTGCGGAGTTCTTGTGGAGGACAAACTCCCGATCTCCATTCAAGAATGGAAAGAGCCAAAGACTAAACGTCCAGGTGTTACTTGGGTCGATGTGAGAGCAAAAAGACCTGGTGAAATCTCTGATGGAACATTTCACCCTACCAGATCATTTCACTAAAGCAGATGTGGAGAAAGTCAAGGCCGCTGCTCTTAAGAAGATGGCAATTGCATTCAACACCCACAAGAAAACTGTATGGGCCAACTACCTCGCTAATGAAAGGAAGACTCCAGATTTCAAGGGAACACTGGAGAAGAAAAGAGAACACTGGGACGATTTCGTGACCTTCAAGGATTCAGAATTATCTAAGGAACGGTCGATGAAAAACAAGGCAAATGCCGCAAGAAAGACGCAGTTCTATAGGCTGGGTCCAGGTGGCTACGCGGTGGGATTGCCTAAGTGGATAAGTCTGAGCAAGAGATGGAGGGTCCAGGGGTCACTCCGATTACTAGGAGCTGGCCCCCCCAGGTGCAGAACTTGGTTCTATGCGCATGGGGGGGAGTTGGACCCAAAGACAGGCCTGGTTTCGAAGAAGGCGAGTATAAAAGGAGCTGAACAAAAGATACTTAACGCAATAGAAGAAGCTCGAACGGGGGTGTTCACATCCAACAGAGAGAACGACGAGCTTACGCGCGCCCTGGGAAATCCTGAACACCCGAGAAGAATACGAGGCATGGCCGTTATTCCCCTGGTATGAGGGCTTCTCGGACTGGAATGACGACTACAGGTCCCGTGCAAGAAAGAAGATGGATGAGGAGAAGAAGAGGAAGCTGGAGGAGGAGCAGAGGAAGCAGGACGCAGAACGCCTTCAAGGCCTAGAAGCAAGGCACGCGGACCTGGCACTGAAATTCCAGCAGCAGCCGCAGCAGATCGACTCACTTAGCCAGGAAAGGGGGTCTCAGCAGCGGCAGCAGCAAGCGGATGATCATCCAGCATTGGATAGCCCCGTCCCATCCATGCTGAGAAGCAGCGTTGGTTCTGCCCCGGGCGACACACTGCTGGATACATACCCTGTGGATGACATCATAGAGAACACTAACTGTGAGCTACACTCCAAAATGAAGAACATATCCATGAAGGTGGCGGACGGCGTTGCTTTTCCAGTGACCCCCGAAACAACCTACCATTGCATCCCGATTACAGACGGCTATGCTCGTGTCATGGTTGATGAATTGGTGGACCCATATTCGGGCTAACGCTGACATTCCCGGAGGTGAAGACGGCGCACCGGGAGAGGCCATACATCGTATCATCCTATGGAGAAAGGATTGCATCATCTTTCGAAGTCCACCGACACCGCGTCGTCTGCTGACTCCTCG
Organism: Aegilops longissima; assembly: GCA_021605205.1. Lineage (NCBI taxonomy): Eukaryota > Viridiplantae > Streptophyta > Magnoliopsida > Poales > Poaceae > Aegilops > Aegilops longissima. The sequence continues at coordinate 19,976,858 of CM038681.1, forward strand.
AAGTCCGCCACCGAGTCAGCAGACTCCCGCTCCTCCAAGTCCACGAACGCGTGAGACGACTCCTCCTCGAACTCTGCCACCTCCTCCGCCGGTTTCAATTCCGGCACCGTGTCAGGCCACACCTCCTGCTTCAAGTCCGGCACATCGTCAGGCCACTTCTCCTGGTACAACTCCACGTCAACCGTCTCTGCCGTCTCAGCAATCGTATGCGAGACATGCCGCAGCTTTGGTGCGTAGCGGTACGAGTCGAGGTAGTTCAGGAAGTACAGGCGGAGACAAGCGATATAAATATGGTCCAAGCCTCGCTGCTCTTCCTCAGAGGCCTTACGACATGACCGAGGAGCAAAACGCAGCCATAGTGCAGGCCCAAGTGGACGCCCATTTTGGACCGAAACCGGCACCGCCGCAAAAGGAGAAAGTGCCTAAGAAAACGATTGACCACTTCATTGATATGGCTAGAGCACCAGCTCCCAAGCCTGTTGTCTCAGACTATGAGCATCAAATCAGGAAGCTACATCGAGCACGGCTACAGAAGGAAGCGAGCTTGAGCTCGAGCCAACAAGCAGCTGGCAAAAAATACGGGAAAACCGTTCCCCAGCTGGGAAAATAGGCGGCGCAAGCAAACATGAGAGCTCGAGGAGTACGCGTGCCAAATATTATTGTGGGCAAACCGTTAGCGTTCCCCAGCAGGGCGATGTGGTAATAACGGAGGAGCATATCATGCAGGCTAAAATGCTCAAGATCTCTGTTGGACAACTCGTCGAAATCGAGCCCATGTCTCCGCTTAAAGAATCAGAAATAAAATGGAAATATTCCTGGGGCCAACCTTTGGTCCATCCAGACAAGGTCAAGGACCTCCCAACGAGAATGTATGAATTGCATCAATGGTACATGAACATGACCAAGATTTCCAATCGAGTGTCCCTCATGGTGAATGTCAAGAAGGATCATTATTACCATGAGAAAGCTCTGTCCATTGAGTATACAGAACTTTTTCAGTTATACAATCAAGACGCACTCGACAAGTCTATCATCAGTTGCTATTGTCTGTAAGTGATTTCTTTCTGTAATTTAAGTCTCAAGCTAATTATGTAGTGATAATTTTGATCAATCATTACATGTAATTATCCTCACTATATTCTTTTCTCTGGTATTATATGCAGGATGAAGATGTATGAAATGAAAAAATCTGAACGCTATGGCATTGGGTTCATTGACCCAAATACCGTTAATGAGGACATATGTAAGTTTCCATTTTATCAAGCAGATGTAGAGGCCAGCATGGTAGAGTTCTTGAAGCGCCTCAATAGCAATGAAGATATACTACTTCCTTACAACTTCACGTGAGTCACACTGTCTTGTACTACAAATTCTGTTTTTGCTTACTAGCTAGCTAGATGTTAATAATTAAGTGTATACAATTTACGGTAGTTGATTAATTTTATGCACATGCCCGCTTATTTAAGACATGCAAGCGCAGCGCATGCAGTTGGCACTGGGTCTTGATAGACATTAAAGTTGAGGAAGGAAAAGTTGAATTACTGGACTCACTAACTAAAGAAGAAAGTGACTTCACCATCGTGAAGGGGATAGTCAACAGGTAATTTCAATCATTATTAACTATATATATCTTGACCTATTATTAGTTCGTCATTTCCTGATATGAACTATTTAATAACCCCTTTATTAATTTTCTTTGCCGGCGGGCAGGGCATGGGCAAAGTTCATCGCGGTGACTCCAGGCGAATGGAAACAAAAGTTGTTTTGGCATCGATCAAAGGTAAGTAATTAAGTAGTACTAGCTAGCTACCATCTCTTTAATTATTGTTTCAATATCATTAATTAATTATCATGCTTGATTAATCATTATCTGATTCAATTCCATTCTCGTAAAGGCCTGAAGCAGGCGCCGGGGAATAATCTGTGTGCATTCTACGTTTGCGAGAACATTCGCATGATGATGTCTGAAAGGAGCAGATCTGATAGACAGGACTGGGTACGTTTTGTCAGAACACTATTCACACCATTATCGATATCTAGTCACACAACTAACACACATGCATATTGATCTCCTTCTTAACAGTTCAGAGAGGTGCGGGATAAGCTCCTACCATCGAAACGCATACTAGCACTTCAAGAGGAAATAGCCGGATTTTTGCTCGACCAGGTCATAAATCCAAAAGAAGAATACTATTACCCGCTACCGCCCCCATGAACCACTTGTCATCGTGCTGCGGAGGCACCAACATATGTAGGAGAAATTGTATATGTATATACATGTGTATGTGTGAATAATGGTGTTGGTTAATTGTGGGACATTCGATGATATATATATGCAGTTCTATACGTACGAGAAAATCTATTTATATATATGCATAACGTGTACAATTTGTAGTATCGTGAAATACCAGCAAACAAAAAAATATATAATAAAAAATAAAAAAAAAACACCCAAACATTTAATACCGGTTGGTGTTATCAATCGGTACTAAAGCCCTATGCGCACCCGGGTCTGGCTCGTGCCATGTGTTCGCACTTTAGCGCTGGTTCGTGACGAACCGGTACTAAAGGGAGGGGGGGACCTTTAGTCCCCACTCTTTAGTGCCAGTTGTGGAATCGGCACTAGTGAGTTTTATCAATGGGCAATCTAACAATACATGCCGCAAGTACACACAAACTGAACCCAAACCCAATCTTGGCTAACTCAACAAAATGACGAACAAGCCCAAGCTAGCATTACACATTCAGACAATGCGTTTCTGATTAGTTGTCAATTTATTAACGTCTAGTCCTGCACGAGCCCTTTGAGTTGGAGACGAGCACACGTTCTGCATCTCCATCTTCTCCGATAGCTGCATCGCTGGTATCTTTAGGAGCCATGTCGCTTGAGTCGGCAACCACATCACTAGCATCGTTATACGATCCAATGTCTTCCACCAGCGTTGCCTCCTCAAGGTGTCTGTCCTAAACGGCGCTGCTCTCCGCCTTAGCCGACAGTGATTGGCTCAGAGGAAATCAAACTTGGGCAGTTCACGCGAGCTTCTTGCATGGAAGCAACGATGCACTCCACATCAGCGACCCCCTGCCCCCACCCAGATTCAACAACCAGGGGCACTGGGGCAAATGAACTAGACAAAAAATTAGGAAGAAATCCGGCAGGAATTATCCGCTAAACACTTAGTTGGTTCCAAGCATTAGAACAAGAACACAAAATGCAAGATCTAACATTATTTTACCCTGATTTGGCTTCCTCAAAGAACTCAAGCCATCCATGGCAAATCTTCGCCCCGTCGAGGCACCGCGAGAAGGGGATGAGAGGTCTAACCAGCCGGAAAAATCTGAGCACCACGTGGAAATAAATATAAACCGGCTGCAGACTGATTCAGCGTCGTTGGTATTTCGAAAATGAAAGCAAACGCATGGCCAGCCTGGTGTAAACCAAAACTTTGCATGTACCTACAGAAACTTTGCAGTCCCATGTGGAAAGATGCTCAAAGCCAATCAAACTGGCTAGCTAGTAGAGTAGTAGTCCATATATTCATACAAGCAGTAGCAACCTAGCCAAGGCCAGCAAGAAAGAGCTTCTGAAAGGAGATTGAAACTGAGGGAGTGTAAAAAAGTGAGAAGAGGATCCAGCAGGCTAGCAAAAGTGCGAGAGGTAGAGCGTGAGGGTCGACCATGGAGTTCGCCATGGCGGCGATGAGCTCTCTCCTCCCCAAGCTGGGGAGCTGCTCATTGAGGAGTACAACCTGCAGAAGAGTGTGAAGCGGGGGGTCAAGGACCTCAGGGAGGAGCTCTTGATGATACAAGCAGCACTTGTGAAGGTGTCCAATGTGCCACTGGAAGATCTTGATCCCGTGGTCAAGATTTGGGCCAACGACGTCAGGGAGCTATCATTTGCCATCGAGGACAGCCTCGACTCATTCATGGTGCGTGTGGTGGGTCTTGATCCAACCAGGCCAAACACCTTCTTGGGGTTCATCAAGGAGACTAAGAGCAAGGTCACAAATCTCAAACTTCGCCGTGACATAGCCAACAACATCAAAGACGTCAAGATCCAAGTTAAAGAGGTGAAGGAGAGGTACGGCAGATACAAAGATGTTATCAGTGATGTAAGTGTTGCAACAAAGGTTGATCCCCGCCTCTTAACTCTGTACAACAAAGTATCTAACCTTGTCGGCATCGACGAGGCTATCGACGAGCTAACAAAGAGGTTGTCCAAGAGCGACGATGTGGCCCAGCAACAGCTCAAGACTATTTCTGTCGTTGGATTTGGAGGACTGGGCAAGACAACTCTTGTTAAGGCAATATATGACAATCTTAAGAAGGAATTTGATTGTGGAAGTTTTGTGATTGTCGGTCGGAATCCCGACAACAAGAAAGTGTTCAGGGACATCCTCCATGAACTTGACAAGCAAAAGTATAAGTATATCACTGAATCAAAAATGGATGAAAGACAACTCATCGACCAATTGCAAGAATTCCTCATGGACAAGAGGTAAGCATTACTCCCATCCTATACTAGTCAATACCATTTTACCTTAAGCTGTGATAGTTTTTTTGTTGCTTTAGGTTTTTAATGTCATATTATTGCATAAACTACTCACTTATTCATTGTATGGAAAACCTAATCCAAATGTGACCTACGTAATGGGTCAAAATTATATATCTATGTATTTTGAAACTATTAAGTTCCACATTTTCATTTCAGCAGTGTGAAATCAGAAAACATGCAACTGGTTGTTAGTATATTGCCAATATTGTTTTTAACAACTTTAATAAAATTCTTTCTGCACATTGTGGTTTTAAAAGTTCTATACATCTTTGCAGATTCTAAAACCTTTTTTTCATTTATCTTCCTTATATACGATTCTTATTGTATTTTTTTAATTAAGTCTGGTTTTTTTTTTTTTTTTGTGTGTGTGTGTGTGTGGGGGGGGTTCGCCAAGCGTAATAGTGCTTGGTAAAAGCTAAAACTATTATTGGCACCATTATCACAAGTTCAAACAAAATTGTTGGCCTAGATAACATAAGAGAAGCCTTGGGCCAAGTAGAACTGCTTTACAGGAGTAGGGAGAGGGATCAAGTATGTCAGTTGAGAGTTAGTCGCTCCCTCAGTGATGTGTTCAAAAAGGCTATCCCGTGATATCAAACCTATTACTAAAGGGATACTTGAATGGTCCATTTCTTATGTATAGCCCACCAGGGATGCCAATATATCAGTCATCGAAAGCTATCTATCACTACCACTGCGTTACCCATAAGAAATGGTAAACCTATCATTGACAGGCGTGTAAATTATACCTTTCACAATCCAACTAAAAACACAACACTTATGGCTAAACCAGTTACTGGCAAGAAGTAAAAACCATCAGTGATGAAATGTAGTACTGACTAAGTTGTTTAATATTTGGCATCTAACTAATTATAAATTATTTATATGTGTTAGATAAAAATTATACCATTGCATCATTGTCATGAAAATATATTCAATACCTTTTGTTGTTAGTTACTTATATAATTGTACATTTATGAACGATTGAATTTCATTCATTGTGGACGGATGAAATCTAAACATTGCCTATTGGGAATGTAAGGAGTAAACCTTTCAATAGTCCATAAGCCGAGCATATTTCTTCATTAAGAAGTGAATAAATATTGTAGTTTTGTCTTTTAAGCGATCTATATATATTTCTAAACTCATGCACAAATTCTGAACTTCTATTAAAGCACGGCATTAGTACACTACTGTATAGTGCTTGATTTAGTTTTTGGATCCTGTGGGTTGACATGCTTCCTATTCAAATGTAAATGATATATGTTTTGTAGTTTTACTAATTCAATTCCTCTCATAAAAATAGGTACCTAATTGTGGTTGATGACATTTGGGATGTATCAACATGGGAAATTATTAAATGTGCATTGGTGGATAGTAATTCTGGAAGTAGAATAATCACAACTACTCGTATTCATGAAGTTGCCAAAAAAGTTGGTGGTGTTTACAATATAAAACCACTTTCTGATGATAACTCCAAAAAACTGTTCCATAGCAGAATATTTGGTGGTGAAGGCATAAGTCATGATGATCACTTGGTCGAACTGCCAGATAATTTTTTTAGAAAATGTGGTGGTGTGCCATTGTCCATCATTACGTTAGCTAGCTTGCTTGTTAATAAACCTAAAGATGAATGGTATAAGGTGTTTGACTCTATTGGTTTTGGTCATGAAGATAATGAAGCTATTCAGAACACAAGAAAAATAGTGTCATTTAGCTATTATGACCTACCTTTCCATTTAAAGACTTGTTTGTTGCATCTAAGCATGTATCCAGAAGACTATTGGATTGGAAAGAACTCAGTGATATGGAAATGGGTGGCAGAAGGTTTTATACCTATTAAACAAGGGATTGGCGCATTTGAGCTGGGACAAAGCTACTATAATGATCTTATAAATAGAAGTATGATCCAGTCCATAAAGCCAGACAACATACACATGCTTGATTGTTGTCGTGTTCATGAAATTGTGCTCGATCTCATCCGCACCCTATCAGGCGAAGTAAACTTTGCTACAACAATAGATAAGATGCAACAGAACACATGTTCACTCAACGCAAGAAGCATTGCTCGCAGATTAGCCATCCATGATGGAACTGCCAATCATAGCAATATGGGACATGTTAGGTCATTTAATGCTATCTATTTTTCTGATGGTGTTCTTCCCCCACTTTTGAGTTTTAAAGTATTACGAGTACTAGTCCTCGAGAATTGTGATTTTCCCATAGGAAGTTATCATTTGGATCATCTTGTGAAGTTGGTTCAGTTGAGGTACGTAGGACTGGCAGGCACACATGTTACCGAGCTCCCATGTGACTTAGGGCATCATCTCAAGTTATTGCAGACACTAAATACAGAGTGGACAGGCATAAAAGAATTACCTTCGTCTATCGGTGAGCTAACCAAGCTGATGTGTCTGCGTGCTTCTAAGGGCACAAGGATGATGGGAAGGATAGGGAAGCTGAAATCCCTAGAAGAGTTGGTGCTACACCATGTGGACAAGTCCCCGGACTTCACCATGGAGTTGGGAAAGCTGGCACAACTGAGAATGCTTGAAATCCATGTTGATGAAATGGACAAGTGTATGCTTAGGGACCTCATCAAGTCTGTGTGCAACCTGTGTAGAATCCAGACTCTCAAGATCAAGTCTAAACTGTTTGAGACAGTTGCAGCTGATGGCTGGGAAGAGTGGGCTCCCCCTTTAGAGCTCCGTCAGTTGGCACTGCATTGCATGACTTTACCCAGGCGTCCATCGTGGATGAATTCCACTTGTGTTCCGCACATCTCCTACCTATGCTTCAAAGTGAATATGTTGGAAGCACGGGATCTGCAGATTCTCGGGAGGATGTCTTCACTCCGCTTTCTCCACTTATCAAATCAAATCAATGACACCCTATCATATACTGTTGGTTGCCATGAGTTCCTGAGCCTGACATATCTCATGGCAAACATAGAGATCGTCTGTGGAGAGGGATCATTGCCGATGCTTGAAGAATTGAGATGCTATGCTAGCATGGGAAATGACGTTGGCTTGGCAGGAAATATGCCGTTTCTCAAGGAAGTTACCTACACACTCCACTACGAGCACATCTGTAGTATTGAGGAGCTAGAAGCAGCGGAGGCAGCCATAAGGCACGCCGCAGAGAGCCACCCCAACCGTCCCAAGCTCAAAATAACACCCTACCTCAAGGTAACTACGTTCCTATTTATATTTCCTTTTTGTTTCATTCCCATTAATTCCATAGAAGTGTCATCTACAGATGAGGAAGAAGAGGTATGTGTATGTGCACTAGCTGTTGCACATACTGTTATCCTGATATGTAATTCCCAAATAAATAATTATCTTTCTGTATCAAGTATTCCTGTAATAAACAATTAATTCCATGTCTGCTTGCCTTTCTTAACTAAAGTATGCCGAAGATGAATATGAAGGATCTGAGGAGGAGGTTTCAGTTACTGACGAAGAGGTACATGTACAGCTGGCAACTCAGATTAACTACTACCTCTTGTTACATACATGTACATAGTGTTTATTTCACATTCTTGATTTCTTGTTTCTCCAGTGGAACGATGATGTGGTGGACCAGACATCTCATGCCACCGTAGAGGAGGATGCGATGGCTACGGCGAGTCAACCATGAACCTTTTTCCTTTCCTTCAATCATGCTTGCCACCAATTTTAACGTATGTATACATCTCAGTCTCTCTTCTCCATTTCAATGCACATGCACGCACACAACGCCATTTCTGTATGTTTTTACATGACAAGAATGTCACTTCATTTATTCTTATTACATTTACCAAAATTAAGCTATTGTTTTGAAATTATGTTTCAATATATCCTCTATTTACAAGTCCGAAAGATCTGTACTGCGTCAAGTTCAGACTTATTTTTCATCGGTTAACAAATATCTTGTCTAAACAATTCATAGCTCATGTACACACATCGATCCATGCATATATCTTGTCTAGCTATTAACATAACCACTCTTAATTGTTTTGCTTTCTACAATCTCGTTGCCAGTTGAAAGGAAGTATTGGTGGGCTTACTTTGTCCATCAAGGCAAAAAAAGTTTGTTTGCTTTCATCATTACGGAAGTATTTGGTTAAAGTTTTTTTTTCTTGTAGCATTAGCGGTTTTGTTCGTTGTATAACAAAAGAGTCACTTTAAAAAAAGACTGAGAAAGAAAAAAAAGGTAGTGTTGGTACATTGTATTGCCTTTTTCTTAGTTAATTGAAAAATATAAAAAATAAAAATTGTGTCTTTTAACTTTACTTATTTCTGCTTTTGTGGGGTCGAGGATGGGGCTGGTGGCATTAGTTTTTTAATTATCTTTAAGGTGTGTTTGTGTGGGTTGGGGTTCTGGGGGTGGAACTCCGCCTATGTCATTTTAAGGTAAGACTTAAAATTGTATAGCCGGTCCCAAGCCTGGAAAAAGGAGGAGGGAGCAACCCTGTTTTCATAGAGGGGAAAGTGAAGTTGACTCTGTCATTTATACTAGAAATGCAGAAACATTCTATTCAGAGAGAAGGGAAAGTCAAAAATTCAAGCCAAAGAGGATTTTCACTTGGGCTGCAGCTATAAATAAAGTGAGTATCGACCCAAACTTATTTTGCTCGGTGATTACACATGGCATTTGAGCATTTTCGAGGAATATTTTTTGGCATTTTCCAGCCTATATGTTCTCAAGATTATATTTCATCTTTACTGTTTTTTGGCATGGGGTATTTATGTACATGGTATGCTCAGTGGCCCTGAAGCCCAAATGTCGACTTGTCTTGTTGTCCTCGACCATTTCCAATAATTTTTGCTTGATTAGCAATTATGATGCATTATTGTACATGATTTTTCTTGCTGCTCCATGTGACTGTACAAATCTAGCTATCCCAAAGTATTTATCCATATATGGATGTTGTGTTTGCTAAAAGGTACTTTTGGTTGGTTGATTTCTCCAGGTAGCGGTGGTGAGACCAGTTACAACAGCTAGCAACAGTAATAATGGCGGTAGCTTGTTGCCTAGCAGTGCCGGCCTAGCGATCTCCGAAGGCCTTTCCAAAGGAGACACTGGAGAAACGGTAGGTTCTCTCTGATGTTCTTTGTGCGTTCCGTATCTTCCATCTATCCAAGAAACCTTTGATGCAGCTTACCTTGCTTGCAGGGAACAACAAACACTTGCATTCATCGTTTTCATTCAGCCTCAGCACCAACACCTACTGGTCGCTCGTGCTGGTGCAGTATTGGCGCCGCGTCCAATATGTTGGCACAATTCTTGAGATCCCAACGAGCAAATTAAAGCTTCAGCGCCAACACCAACAGGCAGCTGGTGTCGTGCAGTATCGGCGCCATGACCGACTTGTTTGCGCTTGTTTTGAGACCACAATGAAAAGAAATTAAAGTTTTAGATGTACTATAATCCGGTGATTTGTTTGTTATTGTGAAATTAAAGGTGTGTCCACCTATTCACATCTACTTGTTCTATGTACAATTTCCATCATATCATCTTTTTGTCCGTCTATTTACGAGAGTCGGCATTGAAAAACAAGTTGTATTTTCACTTGCTCCTCGCAAGAGAAATAATCATACATCAGGCACCAATCGATACTACATGTTTTGTTCTACTGAGTTTACTGCTGCTTGTTTATCCTAAGCAAATGGTGGTATCAAACATTTCTAACTGACAGAAGCGATGGTGAACGGCAAAGACTGAATCTAACAAAATGGCATGTGTAACAAGCAGAGCAAACACACGATTGCAAGATAGACATCGCTACTGAAGTAGTACATGTGCGTGCTACACACACAGCACTAAGGTTCAGGAACTGCATTAAGTAGTTGCTGGTATCCCTCTTGAGAATTATGGATTTTGAGATAAAACATGTCTGGTATGAAAGAGTGGATTGCCTATGAATTGTGGCACCAGCCACCAGGCTTGAGCTCACGGTCAGAATCCTCCAAGATAATGATTTCCCGCATAAATTATTTATCCATATTCCTACGATCCATCTTGGCGTACTCTCTGTCTCTGAAGAAGTGAACTGAACGAATCCTCTCCATCTTGGCGTAGTATCTGTCTCTGAAGATTATGCGTGAGTACTAGGTATCAGCAGATAATGTTGGTTCTCGACTCTCTGCAACTCGGCGCTCCTTTTTTATGGCGCCTTTGTCATTGTAACTGATACCACCCATCATGAACTTCTTCATGTCCTTGTTTCTTCACACATATCATTGTGGTTCCAACTAGAAGCTGAAGGATTCAGGATTATTGAGCAATAGTAGCAACAATACAAAGTATATTACTTGCAAGTGTGTATGTTGATAATCATTTACAGCATGTATAGGTGATCCATATGGAAGGCCCTGGTTTACTTTACATCTGAACGCCCCGGTTTCCTTCCCCTTTTTAAGCTAGGTTGGTGAGACAGAGTACGATGTATAAGATGAATGGTTTTGTAACAGTACTTCTTTTTCTAGTAGAAATTTGTTGGATGTTCTTCGCTTGTGGTCGCAATGATGATTGATGAGACTAGCTTTTTTTCCTATTTACTTTTTTTCGAAAATGATGAGACTAGCTACAACAGCTAGCAATGGTAATTGGCAGTGTTGCTTGCCAAAGTGAAGGAACTAAAGGTACTGAATTTGGAGGCTATATGCATCTCTGTTACTGATGTGATGCTCTTTCAAAACATAATTAATTCAACCTACTAGTACGTATTTTTGATAATTTGTCTGAAGCATGCATTCTAGTCGAAAATTGACATGCCCTGCTCTTGTTTTGCATGCGTACTTGCAGAGAAGGACACCTAACTGGACTCTGAATCTTTTGCTTGCTTCCAGTTTCAGCACCAATATCAAATAATTGTGATGCGCAACTGCGATTAACAACCACCATCCTGCTGCTAGCGCCAGTGCCGGTGGAGTACGACAAGATAATGATGCATATCAAGCCTCAGTTTCAGAAGTGTATGTTAAAGCTAGTTGCTATTTTCCACGGTGCTTAACTGAATTCCGGTTAGCAGTTTTGATTCACTGTACTTGCTAGCATGCATATCATCTATCTATCTATCTATCTATCTATACCTATACTAATTAGGCACTTCCAAGAAATTACCACGTAATTAGATTTTACGAGCCGTTCATCTGGTGGGACCTAACCCCGTGCGTTCTCCTACCAGGCATCTCCTCTCTCCTCTCTCGCTCGCGCAATTGCCTTTCTCCTGTCTTTCTTTTCCTCGGTGGCGTGTTAGATCCAGCAGCAAATCTAATTGCCCTAGGTCATGGCGCATAGGTCTTGGCCTCGTCCTCCTGGTCTCTCTCTCTCTCTCTCTCTCTCTCTCTCTCTGTTGCAGGTGATGAAGGGAGAGACTTAGATCCAGCGGCAAGAAAAGTGAGATTTGAATATAGGTCATGACGATCATCATCTGACTATATAATTGGCTGTCTCCATACAGTATACAAACTTGGGCAACGAAGTGCAATGCAGGACACTACGCAGTGAATAATCTCTTAAACATCACCCAGCCCAACTTTTTGATTAGGTAAATAGATTAAGTTGTCCCTCCGTGTAGTGTGTCAATGCTGTCATATTGTCTGGTGATAGCACCGTAATGGCCATTAAGCAACTGGTCTGGTGATGGATTAAGCGTGTGCAGAATCTTTTGATCTGAGGTAGCATAATATTTTTCTTATTTAATTACAATGTATTTTAGCATGCATATTTGTATGCTATTTTTCTGCATGTAGTGTTCACAAAAGGGAGATTGTTGTTCATTAATTAATTAACTATGCAAGACAAATAACTCACAGGTGTTAGTCCGTGATGGCCAAAAAAGCGCACATATATTATAACCTCTCAAATAAGTCAAGCTATGTGATTTATCATTGCTGGGGCATGGAGATTCGCTCAAGGAAACAAGTTTAGTATTTTTTATCACAGATTTCAACTGTCTTTTTTTGTCTCTGTTTTTCTTATTTCATAACTTATCATGACACATTTTCTTCTACCACCAATCTCCATTGATCCGGTCCCCTGTTCCTCATCTCTGACACGTAGCGTACCACATCCAATTCTATTAATATGATCAGCATCTCCCTTGATCGTACGGACCACTAAATCCACAAATCTTTAATACAACCCAATAAGTTGTCCATCGAGGAACCACGGATGCCCATGGTCCAAGTAAAGAAGTAATATTTCAATCCAGTTCATTTTTGTAAGATCTTATACTTGGATTGTGCTTCTGACGTTGTACCTTATATGTGCAATTTATTTCTCACGACCTATGTTGGGACTGATTTTTGTGAAGGACAACCAGTCAATTGTTTCCTAGGCTAGCATCATTGTTGGGAACAGATTATTATCTGCAAGACAGCTGATGCTCATGTTTCATGCAATAACCTTTGCATGTACCAGAAATATTTGACCTTATCCACCTAAATCACCAGATAACAAAAGGTACTCTAATTAACCATTTCCGAATACCTGAGACTGAATTAGAACAGAACTATGGCAACCCCGACATGCAAAGTAGGCCCATGCATGAATAGTATGTCTCATCAGGTCACTGTCCTGCCCAGCTTTACATTGCCTAATGCATCGGAAGTTAGAGTTGCCTATCCACAAAAACCACCAGATCACAAAAGAGATTTTGCAGCATAATTAGATTATTTGCCCAGTAACCCAAACTTATGTAAACGTATGAAAGAACTCCTTGGCAGTCAGATACAATACATTCCAGGGTACCAAGTAATAAAGGTCAATCTTACATACAAGCAACAAAACTAAACATTTACGTAAGAATAATCCACATTCAAGAAAGATATTTACTTATTTTTACACTGTTTGTTTTTTGGACGTGAACGTGATAACGTTTTGTGTTAATGCCATGTCACTACAGAAATGCCAAAAGTTTTCAGCGTACTTGGCAAAAGCCTAGAAATAACTCGGCGTTGTGTTTGCCAAGATCTGTTCTAGGCAAACAACACTTGGCTGCACGGATGTGGGCAATCTTTAACTTTGCCGAGTTCCTATTATCTGGCGCTCGACAAAAATTGAAATAGCCACTTCCGAGTTTTGGAATATAAGTACTAGACTAACTACCACGTTTGGAATAATCTGCAAGTCAATTTGTAGGAACCACATATGTAGGGTGGTAGATAATAGACAGGAGACATGCATCTCTTTTTTTTTTTTGCCAAAAGGAGACATGCATCTCAGTTTGTTTGGTTTGATAAATATGATTTAAGTTAAATATTGTATCAGTATTTCTGTAAATACTTTAGTAAGGTATTTATATTCCATTTTAGCCAAAGTTCATGTTGATTCAAAATAGAGACCAAAATTGTTTACTTGTGTACATATATTAATATATTAATATTTTACTTTTAGGAATCGACTAATATAATGAAAGTGAACATGTTTAGATCAATACATTATGATATATTGGAAGCAAAGGAGATGCAGAAAAGTGCAACCGCCGAAACATGTACAAGAGCTCAACCTGATGATTATTTTCTCTATGCATGATTTTATTATTTTAGTTAGGGACTAGGCATTTATCTTTTTGTGAGAAAATTCTGGAACAACAAAACGTAATAAATATGGTTGTCTGATGCGTGCATCTATTTCTTTTCTATTTAAAATGGTCCTTTTTTTGGTAGATTCTGTGAGGGTCTTTCATCTTATATCTAGAGTAAACTTCTTAAAGAATCTAGACACTGATCGGAATAGAGGTCAAGTGAATGAACAATTAGAAAATTTTATTTTAAATTTGTTGAAGGCATTATATACCAAGATTAGAGCTGATTAACATAATTTTTTATCTACATAGAGAACATTTGAGTATATCCATCATTTCATATTCTATTATTTCAAGTATTAAGTTTAGACTACGGTAAGACCTAAATATTAAACATATATGGTCGTAGGACAAGATGGAATTGTTCCAATAGAAATTTGGGAATTCTTAATTTCCTAACTCCCAGTAAATGAAACGTAGTCTCCAAAATTCATCCATTATAGGTTACAACACTAGCCCGTGTCAATGCACGGGTTGACGACTAGTAGACTAAATCGCCAACTTCACTAAGTTCAATGAGCAAATTGGACAAGAGCAGAAAGAAACTTAGAGAAGTACATAAGAGACAGTTTAGTGAGCTGAAAGAAGACTTACTTTATTAATTAAGAGATGTCGACATATGTGGCAGTGACGTGCACAACCGAAATAGAACGATCGAGAGCATTTACTAGAGTAGAAAACATGAAATTATGGACAACAACAAATGTTATGTAAACAAATCAGATGGTAAAAAGTCGTATGACATGTAATATTAACAAAATCCGGAGTTGTCATGCAAACATCACTATCTTGATATGGCATGATTGATCTCGAGAAAAAACTAGTGAAAATAGAACAGAGTATATTTTACAAAACAAGGAATTTTAATTTACAAAACGAAAACCACTGTTCCTTATATATGACTGTGTGCTGGGTATATGGGACAAAAACCAAAGGTTGCTTCTGTGTGCCTCCGATCATAGCACAAATTGTAGGGAGTCAACCCCTTTTCTCTCTCTCTCAGTTTGTTACAGCTGAAATCAATTCCAACGTAGCGAGGTTGGCTGCGGCGCAGCAGGAGCCCACATCCCATAATCCGCGGGATGCGCGGCTGTCTCAGATCCGATGCTCACGCGGATGGAACCCCTGTCTTGTCTCGGCCGGTCCATTGAAGGTGCGAATACATGTTTTGGCGATGTATTCGACATTTTCTTTCCTGGTTCCTCCCATGCCGAAAAGGCTCAAATTGTACTCCCTTCAGACGAAACGACGATAGAACACCAAGATCTTGACATGCAGCTCAATCTAGTAACAATAGAAACCATCACAAGATTAGCTACTTCCTTCATCAAGGGCTCATCCTCGAGGTACCGATCCATGCTCCCCATGTTCTTCTAGATATATTCTTTCATAAACGGCTTGTTCAATTTCAGGTTGAGGGTGCCCAATGCCCTCATGGCCAGCTCTATGACCATGAGCTCCCACTTTACCGGCTTGCTTGCTCGTTTTATCCTCTCCCACCCAGGCACATATTACGGTGAAAAGAGATACCTATCATAGGCTGACAAGAAGTTTAGATTTCTCACATGCATTGCATCAATGCACACACGACTACACATATATGCTCAGTTCTCTCACATGCACATAGTACAAATCCATCCAGTCGGGTCCAACCTGTCATCCTTGGCCGACATTAACCAGTCCTGCTGCATGCAACCACCTCTTTCATTTTTTTATTTTTAAATGAAACCACCTCCCATGTTACTTTTGTTAATGGTTCATCAACCATCACACTGCTTGGTATCAATGTGAAGTTATGGTTGGCATATGATGGATTCTTTAGTCCATTTTGATTTATGAAGAACCTCAAAGGTGTTGGGGCATTCAATTATGTTAGAAGAAGAGCATGTCCTTGTTTATCAAATCATCAGAACATTTTATAAGATGTAGTAGTTGAGCATAGTTTGGGATGGTTTATGGCAGGTGAGTTTTGTTTGATCTTATCTAGGTGACTTTAAGTGTGATTTTATGCCAGGTGATGTTTGGGATATTATAAGTGGGGCCTGCAACGACGTTTGCCGAAGAGACATATGAACTAGGGGTCGGCGAGATGCAACGCTAGCATATGCAGATGTTGGAGGTGCGGGAGAGAGAAGAAAGCTGCATTCATAGGTAGAGGAGGATCCCCTGGATGAGGAAAAACGTCGTGACATGCTGAGTTGTTTCATCATACCAAGCCTTCTGCGAAGGACCTTAGCATTCCTCTGGTCATGCAGATGCAGAAATCAGGAATCCAAGAGAATTAGTAGAAGCAAGGCAATGGATTTGTTGCATGCTATTTTTTGACATGAATTTTGTTGCGTGCTTGGTAGAGAGGGGTAGATGTCTCATGTTCTGAATTGACGATTCTCTCCTCACATGATGAAGGCCAGACACAAGCAACACCGCACTCACTGGGTCCGCTTGAGCTCCGAACTGCACAGAGTCAAACACCCTGGGCCTAACATGGGCTCTGGTTATCCATCACCCTCACAACCTTTTTCCATGCATTTGACATGAGAGATAGGTGTAGCATTTGACCATTCGTACCATATTGTGCTTCCACGTGGACCGCATCAACCCCTAGGCTTGGACCATGTATATATGCCAACTCAGTACCATACTTAGCTGCATGAATCTACTCTCCGCTCCAACGGCCTGATAGCATGAGGTCACGCTGAACCTCGTACATCACCACGTGGCTGCTACAATATGAACCAAAGTGGCCGAACGCCTTGCTGAAATCTAAGATCACCCCCTCTATGGTCACACATCTCTCTAGATGGCAAAAGCAGGATTGCTCGCGCTCGCCATTACAACATGGGGTCACACCCGAGCAACACACACTACATTACAGAGTGGTAACTTAGTACGAAACAGTTCTTTTCTGATGTCTCCTATTCTTAATATGATTTCTCTTCCTTATGTTCTTGCATGCTTTGTGCTGATAGTTGTGTAGCAATTGGACTGGTTGATAGAGGCAGATCGAAAGGACTTTTGGAATATCGAGGGAAGGCACGGGATACATATAGGTGGTGGTCTATAAGTTGTTGTGCTAAGCATGTGGCTAAAAGAACATTTGTGTCGTATTAATTTCATAAAGTGTTTCACATGGTGGGTCTTCACCAATTATAGCAGCCATGAAAATGAGCTGCCTCCTCCCCAATTTTTCTCATAAGCTGCCTATCTTATTCAACAAAATCTTGTAGTGGATCGGTCAGGTCATCATGTAACTGAGAGTCACGCACTCCAATAGATGTTGTTTTCTTGGTTTGTGTGACATCTTAAATGATTTCGTGGTTGAGAAAACCATGAATATTTGGGCTGTCTTGATCTTCTGTTTGTTTGCATTGAGTGCTAATATTATCTGAAGTATGATATATTTTTAGAAACCATTCAGTGACATGGCGATTAATGATTATTGTACTTTCATATTTTCTGTACAAAAACAGAAGGCTGTGTTTACTTTCTAAGGCAGCTCATGGGAGTGAAACAAATCAAGGGAGATATCTCCTCCCCGAAACTCTTCCACCTCCGAGGCGGCCGGGCGGGCGCCAGATCCCCCCCGCCGGCCTCTCCTCCTCCTCCTCCTCCTCCCGCCGCCGCCGGGGCGCGGCTGGCTAAGCCCGACCGGGCGGCGGCGGCGGGCGTCTTATTCCTCCTCCTCCACGCGAGATGGGGCGGCGCGGGCTCCTCCTTCATGTGCGAACACGGTGTGGGCGCGGGGCACTGTGGCGTGGCGGCGCGGCCCCCTGGCGGCGCGTGGCGTTGCATGGCCGGCTGCGCGGTGGGGCGTGCCTCGATGCGGTGGCCGTATCCGCCCGGTAGGCGGCGCGGGCTGCGGTCGGCGTGGGCGGCGGCTGACGTCCGGCTTCGGGCTGCTGGCGGCTGCGCTGGTCCCTCTCCATCGCGGGCATGTGGTGGTGGTGCGGTTCGGCCGATGGCGGTCCGGCGACCTGGTGGTGGTGGCTGGCGGTGCATGTGGAGGTGGTGCTTCCACTTGGCGGCTCTTTGTGTGCGGAGGCAGGGGAGCGGCTTGGACAGGGCGGCGGCGTCGACGGCGTGCCAGCTGCAGAGCGAAGGCGGGAACTTTACGGGCCCCGGAGATCCCGGCCGGGCCTGGTATGTTCCTGCTATTGCGTCCGGTCAGCTACCGCCTTCGACGGTGGAGGTGGGGCCCTCCCGCGTGCCGACGGTGCTGCTGCTCTAGTCCCGGCTCCTCTTCTTCTTTGTGCGGACCATGCTTCACGGTACCGGGGTGAGACTGCGTGTGCCAAGCATCGTGTCCGGGTTGGCGCAGGGTGAGGTCTGTTTGGTAGCGAGCTCTGGAGTGCCTGCGGTGAGGTTGGGATCGGGAGAAATTCCTGTTGGCTTGGCCGACACCGGCGCAGTGGCGCCTGTGGGTACCGCCGGACCTTCCTGGAGGGCGTCGGGGCTACCCTTCCTCTCTCCTCACAGCGTACCGGGGGAAACCCTTGGCAGCAACGTCGTCATTGTCGCGTCCCTTCTTGGAGGTGCTGATTGGTACCGGTGGTTCGGAGGCTCGGATCTTGGTGGGCGATCTCCGGTGGGTGCAGCGGCCACGAGGCTTCTTATTCGTTTTTGTCGATCCGCCGTTGTTGGCATTTGTTTTGTTGTATTTTCGCTTTCTTTTCTTCTGGATGTGACTGTGCTGCTTCCGCCCCAGCTCCTATCGTTGGATCTATCGGTTGTTTGCTTTGTATACAAAGCGGGGGAAACCCTTTTTCGGTAAGGCAGCTCATGGCTGGTCTATAAGTTAACTAAAAAAAGCTCTGTAAACTGGTCAGCAGCATGTATCGCTGGATTATCTGCAAGTGCCTGCTTGCAATGTGATCCTAGTGACAGCCACCAGCTTTTATTGGACAAGGTGGCATTTTGTTGTTGGTTGATTATGC
The DNA here is from genome assembly GCA_021605205.1 of Aegilops longissima. Lineage (NCBI taxonomy): Eukaryota > Viridiplantae > Streptophyta > Magnoliopsida > Poales > Poaceae > Aegilops > Aegilops longissima. Next base: position 19,995,921 of record CM038681.1, read on the forward strand.
ATATCAAAATACAGTTGCTGAAATCTGCAAGAGACTACTTGAGCTTGAGGCTGCACAACAAAGGTCTTTTTAGGGTACTGCACAACAAAGGTGGTCCTGACAGGAGGCGATCTCATGCACGGAAGCTCCATGGATCAGCGCCACCCAGTTCTCCTTAGGTGTTGGTTTCACAGGCTGCATATGGACCTCCGCCACCTGCCGTTGGGACCATATGGGCTGGACTTCATAAGTGATAGCCTCCGCCACCTGCAGCATGCCACACTCTCTCTCTTTTCACTCCACCCAGAGAAGCGACAGCCGGAGCTTTCGTCCCCTCTCTCGATCCAAGGTCAGCATTTCTCCTCCCCCAGTCTCTTCTTTTCATCCTCTCATCTCACCTCTCATGGGTATCAAACCCTAGCTAGCTAGCCACCTAGATTTTTTCTCCCTAAACCCAAAAATACCTGCATTTACTTGTGGTGGCAGCGGGAGCACAGGTGAGGAAGGGAGGAACAAAGATATTGGCTAGTCAAACATGAGGTGGTTCATAGATCTTTGGGCTTTGATCACCGAGAATACCCTGCTTAGATCCACCATCGGTATGCTCCAATTTCCAAATCTCTTCTTTCTTGTGTCCATGCAGCCTGTTAGTATCATGTGTCTAGATGTATTGGATATAGTTTTGCAATGAATTGATGCACACAGCAAGTTTTAATATTATTCAACATAGTCTGACAGCATGAATACGTATACATAGATCAACATGAAACCTCGACGGGCAGGGATGGGGGAGATGGCATCCCACCCCATCACGGCGTGCCCCCAGGGACGCCACTGCTTGCCAGGATGGTCATTGGCCACGGTTGAAGGAGCACCAGGCCGACACAACCCCACCAGATCAAGTCACCACATTGGTGGCGACTAAACGTGCCAGGGGAGACCAGGGCACCCGCACGATAATCCACCGCGGCCGTGCCCTAGAGCAACGACAGAGGAACGCACCGCCACCACCATCATCCACCACCAGCCCTTGTCTAGCGGTGATTCAGCAGCGCGAGGAGATTAGCAGGTGGTGGCGATTTTTGGAAGATATTAACCCGTTGGATTGATGCCCATTTTGCATTTGCTGCCGATTTTGCAGGGCTAATCATGGGAGGAAACCATGTGTAGATTGCGAGACACAGTAGCATTCCCTATCATAGATATCTGTGTGCAAGGTGCTCGACTCCATGACCTCCTCACTAAGATCCTCCTCCATGTCGGATCCCCACTACCCTTGGGCACGCAGCCCTTGTCCACAAACTCGGTGCGTCAATCACATGCCCAAGGAACTAAAGGCCACATTCTTCTTATAATAGAACTGGATCCAGCTAATATTTATTTATTTATCGCAGGTAGATGCTGTCAAAAATCTATCATACACCGAGCACAATTCTATCTTGATAGTTGGTGACCCATTAATACAAAGTAAGGGAGCATCAATGGTGTAGAAAATGTATGGCATAATGGCATCGACCAGAAAAATAGGATAGTGCCTAACAGGCAGTTGCAAGCTTCAGGTTTCATTGATGTTTGTTGAGGATTGATGACAGGTAAGACTGAGCTACAGGGAAGTGTACTCTGTGCATGTTCAAGCTGTGCATATATGAGAGAAATGCATTGCTACAACAACTAACCCCCCTCCTATGATTTGTACCTAGTAGATTTTCCTCGCACCTCTTTTTAAGCTCTGCGTTCTACTAGCCTTCTTCTTTTTTCTTCTTATTATTGCATCACATGCTAGTTCTATTTTCCCCTCTCTTTTGAGATAAGTTACACTTCTTCACCCACATATTCATCTCCTGCTTTCTCGTTGCTTCCCATAAATATTCCTCTTAATGTATCATGATATACCTGGGCGAGGGAAAGAACCAAGTACACGAGAGGGCGAGAGCATTTTGGCATAGAGTTGGCCACAAGGTGCGCCACACCCTCCCAGCCCCAACCCCCCCCCCCCCACACACACACACAACAACTTGAATAAGATTGTTAAATCCAGGGATTTGGGATCTTAATTCGACAAAGGGGGATTCATGTTCTTAGGGACGAGCTCTTGTGTCTTTGCATGGGAGAACCAATTACAACCTCTAGGCATGGGAGGCACGGGGAAAGGAAGATTCACAACCAACACATTAACTTCTGCCGTTTCGCCTCTTGCATCTTCGATCTCCAAATTTCATAGAAGATATGTGGAGGATTTGAAGGAAAACCTTTTTTTTTGCAAAGCCGTATTCACCAAGTGTTTGGAGAAAGGTTTCGGTAGGCCATCTGATACAATCTTTTATGGCGGCGTTACGTGATTAGAAAATTATTACTATACTCAGCTTTGTTCTATTTTTTGCGAGAAAACTTTTGATCTATTCATATTTAATAATGGTAGTACAACGAACACTAGAAACACAAAAATTACACTAGTGGAGAAAATGCTTCCCACAACTTTAATTAGTGGCCCCTCATTTTCAGTCCACGCCACCACTATTTTTTTAAATAATGGTTGTGTTGGCATATTTGGTACGCCACCACTATGTCATTATTGATGGTGTGTCATCTAAAATCCACGCCAGCACTATTTGGATCCAGCAGCCTACCCAGTCGCAAGTTAGTGATGGCGTGTAATTTTTTTCCACGCCACCAGTATTGGCCTAGCGGTGGCGTTGAAAATTTTGCCACACCATAGATAATTGTATCGGATTATTCAAAAACAAAAAAGTTGAACAAGCTGCTGGTGGCGTCTACAGTCCAGTCCACGTCACCAACAATTCAGTGAAGCCCACGCCACTAAAACTGACTGGAAAATGGGCTTGGACTATTTCCTAGGTGGGTCGAAGAAAATAGCCCACAACCTTCATGTGGCTCTCTCGCCTTCTGCAAAACACAACAAAGCCAAAGAAAAAAGAGAGTGAGAGACTGAGCGAGACCTTCCCTGTAGCCGCCGGCAACACACGTCGCCTTCTCTAGCTGATCCCTGTCGGCCGGCCCCTCTCCCCCTCCCCTCCCCCACCTCAGGCAGCTCACGAATCTGTCCCCACCTAGCACACCCAACCATCTCTCCCTCCCGTAAGCCCCCCTCTCTATCTCTTGAAAGAACATTCTCTCTGCATCCACAAAACGGCTGTCAATTCCGGCAAGGTCTGGTGGCCATGGACAACGCGCAGCACATCCCTGAGCTCGCCTCCCTCCCGTGCATTGTCTCCTCCTGACAAATCCATCACTCCCGTTCTGCATCGCTCGTGCCCAACCCCTCGGCTAGGGTTTCAGGCAAGGCGTCACCGACACGTCTTTGGTGTTCTTGGTGACTCCTCTCCGTCAAGTTCTCCAATTGGTTTCTATCAGCAACTTCATGATTTGGTTCTGTATTAGTTCATATTCATACTTTATTAATGTACCTGTAATTTACCCTAAGACAATAAGCCCGTAAAAGCTATCTTGGAATTGTGTAGCTAGTCGATTCTGCCATGGAGAAATACGCTTTTAGGGTTGCAGAGTTTACATAGTGAATTTGAGCTAGCATTATATGTTAACTGTGGTCTAAATGTAGAGTGCGAGCTAACTAACGGTGCTTTGGGTGCTGGCATACAAGAATTATTTGCCACTATTGTGTGGTGGAAGATGACTCTACCCATCATGTGTAAATACTTAAACGAATTGTGGCCACTTGTAGGCAACTAGTTTTTTTTGGAAGTTATGTACCGTTATGTCTTTTCTTATTCCTGGTTCTGACAATCCATCATGACGCGTGCAACGAACACAAATGTGCATGCTGTGTAGAAATGTGATGATATGCTTAGTGTACGTAGCTAGTAATCAGATGATATGCTTACTGTAGCTATGTGATATGCTTAATTGATGTCTAGTATAATGCGATGATATATGCTTAGTGTACGTATTAATTTGATTATATATATGTTTAATTAGTGTAGTAAATTGATGATATATGGGTAGTGTAGTGATGTGATGATAGGCTTAGTGTAGATGTAAGTGCATCAGGTAGCCCCTTAGTGGTTCTGGAGTATTGAAGACAAGTAGGTTAAGAGACTAATGTGTTTGTGAGTGTACACAGGAGTTATAGTCCATGAAGATTTGATTTAACACATGAAAGACGACCCCTAAAAATGTATTTCTTCAAGCGAAGAAATTGATGATGAAATTGGTATGACCATGTTAAGGTAGTATTAACAACAGAAAAAATTGGTTTATCATCTATGTTATCATGGATGAGCAGAGATTAAGCTTGAAGATGTTGATATATCTCAAATGTCTATATAAATTGTCAGATGTTCATACTACGTTTCTATCGTTATTGCATAAGTTTAACACCAGTTGTTTACTGGGCTAAACGAGTTCCCCTGCCTTCGCTAATGAATTGCTCACTAAAGGTGTGTAATCCTGCATAATATTCTTGGTTGTGAATATTTACTAGAAATCATCATGATCTTGCATCTTATGTTGATTTTGATTCAGGGCAATGGACTCATTCATTTATATATATATATATATATATATATATATATATATATATATATATATATATATATATATATATATATATATATATATATATATATATATATATATATATATATGATTCACCAAACATAAAAAATAAGAATGTAGGTCATCATGAAAATGATGACCTTGTTCTCACAAGTTGTGGTACTTGCTCCAGGATGAGAAAAACTATAACCTAGGGGCAGTTGATGAGTCCATTTTCTTATGAATGTTTTACTTTATGTTTTGCGTCGTAGATGTAGGATTTTCTGGATTTGATCGCATTTGCACGCCCTTTTTATGTGATTACACCATGATCCAAACCAAGGAGGAGATTTGAGGCATTTAGGAGGAACGCATATATGTGAAAATCATGCAGATTCGCATGATGGAAACCTACCATAAGAAGCACCGAATAAACTGGATAAAAACCAACCCCAGAAAGAGATCTAGAGATGGTCCCGTACGTAAGCAGTCTACATGAAAACATTCTATTTTTTTTACCGCAGGCTTTAGGGGTCATATCATGACACCATGCCAAATTTGATGATTTTCGGGTTTGAACTGAATACATATAATGAGTGCTGGAAGGCACACACATGCAAAAGCCTGACAACACCTGCGGTAGGTAATGTACGCATGTCGTAGATGGGAGGGAATTTTACCGGTGCTTGCTATCAACAACGGGGTATGTACATGCATGGGACTGACAGTGTTTCCTGTCAACGTGTAAGCAGAGGAGCTTGTAAAGGATTCAGATGCTACCTGCATGGCATGGTGGACCTCGGGTTCGAGTCGCCCAAAATTCGGGGGCACCTGTAGTTTAACGGCGGTGGCGAACAATCAAAATTTTGGTTTTAGTTTGTGGTAACTTTGCTAATTCATAGGATTACGATCGTAGGGTGGAAAAAGACGGATACACTTACACGTGAAACAGCTTGGATTCACGAACTATGTTGGTTTTCTTAATGTAACAAAAACTCTCAACACATTGGTCATATATAAATACATAGTTACTTAACAACCGGATGATCTCACACAGATGCACCCAAGTAACCTGTGATTCGATGGTTAGAAGAACAGTGCTACCCTAACACATCAGGATTCAAGGTTTAGACTTGGCAAGCGTGCTTGCATTTTCTACGTTTGTGTTGTGTTCAAATAAAAATCTCACATCACACACATGCATGATGCATATCCCGCGAAGGAAAAATGCATATACCCTTTGATTCCCCCGCCCACCTATCTCTAAAATAGCAGTCGTTTACGTAATGTTGGAGTAAAAAGCACTCTCCAACAATTCCCTCAAGTGACAATAAATTTATAGGATCCCACAAAATACACTCAATCCTGCTGCAGGTTTAAGCGAAGATGACCATCTGTAAAATTTGGCGGGCTAAAATTTCAGCAACTACCACTCGTGCCACACCCCCTCCGCCCACACCACTCTCCGGTTGCTCCCGAGCCACCGTTGGCCCTCCGGCTGCCTGTCATTGTTACAATGGATACCATGTTTCCGCCAGCTGCCAACACAGCCTATGTGCGACTCCGGCTTTTATCGCGAGCCTGGTGTGCTGCTACCGGTTGCAGCTGCGGTCCAGGTGCGCCGCGTCCAATAACCGCCACCATCCCCGCCGCATATCTACTCATCCCGGCTGACACGCCGTCTCGCACCTGCGCTGCCCAGTGCCACAACGCCTTGTGCTGCCCCTTGCCAGCGGCCACCACACCGCCCTCCTTCACATGTGTCACTGAGTGGCTTGTCCTAGGCAATTTTCTGTTATTTGCACAATTAAAAATAAAATAAATATGGATTTAGGGGAAGAAGTTTAAGGGCTCTGTCAAAAGTTTCTTCGGGACAACTATCCCTTAATTTTAAGATCGGTCATCCTATCCTGTTGATGCTCCAAGCACCTTTTAGGCGAGCTGCAGAAGTTGCTCCTGAAAACTTTTCCAGGACTTTCCATCTTAATTTTTTTAGAAATATATTTTTCTCACATGTATAAGCTATTGGTAATGTAGTGGGAGTATACCGTAAAACCAGGAATTGTTGAAGTTGGTCAAAGCTCTATAACTCATCCTATCCTGGCCTACTACTAGTAGTGGGAGTATTAATGCACTGCAGCTAGTAATATATAAGAGGTCTGAAGGCTACATACATCTTAGTGTCTTCAATCAACACCAGGTCCATCTTTCTTTATCACCAACACTTTCTGAACTTTCTAGTTATTATCTACTACTGAAACTTTGATGAACTCTGTGGCAGGGTGTTCTCTCCTTGTTTCTCATCGAGTCAGAAATATTTGAAATGTAGTGATAGGCATGGGATGCAAAGGGAAAGAAAGAGTAACCCAATTCTTTAAATTTCGTGAGTAGGGTAACCCACAAGGCACAAGTTCACCGTGAATCAAAAGCAGCTCGGTATGCTCGTCCTCTGCATATTTTTCTACAGATGGTCAGATATTATTTTTTCCAGTAGCAACATAATGAACATCTGTAGCTTGATCGTTCAATAAGACATTCCTTTTATATTTTTACTCTTCCTGTTGTTTTGTTGGTTCAGTACGATTTCATCTCAAGATCTCCACGGTGTGTGTGCGTGCGTGTGTGTGGGTGTGTGTGTGTGATACTATTCCAATCCGAATTGGCGAAGGAACTCTCGGAATGAATTGATCAAGCAATTCGTGTGGACCGCTCGGGATCAGCTATTCTAGAATTCTTGTTACTGGAACCGGACTTGCCACTATCTATCATGCCAAGTCTAAACATTAAGGAGTTTATTACAGTCGGCTTGTTACCGCAACCCGCGTCGCGTCGCATCGTGTTGTGGCGAGGCGGGCGTACAGGAGGAACACATGTGAATGTCCTTCTTGTTCTCATGCCCATACATGTGGGGAAACAACCTCCCTTATAAGAAGGTCCAACTCCTACTAAACTAGAAATGTGAGACAAACTTTACTACCACCTCTTGCCTTGCACGAATAGGCTAAGTTGGCCTCTAGGATTTATTAGCAATTTCTTAAATTTCTATTGGGCTGGCCCAAAATAGACTAAATTCCAGCTATCCCTCATCAGATCCTAGAGGAACAAAAAATTTGCCTTTAGTTTCAAAACACTATTTTATATACCGGCACTACAGTGGAGATTGTTAGAGAGCACCCTACTCTCATAGATTGCGATCTTTAACAATCAGACTCATACAAGTGTGTTTTTCAAAAGATGTTCTGCAGGACAACATCTCTGCTTAAATGAGCAACTTAGAATACATGAAGATATACATCAACCTGGCATGCAGATTAGAGAGTATTACGTCTTCATGGAATGGTATTGTTAATAGTAAAGATACTCTCATCTTAGTTGACTAACAACTTGTCTTCCACAACTAATTTACGGGATCTCCGATCACATAGACTAGGTTATCACTTTGAACAACTCATATTGTGTGTCTCATACCCATCTCCCTCGATGCATTATCTAGCACATTACGTGACAGACTCTTAGTAAAATGATCTGTCAGATTTTTAGAACTTTGGCTATAATCCAAAGCAATAACTCTCGAGTTTCTTATTTTTCTGACATACTTTAACCTTCTCTGAACATATCTTGATGACTTCATTTTATCCTTTGAGCTACTCACTTTCGTGATCATAATTTGATTGTCGCAGTTCATAAGGATATATGGTACAGGTTTCTCAATGACCGACAAGTCATTCAAGAGCCTATGAAGCCAATCTGCTTCGACCGTAACTGTATCTGGTGCCGTGAATTCTGCTTCCATTACTGACCTCGTTAAGATGGTCTACTTGCAAGACTTCCAAGAAACATCGCCACCTCCATGAGTGAATACATATCCGCTCATGGCCTTTATCTCATCAACATCTGAGATCTAGTTTTAGTCACTATACCCTTCAAGAACCTTTAGGCCTTGTTTGGCCAAGAGGGTTTCCAAGCCCCAAAGGGGCTCGGGTTTTGGGGGATTTGGTGAATCCCTCTCTTCTACCAAATCCCCACCAAACCCCTCCCTCACTAGTAGAAAAAGCCTCGTTCGTGCCGGTTCATGAGGGCCTTTAGTCCCGGTTCTGGAACCGGGACTAAAGGGTCGTCACTAAAGGCACCCCCCTTTAGTCCCGGTTCTTATACAAATCGGGACTAAAGCCCCTCCAAGTGGAGGCTGTTTGGAGCTCCACCTTTAGTCCCGGTTGGTAACACCAACCGAGACTAAATGAATTTTTACAATATTTTTTGAATTTTTTTAAAAAAATCAGGATTTTCAAATTTCTGAATTATTTTATAATTTAATTTCTAACCACCCCTCATCCCCCTCATCACTGCTCAATTTGACCTCTAATCTCTAATCACCCCTCATCATTCCAAATCATCTAACTTCCCGGTCGGTCACCCATTCTCTCACTACTCCAGCCTGAGTACACTTAACTTTCGGGTTCTATTCCCCCTCCTTTCCAAGTCTGCATTTGTTGTTTTCCTGACAATAGTAAGATGTCAATACTATTACCCCTCAGGAGTTTAGCTTGAGCATGAAGTCACATGTTTCACTGTTTGAGTTTGAAACTATTATTCAAAAAAATAATAATTATTTAGTAACACTAATATTTCTTGAATAATAAGTTTGACCATAGTTTGACTATAGTTTGAGCACAGTTTGACCACAGTTTGACCAGATTTGACCAAAATTCAAAAAAACTGAAATAATTATTTAGTAACACTAATATTCTTGAATAATTATGTAGTAACACTAATACTTTTTGAATAAGTAGTTTGACCATAGTTAAACAAAAATTCAAAAAATGAAATTTGAGCATAACTTTTTTCCTTTTAGAATTTGAGGATTCAAAAAAATTGCAAACAGGCTGTACGGAATTATTTAAACTGTTTTGGTGTACTAAATTTGAGCATCAATTTTTTGGTGTACTAAATTATTTAAACTATAGAAAACAAAAACGGAAAAGAATAAAGAATAAAAAATGCCACCATGATGCCCGCCTACTCGGCCCCCTCATCCTTGCTGCGCCGTGTTGACCAGGCGCACCCGCCCGTCGTCCACGTCCAGACGCCGCCGAGATTCTCCAAGCTGGAGTTCATGACCTACCATGGCACCGTCGACCCCCTGAATTGGCTCAACTAATGCGACCAATTTTTCAGGGGACAACGCATGCTCGCGTCCGACCGCACCTGGATCACCCCATATCATCTCTAAGGAGCAGCGCAGACGTGGTACTACACCCTTGAACAGGACGAGGGCGGCATGCCACCATGGGAGCGCTTCCGCGAATTGTGCCTCTTGCGCTTCGGTCCGCCTATACGCGGGAGCCTTTGGCGGAGCTTGGGCGTCTTCCGTTCCTCACCTCGGTGCGAGATTTCGCCGTCCGCTTCTAGGCACTGGCGTGCCATGTCCCCAGCGTTTCTGCTCGTCAGCGGGCTGAGCTCTTCGTGGGCGGCCTACGGACCACATTCACGTGGACGTGGAGATGTGTGGGCCACAAGACCTCCAGACGGCCATGTACTACGCCCGCGTGTTCGAGCGTCGCGTGGTTGCCATCTAGCAAGCACCACCGCCACGGGCCATTGGGCCGCCACCCTGTCCGGAAGTTCCGCGCAGGGTCGGCCTGCCCAGGCTTCCGCGGCGCCCCTCACGGCGGCTGCGGCACACCCGTTCTGCCTGCTCACCCCGGCCGAGCAACTCGAGCGTCGCCGCCAAGGGTTGTGCTTCAACTGCGACGAGCCATACGTACCGGGCCAAGTCTACCCGCGACTCTTCTACCTGGAGGCTGGATACTAAATTGATGAGGACCCCGCCGCAGCCGGGCTTGGCGACCAGCCCGCCCCAGTTGACGCGGAGGTGTTTGGTGACCGTTGAACCGTCCCGCCTTCCAGCTCGAGGATGAGCTGTTTGTGCAGGCGGGAAGAGATGTTATGACCGACATATTAGGGGTTTAGCCCAGTTAGTTGTGGCCCAGTTTATCTTATCATTATTAGGGCTTAGTCCAATTATCTTATTATTATGAGGATTATATAAACTCGTGTAAGGACCCGTTTTGGGATTAAACAAGAAGAAATCATATTTGCTCGGCTTCCATAGGGAGCCGGGAGACCTAACCCTAGCCTCTCTCTCTCTCTCTCTCTCTCTCTCACACACACACACACACACACACACACACACACACACACACACACGACGTAACGACGGCGCCCCAGCGCCGGTGATCATGCCTTCCTCCACGCCATCCCTCCTTCCACCCCTACAACCTGAGACCACGCCCTGGTAGGGATCCGATTCGTACCACAAGCATACATCACTACGACTTTGTCAAATTCAGAGAAATAAAACGTAATACAGTTCTGTAGGAAAATTGTTCTCTCGTTGTAACAATTACATAGCCGATTCTTTCTCATCATAACACCCCAGACAGGGACCAATACATTATAAGGTCAAGATTACCACCACTGCTTCTACTGCCTTACACATGGCATGGAAACTTTTATCTGATCATGACTCATTATGCCAAGAAACACAACACAAAAGGCATCTAAAGCCAGTGCATCCCACAAAAATATGAAAATGTACAACAACAATAGAATGAAATTTAACCAGACGTCTAGCAAATAGCAAAGAACTTCCATATATAGCAACACTACCAGTTACATGAAGCATAAACATGGAGACCGAGTCAGTAAACTTTGTTTGGTGAGACATGGAAACTGCTACAGAAGGCTATAGAAAAAACAAGCTCGAGTAGACACTAAGATACTTATCTTACCTTGCAGGAATATAAATGTTTTCTCTGGTGACCACTTTGGACAGGTACAGAGTCTTACTATTGCCCATGCACAACATTCTTTAGATGAATCCCTTCTACATCCCAAAGCAACAGCAAAGTATGTACGACCCTGTCCCTTCTAAAATCAGAAGAAGACATAACTTATTAGAAAGATCATTGTCCCTCCCCTTTCCAAAGCCCCACTTCAAGATTGTATCAACTACAATAACAATCTTAACACACTATATCAAAAGAGCACCACCTGATCTCGTAAAAAAAATCTGATGTTTAATAAACATGGGACAAACCCATATTGGTTCTTTGACTCTCTAGTTCAAATTTGACTACCAACTCTTCAGTGGAATGCAACTTGTTGCTCTGTTTTTTTCCTTCTTGCTATGTTATTTCTGTTAATTCAGTCTAACTAACAAAGCACTGCACATACGTTTCCTACTACCAAAGTTTATTTACTACTGCATGAAAACACCTCTATTTTTGTGCTTCCAGTTTCAGTTTGAAAGTACTATTTCTCAAGTAAAAATCAGCAGGTATTAATTTTCTATAAGATAGTGAATTCCCCTGACGCCGATAGGTTTCCTAGCAGCACTTTTAATCCTACCATTCTCTTACCCCTGGTAAGATTGATGCATTTACCAGGGCCTATGCAAAAGGCACCAGGACACGAGGGTATCATCTCCTCCTGTAAATACCATAAATAACAAGCAAGAACAGCAAGCGTAGTCGGGATAGCTACTAAACATGCATGACGGGAGTCTTGTCCACAAAACAAAAAGATCTCAGTCTCACACAGTCATGGTACCGTACAATAGGATTACCTACTCCGGTTCAATAACATCCTAATTAAGTCACTACAAGTTATACCAAAGATAGTTAAAACTGCTACAACTCAAGGAAATGCAGATCTCTGGTCGTCCTTGTCAATGACCATCCAAAAGCATCCAGATAGGCTCCCTCAGATCATCACATGCCATTTCTGTTTCAGAGGAAACAGAGAAAGTATCATAATGGGAATATTTTTATGCCACTTTATGTATAAAAAAATACCCACTGTTGGCCTTATTCACCTGTGTCATAAAACGAAAATTTTCATTGCGATGCACTATCTGAATCAAAAATTAATTACAAGCTCAAGAGTACACACGTGAAATATGCAATCCACTAAGAAATAGTAATCTTTAGAATACATACAGTGGCGGAGCTACAAAGAAAGAGTTGGGCGGGCCAGGCCAAAGGAGAACACAAATTTTCAAAATATATGAACCGGATTACTTCAATACTACAGTATTAGGCATTAATCGACGCCAATTATCTTGAAAACCATCACAATTCTGAGCCATCTCATCGTTTGCAAACGAAACCAATTCTTTGCTGACTGGGCTTACCCATGGCCAGTTATTTAGTACCTAAATTACAGTCAGTAAATCTTTGCAAACAATTGAATAATTCATGCTACCTAATTGATTACTGCAAATTTCAAATAACTATAGCCTATAGGGTTTTCTTTTGAAAGGAGCCTATGAAAAAATTGGTCTTGGGAATTTGAGATGATGTCGTGAACTACTATTAGGAGAAAGAAATGAAACCACTATGTGCATAATGCATGTGCAACGCTGCTGCTGCGCTGTGGCTTGGCTGAATCTGGAGCGTCCTGGCGTGACTGAATCGGAAATGGACGTATGCCATGCAGTGCTGGATGTGAACGTGCTGCTATGATCTGCTCGTGGACTGGACTGCAGTGGGCTGGGCATTCCGACTTTGAATAGCAAGTCTGACATGCATATTCACACGCAAGCTAAACAGAGGAAAAGTCTCTCTTGAGCATTCAGGCTGCCGACGCCTCACGGAAGGGGCTGGACGAAGTGGACTGGCATACGTAGTTATACTTTCTGCTCTTAGACATGCCGGGCCACGGCACGCTTTTGCCTGCACGTAGCTCCGCCGGTGCATATATATATGGAACATTCATTCCATTATACATCAACATTTTGAAAAGGTCAAGTATTAACAAGCCCATATATAGCATGAGGGTCAAAGTTCAAACATAATGAATGATCGCAGATAAAAACAGTTATACCATGATCACTTGCTATTAAACTGGTTGCTAAAATTTCAGACTTGGTGGGTATGTGATAATATATCAGGACAAAAAACTATGGTCAACATGATAACAAGGTTAGGCATCTTTTCCGCCATACACATGATGTTTTAAGTACTATAGGTCCAATTTGTAATTGATAGTTCCAATAGTTCTGAAAGCAGTGATACATAAGAATGATGAGATTGTGAGCTCTAGTTTGGTTAATGAAATTTAGGCTCATTTTCTGGGACAAAAAGGTCATCAACTTACTACTCGAGCAATATTTAATCTCTTTAGCAAGCAAGAAATAAAGCTCCAACCATGTCTAATACTTCAGCTCTAATGTCTCCCTCTATCCATAGCCTTTCTCGCATGCCTGTGACTTCCTCATCTTCCTGTTCAGCACCGTATAGTGGAAGTTTCTCATCTGCGGTAAGTCAACTTCTACTCCCTTCGTCCCAAAATAAGTGTCTCAACCTTAGTAAATATTTGTACAAAAGTTAGTACAAAGTTGGGACACTTATTTTTGGATGGAGGGAGTTTATTAATTATCTTATAGCAAGCATCTAACAATGTTGCATGGCTGACTAGTACTCTTAAAAAGGGCACATGGTATCACGTATATCCCTAAACCATTCATCAGATATAGCAAGCAGTTCAGGCCGTGTCGAACTACTACATAGTAGTGGAGCATCACCGGTAGCAATGGTGTTCCTTTCCAAAACTAATAAATTATGATTATGTATTGATCAAAATTAGAAATTCAAATATTAATGCACATGACGAAACAAATTAAACAACAAAGAAACTAGGTAAGAGATCAAAATAATGCACTCCACAAAACATTTTGATCTTGACAATAGCAATATGAAGATAACATTTGAAGTCCAGAGGCAAACCTTGCCATGTCATCCTTAAGGGCTTGTTTGGTTAGGCAGGGTTTGAAGAGGTATAGAAGGGACCGAAAGGGATTAAATCCCTTGCAAGTCAAAATTCTCTTCAAACCTCTCCAATCCCCTTCAACCCCTTTCTATCCGAACAGGGCCTAAGCGCAGGGAATGTGGGAGGCTAGATCATCGGAAAAGGATAGATATTATGCAAACGTTCATCCTTTTCTGTCACCTCATAGGCTTTACACAACATCCTACGCTTAATATCCAAGTAGAGTGCACATTGTCCAACCTTCAAGAACACAAACTCGTCATTATCCCCGATGCAGCCCAGCCTGATAATAGCAGTATTTTCATCCTCATATGCAGCATCTGGTAAGCTTGGAATAGCACACAACTGACTCAAACATATGGTATCCACCAGGATCCACTTGTCTCCACTGTGGAGCCAAATGCAAAGTTGAAGCTTCTTCAAATGCATGAGATAAACCCAAGAATCATCGGCCGGTGATAGCATGGTGTTTCTTTTGAGATACACCACTCCTTCTAGAAGCTGAATTGTGGAGAAACTTGAGGTTATCAAATTCAACACAAGAATGCCACCCCTCCTTGGACCTCCTCATATAGATTTTACTACCAACAAACAGAGGATCAGATTCCAGTATTGTATATATGTTCCAGTTGTGTTGTAGCCGAGGTATGCATGTTCCAGGAACCATCTTGCAACGTATATATATTCATCTTAAGTAAGTTGTTCCTTCTGTTGTCATCCATTGACGACCAGTGCAACAGACCGTGGACGTCTTCTTTGGGGCGTTGGCGAATGAAAAGGGAGGACACATCGAGCCTGAATAGGTGCTGCGTGCTAGGGATGCTGTCCATGCCTCTTTCTCCCAATTTGCCATCCCAGAAGGTACTAATGAAGGTAGCTCCACTTATGCTGTCCCGGCGGTTATTGCCCATTTCTTCTTTCTCATAGGCGTCCAAGTGATGGATAATGACGGCGAGCTCTGGGGGATGCGGCAGCATCGGGACGAAGCATGTGCGCCGCACCAGTATCAGGTGTAGACAGATAATTTGCAATACATAGACGTTGTATTGATGGGGTGCTTGTGTACGTATATATAATAAAAGGGAAGGCCTCTACCTCAACTATACAAGACTAGAAAGTGGGCCATAAACCCAATACACGTGCAATACACAATACATACTCAACACCCCCCGCAGTCGAAGCGTCGCCGGAGACACAGAGACTGGACCGAAACTCCTCGAAGACGGGAGTAGGCAATTCCTTAGTCATCACATCAGCAAATTGTTGCACCGTCGGCAAGTGGAGAACCCGAACACGGCCAAGGGCAACATGCTCGCGCACGAAGTGAATATCGAGCTCAATATGCTTTGCCCGTCGATGGTGCACCGGGTTGGCGGAGAGGTAGACCGCGCTGACGTTATCGCAGTAGACAAGAGTGGCCATGTGAACATCACAAAGAAACTCCTGGAGCAGCTGACGTATCCAAGAGCACTCGGCCACGGCATTAGCCACGACGCGATACTCTGCCTCGGCGCTGGACCGGGAGACCGTGTGCTGCCGCTTCGATGACCAAGAGATCAACGAGGGCCCAAGGTAGACGCAGTAGCCTGACGTAGAGCGTCCGTGTCGGGGCAGCCAGCCCAATCGGCATCTGAGTAGGCCACGAGGTTGGTGGAAGCGGAGGCCGTCAGGGTGAGTCCCAAGGACATGGTGTAGCGTATGTAACGGAGAATACGCTTCACCATAGTCCAGTGAGAGTCACGCGGGACATGCATATGGAGGCACACCTGCTGGACAGCGTACTGCAGGTCAGAGCGAGTCAGCGTCAGGTACTATAAAGCACCGACAATAGAGCAAGAAAATGCTCCATCGGAAGCAAGAGACCCCTCGAGAGCAGAGACCTTCGCCTTCGTGTCGACGGGGGTGGGCGCCGGCTTGCAGTTAAGCATACCGGCACGCTCCAGGAGCTCGTGTGCGTATTTCTGCTGATGCAGAAAGAAGCCGTCAGTCCGTCGGACCACCTCGACGAGCAGCGGAGGAAGAAATATGTGCAGGCAATAGTAAATTAGTTATTATTATATTTCCTTGTTCATGATAATCGCTTATTATCCATGCTAAGTGGGGCCACTGCCCCGGAGGGCTGCATGGGCCAAGTGTGGAGGGACCAGCCCAGGTGGGCTGGTGCGCCCCACAAGGGCCCAAGGCGCCTAGGGTTTGGGAGGCGCCCACCCAGCTTGGGGGCAAGTTTCCCCTCTCCCCCTTGGCCGCCACCCATAGATGGGATTGGGCGCTGCCGCACCCCTTGGGGTGGAAACCCTAGAGGGGGCGCACCCCCTTCCCTCTCCCCTATAAATACATGAGGTCTTGAGGGCTGCCAACACATGAGTTTCACCTCTCCCTGGCGCAGCCCTACCTCTCTCCCTTCTCCTCTCCCGCGGTGCTTGGCGAAGCCCTGCAGGATTGCCACGCTCCTCCATCACCACCAAGCCGTTGTGCTGCTGCTGGACGGAGTCTTCTTCAACCTCTCCCTCTCTCCTTGCTGGATCAAGGCGTGGGAGACGTCACCGGGCTGTACGTGTGTTGAACGCGGAGGTGCCGTCCGTTCGGCACTAGGATCTCCGGTGATTTGGATCACGACGAGCACGACTCCTTCAACCCCGTTCTCTTGAACGCTTCCGCTTAGCGATCTACAAGGGTATGTAGATGCACTCACCTTCCCCTCGTTGCTCGTTTCTCCATAGATAGATCTTGGTGACACGTAGAAAAATTTTGAATTTCTGCTACGTTCCCCAACAGTGGTATCAGAGCTAGGTCTATTGCGTTGATTCTTTGCACGAGTAGAACACAAAGTAGTTGTGGGCGTTGATTTTGTTCAATATGCTTACCGTTACTAGTCTAATCTTGTTTCAACGGTATTGTGGGATGAAGCGGCCCGGACCGACCTTACACGCATACACTTACGTGAGACAGGTTCCACCGACCGACATGCACTGGTGCATAAGGTGGCTAGCGGTGCCAGCTCTCCCACTTTAGTCGGAACGGATTCGATGAAAAGGGTCCTTATGAACGGTAAATAGCAATTGGCATATCACGTTGTGGTTTTGCGAGGTAAGAAACGTTTTGCTAGAAACCCATAGCAGCCACGTAAAACATGCAAACAACAATTAGAGGACGCCTAACTTGTTTTTGCAGGGTATGCTATGTGATGTGATATGGCCAAGAAGAATGTGATGAATGATATGTGATGTATGAGATTGATCATGTTCTTGTAATAGGAATCACGACTTGCATGTCGATGAGTATGACAACCGGCAGGAGCCATAGGAGTTGTCTTTATTTATTGTCCGACCTGCGTGTCATTAAACAACGCCATGTAATTACTTTACTTTATTGCTAACCGTAGCCATAGTAGTAGAAGTAATAGTTGGCGAGACAACTTCATGAAGACACGATGATGGAGATCATGATGATGGAGATCATAGTGTCATGCCGGTGACGATGATGATCATGGAGCCCCGAAGATGGAGATCAATGGAGCTATATGATATTGGCCATATCATGTCACTACTATATAATTGCATGTGATGTTTATTATGTTTATGCATCTTGTTTACT
This sequence comes from Aegilops longissima, assembly GCA_021605205.1. Classification (NCBI taxonomy): domain Eukaryota; kingdom Viridiplantae; phylum Streptophyta; class Magnoliopsida; order Poales; family Poaceae; genus Aegilops; species Aegilops longissima. Next base: position 20,013,837 of record CM038681.1, read on the forward strand.
TAGAACGACGGTAGTAAATAAGATGATCCCTTACAACAATTTCAAGAAGTGTTCTCCCCTAACTGTGCACCGTTGCTAAAGTTCGTCGTTTCAAGCACCACGTGATGATCGGTGTGATAGATCCTTACGCTCACATACAACGGTGTAAGACAGTTTTACACATGCAAAACACTTAGGGTTAACTTGACGAGCCTAGCATGTACAGACATGGCCTCGGAACACAGAGACCGAAAGGTCGAGCATGAGTCGTATAGTAGATACGATCAACATGAAGATGTTCATCGATGATGACTAGTCCGTCTCACGTGATGATCGGACACGGCCTAGTTGACTCGGATCATGTAATCACTTAGATGACTAGAGTGATGTCTATCTGAGTGGGAGTTCATAAGATGAACTTAATTATCCTGAACATAGTCAAAAGATCTTTGCAAATTATGTCGTAAGCTCGCGCTTTAGTTCCACTGTTTAGATATGTTCCTAGAGAAAATATAGTTGAAAGTTGACAGTAGCGATTATGCGGACAGTAGATAGCTTATGTCCTTAATGCACCGCTCAGTGGGCTGAACCCCAAACGTCGTCTGTTGATGTTGCGAACATCGGACATACACGTTTTGATAACTACGTGATAGTTCAGTTAAACGGTTTAGAGTTGAGGCACCAAAGACGTTTTCGAAATATCGCGGAACATATGAGATGTTTCGAGGGCTGAAATTGGGATTTCAGGCTCGTGCCCACGTCAAGAGGTATAAGACCTCCGACGATTTTCTTAGCCTACAAACTAAGGGAGCAAGCTCAATCGTTGAGCTTGTGCTCAGGTTGTCTGAGTGCAACAATCACTTGAATCGAGTGGGAGTTGATCTTCCAGATGAGATAGTGATGTTTCTCCAAAGTCATTGCCACCAAGCTGCTAGAGCTTCGTGATGAACTATAACATATCAGGGATAGATATGATGATCCTTGAGGTATTCGCGATGTTTGACACCGCGAAAGTAGAAATCAAGAAGGGCAAGGGCAAGAAAGGATACTTCATGAAACGGCAAATCAGCTGCTGCTCTAGTGAAGAAACCCAAGGTTGAACCCAAACCCGAGACTAAGTGCTTCTGTAATAAGGGGAACAACCACTGGAGCAGCATTACCCTAGATACTTGGTAGATGAGAAGGCTGGCAAGGTCGATAGAAGTATATTGGATATACATTATGTTAATGTGTACTTTACTAGTACTCCTGGTAGCACCAGGGTATTAAGATACCGGTTCGGTTGCTAAGTGTTAGTAACTCGAAATAAAAGAGCTACGGAATAAACGGAGACTAGCTAAAGGTGAGCTGACGATATGTGTTGGAAGTGTTTCCAAGTTTGATGTGATCAAACATCGCACGCTCCCTCTACCATCAAGATTAGAATTAAACCTGAATAATTGTCATTTGGTGTTTGCGTTGAGCATAGACATGATTGGATTATGTCTATCGCAATACGGTTATTCATTTAAGGAGAATAATGGTTACTCTATTTTGAATAATACCTTCAATGGTCTTGCACCTAAAGGAATGGTTTATTAAATCTCGATCGTAGTGATACACATTTTCATGCCAAAAGATATAAGATAGTAATGATAATACCACTTACTTGTGGCACTGCCATGTAAGTCATACTGGTATAAAACGCATGAAGAAGCTCCATGTTGATGGATCTACTCACTCGTTTTTGAAAAGTTTGAGACATGTGAACCATGTCTACCGGTGTATACGCATGAAGAAACTCCATGCAGATGGATCGTTTAGACTCACTTGATTTTGAATCACTTGAGATATGCAAATCATACCACATGGGCAAGATGACTGAAAAGCCTCGTCTTCAGTAAGATGGAACAAGATAGCAACTTGTTGGAAGTAACACATTTTGATGTGTGCAGTCCAATGAGTGCTGAGGCATGCAGTGAATATCATTATGTTCTTACTTCACAGATGATTCGAGTAGATGTTGAGTATATTTACTTGATGAAACACAAGTCTGAATTATTGAATGGTTCAAGTAATTTCAGAGTAAAGTTGAAGATCATCGTGACAAGAGGATAAAATGTCTATGATATGATCATAGAGATGAGTATCTGAGTTACGAGCTTTGGCACTCAACAAAGACATTGTGGAAATTGTTTCACAATTAGTACCGCCTGGAACACCATAGTGTGATGGTGTGTCCGAACATCATAGTTGCACCCTATTGGATATGGTGCGCACCATGATGTCTCTTATCGAATTACCACTATCATTCATGGGTTAGGCATTAGAGACAACCGCACTTACTTTAATAGGGTACCACATAATTCCGTTGAGACGACACCGTTTGGAGAAACCTAAGTTGTTCCTGTGGCGCCTACACCAATTGAAGTAGAAGCTTATGATAGTGATCATGAAGTTTTGGATCAAGTCACTACCGTACATCGTAGGGTGACAAGGATGCGTACTACTTCAGAGTGGTACAGTAATCCTGTCTTGAAGGTCATGTTGCTAGACAACAATGAACCTACGAGCTATGGAGAAGCGATGGTGGGCCCAAATTCTGACAAATGGTTAGAAGCCATGAAATCCGAGATAGGATCCATGTATCAGAACAAAGCATGGACTTTGGTGGACTTGCCCGATGATTGGCAAGCCATTGAGATAAATGGATCTTTAAGAAGAAGACGGACAAGGACGGTAATGTCACCGTCTATGAAGCTAGACTTGTGGCGAAGAGTTTTTCACAAGTTCAAGGAGTTGACTACGATGAGATATTCTCATCCGTAGCGATGCTTAAGTCCGTCGGAATCATGTTAGCATTAGCTACATTTATGAAATCTGGCAGATGGATGTCAAAACGAGTTTCCTTACCAGTCTTCGTAAGGAAAGGTTGTATGTGATACAATCAGAAAGTTTTTTGTCGATCCTAAAGATGCTAAACGGTATGCTGGCTCCAGCGATCCTTCTAAGGACTGGAGTAAGCATCTCGGAGTTGGAATGTGCGTTTTGATGAGATGATCAAAGATTTTGGGTTTATACAAAGTTTATGAGAAACTTGTATTTCCAAAGAAGTGAGTGGGAGCACTATAGAATTTCTGATGAGTATATGTTGTTGACATATTGTTGATCAGAAATGATGTAGAATTTCTGGAAAGCATACAGGGTTATTTGAAAGGTGTTTTTCAATAGAAACCTGGATTAAGCTACTTGAACATTGAGCATCAAGATCTATAAGGATAGATCAAAAATGCTTAATGGTACTTTCAAATGAGCACATACCTTGACATAATCTTGAAGGTGTTCAAGATGGATCAGTCAAAGAAGGAGTTCTTGCCTGAGTTGTAAGGTATGAAGTTAAGAGTTAAAGCTCGACCACGGCAGAAGAGAGAGAAAGGACGAAGGTCGTCCCCTATGCTTCAGACGTAGGCTCTATAGTATGCTATGCTGTGTACCGCACCGGAAGTGTGCCTTGCCATGAGTCAGTCAAGGGGTACAAGAATGATCCAGGAATGGATCATTGGACAGCGGTCAAAATTGTCCTTGCAGCAAATAAAGGACATGTTTCTCGATTATGGAGGTGATAAAGAGTCCGGCGTAAAGGGTTACATCGATGCAAGCTTTAACACCTATCCGAATGACTCTTAGTAGCAAACCGGATACGTATAGTGGAGCAACTATTTGGAATAGCTCCAAGTGGAGCGTGGAAGCAGCGTTTACAATATGACCTAGAGATTTCCAAAGTACACACGAATTTGAATGTTGCAGACCCGTTGACTAAAACCTCTCTCACAAGCAAAACATGATCAAACCCCAGAACTCATTGAGTCTTAATCACATGGTGATGTGAACTAGTTTAGACACTAGTAAACTCTTTGGATGTTGGTCACATGGCGATGTGACCTATCAGTGTTAATCACATGGCGATGTGAACTAGATTATTGACTCTAGTGCAAGTGGGAGACTGTTGGAAATATGCCCTAGAGGCAATAATAAATTAGTTATTATTATATTTCCTTGTTCATGATAATCGTTTATTATCCATGCTATAATTGTATTGATAGGAAACTCATATACATGTGTGGATACATAGACAACACCATGTCCCTAGTAAGCCTCTAGTTGACTAGCTCGTTGATCAATAGATGGTTACGGTTTCCTGACCATGGGCATTGGATGTCATTGATAACGGGATCACATCATTTGGAGAATGATGTGATGGACAAGACCCAATCCTAAGCCTAGCACAAAGATCGTAGTTCTTATGCTAAAGCTTTTCTAATGTCAAGTATCATTTCCTTAGACCATGAGATTGTGCAACTCCCGGATACCGTAGGAATGCTTTGGGTGTACCAAACGTCACAACGTAACTGGGTGGCTATAAAGGTGCACTACAGGTATCTTTGAAAGTGTCTGTTGGGTTGGCACGAATCGAGACTGAGATTTGTCACTCCGTGTGACGGAGAGGTATCTCTGGGCCCACTCGGTAGGACATCATCATAATGTGCACAATGTGACCAAGGGGTTGATCACGGGATGATGTGTTACGGAACGAGTAAAGAGACTTGCCGGTAACGAGATTGAACAAGGTATCGGGATACCGACGATCGAATCTCGGGCAAGTACAATACCGCTAGACAAAGGGAATTGTATACGGGATCGATTGAGTCCTTGACATCGTGGTTCATCCGATGAGATCATCGTGGAACATGTGGGAGCCAACATGGGTATCCAGATCCCGCTGTTGGTTATTGACCGTAGAACGTCTCGGTCAAGTCTGCATGGTTCTCGGACCCGTAGGATCTACACACTTAAGGTTCGATGACGCTAGGGTTATAAAGGAAGTTTGTATGTGGTTACCGAATGTTGTTCGGAGTCCCGGATGAGATCCCGAACGTCACGAGGAGTTCCGGAATGGTCCGGAGGTAAAGATTTATATATAGGAAGTCCTGTTTTGGTCACCGGAAAAGTTTCGGATTTTTTCGGTAACGTACCGGGACCACCGGGAGGGTCCCGGGGGTCCACCAAGTGGGGCACCGGCCCCGGAGGGCTGCATGGGCCAAGTGTGGGAGGGACCAGCCCCAGGTGGGCTGGTGCGCCCCACAAGGGCCCAAGGTGCCTAGGGTTTGGGAGGGGCGCCCACCCAGCTTGGGGGCAAGTTTCCCCTCTCCCCCTTGGCCGCCACCCATAGATGGGATTAGCGCTGCCGCACCCCTGGGGTGGAAACCCTAGAGGGGCGCACCCTTCCATCTCCCTATAAATACATGAGGTCTTGAGGGCTGCCAACACATGAGTTTCACCTCTCCCTGGCGCAGCCCTACCTCTCTCCCTTCTCCTCTCCCGCGGTGCTTGGCGAAGCCCTGCAGGATTGCCACGCTCCTCCATCACCACCAAGCCGTTGTGCTGCTGCTGGACGGAGTCTTCTTCAACCTCTCCCTCTCTCCTTGCTGGATCAAGGCGTGGGAGACGTCACCGGGCTGTACGTGTGTTGAACGCGGAGGTGCCGTCCGTTCGGCACTAGGATCTCTGGTGATTTGGATCACGACGAGTACGACTCCTTCAACCCCGTTCTCTTGAACACTTCCGCTTAGCGATCTACAAGGGTATGTAGATGCACTCACCTTCCCCTCGTTGCTGGTTTCTTCATAGATAGATCTTGGTGACACGTAGAAAAATTTTGAATTTCTGCTACGTTCCCCAACAGGTCGCCGTGAGGATGATGTCGTCGACATAGAGCAGCAGATATGCAGTGTCAACTCCCTGATGATACAAGAATAGATTGGTTCTTTAGATTAGGTTAGCTACAAAATTTTGAAATTCGCATACTCCCTCGATTTTTTATACAAGGCCACTATCAAAATTACAATTTGCAACTATACAAGGCCACTAACATCAATCGATGTAAAATTGATGAGGTTTGCCTCGTACTAGCAACCGAGGACATTAATACCCCTTGCATGCATGTGGGAGTGAGAAGCTTGGTTTCATGTACCACCTTAATCAACCAACGAGGAGTGAGAGGGTTGTCTTGTGCGTTGAAGAGAAAAATATATATTAATTAACACATCGAGCGAGGAGGAAAGACAATCTTGCAACATTAGCTTAAGTAAGCATTAATTTCTACCTTGATATCTATAATATGGGTTTGTGGCCTTGTATAAAAAAAAGGGAGTACATTAGTTTCCACATACCCACCAAAACTCCACGATGAGATCTACTCCGGTGACTAAATTCTTTACGGTCACTGCCCGGCGGCGCGACGTGTATCGACCCGAGGTCCTCATCACGCGCACGTCAAATCCTCTCGAAATCGAGCTCTAGCAGATCCGGCACCACACGTCGGCCAGGTACGCACAAGTGTGCGGCTTACGCGCCTAAACTATGCGGTGCTCGGGCAGTGGAACAGCCAGCTTTGATCCGGGCGACGGACGGCAGGGAACACCTGTCACGCTCCACGCACAGGACTCCAGCCCAGAAACATGTTTGCTTCATTGATCAAGCAACCAACCATGGGCTAGGCACACGAGGAGATCAGCAAAATCATTACGTTTGCATGCAGGTAATTTCCATCGGAGCTAACCACTTCGTCACAGGATGACGCGTCTCGTGATCGAATCCACGTAGACAATATGACTGTACCAATGACATCGTCCGACGCGCCCCTTACACTGAGCGATCTACACCGACCCCGTGTTCAACACCAACTTGTATGACTACGTCACGTCTATGAAAAACAAAATTATTCGTCGAGCACATCTACGAGATGCTAGCACGGAACTATTTACACGCCAGGCCGATGTGAAAAGCGATGCCATTCTTCACCGACTTCTGCGGCGCGACTCGGCATCAGACACTTGGTCGCCATGAGGGAAGCCTTTTTTTTTTACAACGAAGACGCTAAGAGCGTCCGGCTTTAAATTAATAAAGCCCCCAACATAGGCGGCGTTAACAGGACTGAAAACATAAAAACGTAGCGGAACGAGCACGGAGGCTCAGGAGAGACGTGCACGGAGGCACAGGAGTAGCGGCAGGCCAAAAGGCACGTGCGGTCACAGTGAGTGTAATATAGGCTACAAGCCAAGAGCTTAGAGCACGCAGGCTCGCTCGCTAGACAAAAAGCCACTTCACGACGAAGGAGTGGCGGTTGGCTCCCTAGCCAAAAGGTAGACTTGACGAAGACGATCTTGAGCTAGCTTCATTTTCTCCGCATCCTTAGACCTCGCCAACGGACTCCACTGCTGCAGAAAGATGTTGCATTTGTACAAAATATTAGCAGGGTGAGAAGGGAAAACTCCCTCGATTGCTAGTTTGTTCCTGGTGAGCCACATCGCCCAAGCCAGGGCACCTAGGCAACTCCAGAGCACGCGCTTATTGCCACCATTCATCGTTGCAATTATGGCCGCTAGGTCCCTAGCCGAGTGCGGGTCCCAGGTGGAGTTGGTGGCCTCATGGACTGCACTCCAAGCAAAACGCGCGAGAGGGCAACGGAAGAACACGTGATTCGCATCCTCCGCGGTGTTGCAAATGGCGCAAAGGCCAGAAGACGGTCCATTGCGTTTGGCAATATTGGCCGAAGTGGGAAGTCTATCTCGAAAAAATTGCCAGAAAAACACCTTGATCTTAAGCGGCATACGTGCAGCCCACAGACCCGACGGCATCGGGAAGGCCGGGCCCTGACCCTGGCACAACCTGCGGTAGAGGGATCTAACCGTAGATTTGCCGGACGAGGTGAGAGTCCAGCTGACCGTGTCAGTAGAAGTGGACAGGTTCACCGGAAGAATGAGGGCTAGCAGCTCTTCTAAGAGGGCTTGTTCAGGCACCGTTAACTCCCGACGGAAGTGGATCTCCGGCGGGTTAGAGGCGAGTGCCGAGGCAACCATCTGTTCCGGATTGACAGCCAGGACATATAAGTCCTGGAATTGTTCCCAGAGGGGCGCCCCACCCACCCACCTGTCTAGCCAAAAGCGGGCCGAGCGGCCATTCCCAATTCCGAATTTGGCGCCAAGCGCAAAAGCCGGACGGACCGCCTGAAGGTCATTCCAGAAGGGAGAGCCCCGCGCCCTGCCTTCGAAGAAATTGCCGCTCGGGAAATACTTAGCGCGTAGTAGATCTGCCCACAGGCCCGTCGCTCCCTGCGACAGTTTCCAAATCCACTTGCACATTAGAGCAATGTTAAGGATCCGAGTGTTAGTGATCCCTAACCCCCCAAGGTCTTTGGGACGACACACCGCATCCCAACGGACCATGTGGTACTTGCGTTTTGGTCCCGTCCCTTCCCAAAAGAAACGAGACCTGGGCGTGTCCATCTTGACATGAACGCCTTCTGCCAGTAGGAACAGTCCCATCGCAAATTGCGGCAGCGAGGATAGGCTCGTATTCGTTAGGATTAGCCTCGCTGCGGAGGACATGAACTTCCCTCTCCACGGACACACCCGCCCACCTACCTTAGTCCAAAGCGGGGCCCAATCATCTATCGAGATACGTTTGGCATCCAGTGGTAAGCCCAGGTAGGTAAACGGGAGGTTGCCAAGTTTGCAGTTTAGCTGGTCCGCGATACGCTTGCTCTCAGACGAACTTAACCCTATGGGCATCACTTCACATTTGTGAAAGTTGATCTTGAGGCCCGACATGAGTTCAAAACTGATCAATAGAGCTTTGATCGTGGCCACGCTGTGTATGTCCGGTTGGAACAACAGAAGCGTGTCATCCGCGTACTGCAAGTGCGAGATCCCCCCTGGGATGTGGTGCCCCAACACCCCTTTGATGTGGCCTGCCTCCGTTGCTTTGCGCAGCAAGGCCGCAAGCGCATCAACCACGCTTGTTTCTGAAGAAGTTCCCTACTTCTCCGTTCACCGAGACCGCAGTATGGCCCCCCGAGACCAACTGCATTACTCTGTGAACCCATGTCGACGAGAAACCTCGGCTGATTAGGATTTGTCTAAGGAAATCCCAGTTTACGCGGTCGTAGGCCTTTTCGAAGTCTAGTTTGAGTAAAATCGCCGGTTCGTGCGTGCGTCTAAGTTCGTGCAGGGTCTCTTGAAGCGCGAGCGGGCCTTCCAAGATGTTTCTACCACGAATGAAGGAAGATTGGGTTCGGCTAATGGTGCGGTGAGCTATCGGAGATAACCTAGTGGCACACCCTTTGGCGCAGATTTTGAAAGGAACATTAATAAGCGCAATTGGCCTGTATTGGCGAATACTGTCCGCACCAGGCACTTTCGGGATTAACGATAGCACACCGTAGTTTAGCCTAGCTATATCCACTAGTCCACGCATGAAGCCATTGCACAGCGCAAAGATGGGTTCACGCAATACTGGCCAGAAATGTTTGAACATCGCCACCGGCCACCCGTCGGGCCCCGGTGCCGTGTCAGTTTTCATATTTTGGATAGCATCGTCGATTTCCTTGGGGAGGAACGCGAGCCCCAGCTCGTCATTCTCGGTATCTAAGACTTTCTGTGCCGGAAGCCACACATCCTCTCGCAACCGCGCACGTTGAGGTTCATCAGTCCCCATCAAGCTGATGTAAAAGTCATAGATATGTTTGCTGATCTCCGATTGCTGAAGAAGGAGCCCCTGCTCCGTCTGCAGTCTAAGGATTAGGCATTTTCTGCGGCGACCATTCGCGTATGCGTGAAAATAGCCAGTGTTCGCGTCACCCTTGAGCGTCCACTTGAGGCCTCCCCTACGCCTCCAATATTCCTCCTCCGAACGAAGCAACGCTTCGACTTGCCCTTCTAAGGCGTATCGGTGCGCCCATTCTTGCTCCGAGAAAGGACGCGCATCAGCTTGTGTATCAAGCGTCGCAATCTCGGCGAGAAGCCGCGCCCTTAGAACTTTGTCATCCCGTCCCTGGTTCGCACCCCATCCCTTGAGGCTTGCGCGCAGGCGTCCCCCTACCGTGTTCCAGAACTCCAAAGGGCCGCGCTGCTGGCCCGTGGCTTGGACACTTCTTATCCATCTTTCTCTAAAGATAGCGTCAATGTCAGGTACTTCGAACCACGCTGTTTCGAAGAAGAAGCATGGGCTACGACGAATCTTATCTTCCCCTGAAGCTAAGATCAGAGGAGCATGATCCGAGCCGATCCGTGTTTCTGCCAGGAGCGAGCTAAGTGGGAACACCACTTCCCATTCCGGAGACATGAACACACGATCTAAAACGGATCGAACCGGGGCTAATTGCTTGTTAGTCCAAGTATATCTTGCCCCCGTCCTTGTCACTTCACTAAGTGACATTGACGCAATTGCATTATTAAACATGGCCACCCTTGGCCAGTTAATATTAGCATTGCTTTTATCCGCATCGGAGCGGATAAGGTTGAAATCGCCACCCACCATAAGAGGTACATGGGTTGCGGCAACTGCCAACACCTTGGCTTCGAGTTCTCCCAGAAACTCAGCCGAGCGCGAGTGGTCAGCTGGGCCATAAACTAGCACGACCACGAGTTCGCAAAGCGAGGCTCTCACGCGTATATTGGCAGCGAGGAAGAAGGTGCCTGCCCCCCAGGACAGCACCTCATAAGTGGCACCACAGAAACCCAGCAACATGCCACCCGAATGGCCATTAGCCGGACTATGGTGCCAGGAAAAACGCTCAAGGGGATCTATGGCTAAGACATCCTGGTGTCGAAAATCAGATTTGATGGTTTCCTGGAGCCCTACGATATCTATCCCTTCCTTGCGGATGTAATGTCTAAGTTGGGTACGCCTCCCCGCGTGGCCGTAGCCACGGATGTTCCAAAACAACGCCCACATCTAAATAACGCGGTTGCGCAGGCGCACACCTCTGGAGGTGATCGCCTTGGCCACGCGCCTCACCTTGCCGCGGCGAGGCGAGGGGGGAGCAGCAACCCCTGTTGCTGTCTCCCCTTCGGGCTGGAGCAATGGCGCTGTCGAGGTCTCACCCTCGATAGCCAAGCGCCCCGCGTGTTGGGCAGCCGCCGCTGCAAGTGCCGCCTGTGCCATCTCCTTGGCACGCACCAGCAAGATGAGCTCGCAAACCCCACCCTCGCCCATCGGGGCAACCCCACTCTCCGTCAGCACCTCGCCTAGATGATCGTCCGAAAAAGCGTCCAAGATTGCAAAACGGGGAAGTGGGCTACCTGATGTTTCCAGATTCTTCTGCGCTTGAAGGAGTTGGGCGCGTTGGAGCGAAGGCATGTTCCCCTTGGCACCCTTGGCCCGCGTGCTGGCACGCACAGGGGCCACCTGCCCCTCCACGACGGCCTTGGATCGCTTGGCCTTCGGGAAAGACGCCATCTTGGACGTCTCCAGCGCGGTCGGGACCGGGCTGGGCACCGCCAGCGCCATCACCGCCTGACGGGCGTCTCCGGCGCCCCAGGAGGTCAGCGGCGCGCGCGGCCTCCGCGCTGACCTTGCGCACGGCCACCTTCTTGAGCTGCTGCAACGTGCCGAGCTTGTTGGAGCTGCGGCCTCCTTGGGACGGGGAGAGCGAGGCAAGAGGCAGCGAGTCCACGGACACCGCGATTGGAGTGTAGGCCTCTCCCAGCGGTTCCTCCAGATGGCCCGCATCAGCCTCCGCCACCGCCCGCACCGGGGGGGACGTGACCGAGCCGAGGTTAGAGCCATACTGGTTTGGGATTGAGAGCGCCAGTTCCATGGACCTCCCTTCCAGCGGCGACTCCAACGGGAGCAGCGCCGCCCGGTTCGCCGCGCCGCCCTTGTCGGTGATGCCCAACTTCTCCCAGGCCGCCGTGTCGATGGAATCGTCCCCCATGCTATCATCAGCCGCCTTATCTTCGTCCCTGGGATCGTCGCGCCGTGTCGAGGGAAGCCTTCAAGTGACGCATTATCGTCGACATGCCGATGCGACACCATCGCAGACTTTTCATCGCCAAGGTCTTCATCACCCGCATCATCAACACGCCGCCCCCACCTCATCCACAAGATGACACCTAGCATCCTTTGACAGACTTTTCTGCAAGACGCGACCTCGAGGAAGGCAATGACCGTTTCACGAAAAGGCATCGACCACGTCATCTATGATGGTACGACTGCATCGATGCGGGGTTACTACAGTGACGACCCCTACACGGCGACACAGTCTGGCAAAACCGAAGTGTGCTCTATGGGTTTCGTCCGGTCCTGGCAAAACTAGTGGACTCATCACCCATAGCACACTCTGACATCCGGAAGGTGCACTGTCCACGACAGGAGCTCCGTCATTTACAACATAGTGCATTTTTTTTGCACCTACGACTTTGTGCGGTTTCATCATCCACGACGACTACACTATCGACCACGGCTGTATCACTATGATCGGCTACCTCGACAACGACATTAATGGCTTCGTCTACAGCTACTCATCGGTAACAACTCCAGTAAAACAGCGTCTGCCATGTCATGTTCGTCCACAACACTCCCGATGTAACTGTGTGAGGGAATAGAGGAGAAGACTGGGAAGGTACCAGAAGGGGACACAGTCACCGCCCTACGTGCTGACCCATCAGCCATCAAAGACGATGTTGATGATGGCGTGGCGGAGAAGACGACGGAAGAACAAGACTTTAAATTCAGTCTTAATCTTCACTCCCACTATGACTTGCCCTTTACTCCAAGTCTCTCTCCCTCATATTGTATTTTATATATGGGTTCCCTTTATGTATACCCCACATATGGGTCAGATAAATAAAACAATACAAACAATTGAATTATTTTCAACTTCTAAACAAGTATTGGAAATAAAATAAGCTTCACAAGTAGACTTTGTGAAAGTAAAACTATCTTGACACCAATTTGTAGTAGAAAGAAAAGACTTAACACTAGACCAATAGGACACTTACCCTAACTATGCACTATTCTGCATTAATCAAGAACATGCTTTCGAAACTTCGGTCGGTTGGCATTATGTCACATACAACTACTATCACCGTTCCTAAATACTCCCTCCGTCCGGAAATACTTGTCAGAGAAATGGATGAATCTAGACGTATTTTAGTTATAGATGCATCCAATTTTATCCATCAATCCGACAAGTATTTCCTGACGGAGGGAGTATAAGATATTTTGGCAATTTAAATTGAACCAAGAGGATGTCTTCTATTTAGAAGTGGGTGTACCATTTAGGGTGCAGATTTCATTTGCGGAACCATTAGTTTGTCCATGTGCCACCTGACCTGATCAAGTTTTCCCGGGGTTTACCGACATAAATAGAACTGAAAAAAAGGTAAATCTGTTATTTATAATGGTACTTCCTATGAATGAAGTAAGCTTTGACACTCATCTAACCTAGTTAGACTAGTTACAGTGGAGAGTAACATACACTCAATGGCGGACCTAGGAATGGGCCAGGCCCCAGGCGAACTGGGCCAAGGCCCAGGCAGCTTCGTGACTGTAGCGTTTTCCTGTAGCTACAGTACTAAAATATACAAACGAGATGGGCCTCACGCCCCAGGCCGCCGCCCCTTCTGCCTGTGGCCTGAATCCGCCCATGCATACACTAGTAACGTACACAAATGCCTAGACTATGTTAATACTTATTAGGTTATAGAATCATATTGTATTGGTATGTGTGATGTCACTCATAGTATGATTAACTAGCTAAGTTACTCAAACTATCTCTCCCCCCATTAACTCATTGCCACATAGGCAAATTTGCTGAGTTGGACTCGATGTTATTGATGAAGTTACTCCCATTGTGGCTACTCTTATGTGCTCGCTACTACTACTATGGATGTTAATGCACCAAAACCAATGTATAAGAGGGCTCAATTGCAACATCTCCCAATCTTCATTCATCATCGAGATTAATTAGGACACTTGTTTGTCATAACTCTCTGAGCTCCCCAACTAATATCAACCTCTAAAATTATGTTAGAAACTCATTCGGGTACTGCTTTCTTCTTTCTATCCAAGGATAGACCATTATAGTCATGCATATACCGGAAGCATAGGGAAACAAAAAGTCATATGTTAGTTTAGATCTTCTAAGAGTTGATTGAAGCAATGTTCTAGTGCCTTAAGGGCCAGCCCTTTTGATTTGTGGCTCCACAAAAGCCCCTGTGAAAATATGCCCCAAATAAGCTCCCAGAATAAGCCATCCAGTTTTTTTAGTTCCTACCCCTTTAGCTTATTTGTGATATGCCCTGTGAAAAACCTGTAATGCCCCTGGGCAGTAAAGCTAAGTTACAACCATACACATATTACAAACATTACATAAGACATGTACTACACGCTTAACAATCCCCCCCCCCCCTCCCCAGGGAGGGCAGACGGAACACTCCCTAGGTAGATGCAGGCCCGGTCCATAGGGGGGCGAGTGTTAGCTTTAATCTTGATTCGATGTATCTGCATGTTTTAGCTTTCGGTCTACATGTAACTTACATGGTTTAGGGAGTAGCTAGTCGTGAAAGATTCCGTTGAGTGTGCGGAGAAGACGAGATGCCGGGCAGTTGTGTGATGCAGCGACCATGGTGAGATGTCGATTGCGGTGTGAAGCCGCGCGGTGCTGTGGGATAAGTGGCCGACTGTGCCGTCTAGGATAGTGGGTGCGTGAGTGCCAGGTCCTTTGTATAAATACATTGCATTGAGTTAATGGAAAGAGAGGCCGAGAGGGCTGAGGAGAAAAGATGTAGCATATGTGTGTCTCACCAAGGTGTGTTTGTGTTCCTTCCATGTGTGCGTTCTTGTTCTCTTGAGAGAAGAGAGAGTTGTGAGAGACAACGAGAGGTAGAAGAAGAAGAAGAAGAAGAAGCGGCCCTGCAAGGAGGCAGCGCCAACAATTGTCATCAGAGCCCTGTCGATCCGAGGCGTAGGCGGCGGTGGCGCGGCGGACTCCATGTGAGATGAAGGCCGGCGGCGCAAGGAGGATGCTGGTGGCGGCGCGAGGCCGCTGGTGGCTTCGACGGCCTGAGGCCGTTATGAGGAGTAGACGGCATGGCGATCAGCGCCGTGAAGGTGTCATCCACGTCAAGAGATCGCTGCTGCATGCGGTAGGAGGTCATTGTACTCTGCGTCATCCACGGCAAGAGGACATGGTGATTGGCGTTGCAAGGGCGTCATCCACGACGAGATGCTCCATGGCAACTGGCGCCGCAACGGCGTCGTCAATGGCATGCGGCACTGCGATGGCGTAGGCAAGTGGTTGCGGGTGATCCGCATCGGAGATTGGAAAATCAAGATTAGGAGGGAAAATGTTAGCTTTAATCTTGATTTGATGTATCTGCATGTTTTAACTTGGGCGCTAATAGGCGCCGGCGCGCCGGCCTAAACCTTTCGGCCGGTCACGCCTCACCCGTACGATACGTACTTTTTAAACCGTCAGATCGGATCCCTTTATCCTCTTGTATTGTTTCTTTTTTGCTTTTGCATCTGAAATCACAAGAGCAGGAACGAGAAGTGCCATGGACGAGCGACATGACTGGCGTTGAAGGCTTGAAGCTTGCCGGATCCTCGCCTCTCCCCCGTTCGCCGTACTTCCGCCCCTTGCCGGCTCGCCGCCTACCCTCCCGAGCAGCCCCACTTCCATATCGCATCGGTGCATGCACGTCGTCTCCACCCCCGCTGGCTCGCCGGCTTCGCTTCCGAGCGGCCCCGCTTCCATCTCGCCCTGGTGCTTGCACGTCGTCTCCTCTCCTGCCGGCTCGGCGCCTTCGCTCCTGATCAGCCCCGCTCCAATCTTGCATCGGTGCCTGCACTCTGTCTCCTCTCCCGCCGGCTCGGCGCCTTCGCTCTTGATCAGCCCCGCTCCAATCTTGCATCGGTGCCTGCACGTCGTCTCCACCCCCCGTTGGCTCCCGAGCATGTTGGTTCCAGCAAACCAGGTTGCCGAATCCAGCAATCCAGATCAGCGGTTGCAGCAAAAAATAAGGTGGTTGTAGCTCGCTGTTGCTGTCGGCCACACTTCATCGTCAGCTCCCGGTTCCAGCATATCCAGTCACCGGTGGAAGCTTTTCGGTTGCCGTTTGCAGCAAAAACATAGCGCGCCATCGCCGGCGCACTTCACCGTCGTCCGTTGCAGCAAATTCAGGCGCCGGTTGTAGCTTTCTCATTGCCAGTTGTAGAAAAATCGTAACACCGTCGCCGCTGCCACACTTCACCGTCGCCCCGTTGTAACATATCCGGTGGTCAGTTGTAGCACAACTGAGGCCCGGTTGTAGCACGGCTAGTGTGCAGATGTAGCACGGCCGGGCAGCCGAGGAGCGCCATGGCCGCAACCACCCTAGTCGTAGTCGCTGTCGAGGTCTACATGCCCGCCTGATGCAACTTTTGATTCGCCGATTGTAGCTTTTCATCTCACTGGTAGAAGCTTTCTGCTCTGCCAGTTGCAACATCGGCAGTGTCCGGCATGGTCCGCGTGGTCGCCAGATTGTAGCTTTCGATGTCTCTGCTTGTAGCTTTTTAGTTCCTTGATAGAAGCTTCCAGCTCCGCTAGTTGCAACATTGGGTTGTCACTGCCATGGTCACGGGCCTGTCGTTGAGCTTATAGCATCGCCGGTTGCGGCACCATCGTAACTCCTCCCCTTTGGCCTCACATCGCATGCTCGAGTTGTGTGGCAGCATCGCGCTCACCTACTCCACCATGCAGCGCCGCCACCCCTCCCTTTCGCCGCTCGCAGCTGGTGGCCTTGGCCCGTGGCGGAAAAGCGGCAGCAGCCTTGGCCTGTGATGCGGCGTGTATTGTGAAAGAAGAAAAAAGAGATAAGAGGAAGGATAACGAGTGGATGGGAGCGAACGATGTGTGTTAAAGAGATAAGGGATCGACAGAGTCGTACATGTTGCTTGGTGGTTGGCTGGGATGGAGCGCGCGTGGACACGGCCGGCCAAAGTTTCGGCCAGCGCGCCGGGTTGAAGCGTTTTCCTTTTAGCTTTGGGTCTACATGTAACTTAGAAGGTTTAGGGAGTAGCTAGTCGTGGAAGCTTTTGTTGAGTGTGCGAAGAAGACGAGATGCCGGGCTGCTGTGTGATGCAGCGATCATGGTGAGATGTCGATTGCGGTGTGAAGCCGCGCGGTGCTGTGGTATAAGTAGCCGAGTGTGCCGGCTAGGATAGTGCGAGCGTGAGTGCCAGGTCGTTTGGATAAATACATTGCATTGAGTTAAAGAAAAGAGAGGCCGAGAGGGCTGAGGAGAATAGATGTAGCATATTTGTGTCTCATCAAGGTGTGTGTGTGTGTTCCTTCCATGTGTGCGTTCTTATTCTCTTGAGAGAAGAGAGAGTTGTGAGAGACAAAGAGAGGTAGAAGAAGCGGCGCTGCAAGGAGGCGGCGCCAACAACGAGATGGACGGCTGCCCCGTGCCCACTGATGACAAGCCCTCCCCCCGGCAATCCTTGTTGTGCTCTTTTATGGGCCTCGCTCCCGATTTGAATGCTGAAGTATTTACCCCCTTGAAAATTGAGCATGTCGATCGCTTTCTTTCCCGCTACGATGGAGGATTGCTAGATCAACTATTGCATGTGATTAATATGGAGTAGTTATGGAAAAACCGCTCGTGATTTTCCTTCCTTAATTCACCAGCCAAAAATTGTGCATCCAATTGTTTTTTTTTTATGGAAGATGTGCGCCCAATTCTTGGAGTAACTAAATGGCGTACAAGCAGGCCCAGGGATGGTTCGAAAGGGAACAAATCAAGCGGGAGGGGCTAATGCTACACAGAGGGGCGAAATAAGTTGAGAGGCGAGAGCCTCGTGGCCATAGTGTGGTTAGTTCTGTGTATGATCTAATTAACCTATACACTGGTGCATGCGATGAGGAGCTTATAAGGATGATTTTTACCGTGGATGTAAGAAGAATCTTACAAATCCCTGTGAACCTTGAAGCGTTTGATTATTTTATTGACTGGATTCGTGACAGACGACGTATATTTACAGTTAGTTCGGCCTACCTTGTCTAGTGGTTGCACACTTACTGGGTCGGCAAATACCTTTGCACGGTCGGGCGGCTCTAATATTGTTGCTGTATGGAGTATGTGGAAGCTTCACGTGCCATGGGAAGTTTCGATTTTTGGATGGAGGATACTACATGGTGTAAACCCTTTAAAAGGCATACTAGCTAATTGCCACATTGGCACATTGACATACGAGGTATAAAGCATCTTTTCTTCCAATGCATTTACGCAAAGGAGGATTGACAGAACTAATGGAAGAAGCTGCACTAGTGGATAACTCCGGCTAAGTTATTTTGGAACACGTCGCTTTTGCCTGACACAACTGTACGAATTATGCCTTCCCTGGATGCCAAACACGTAGTATTGGTGGATTGCTGGTACACATCTTACAATGAAACTTGTCCTCCTCCGGTGAGATGGCCACTTGCGGCTCTAGCAATTGCATTGAATTTTCTGAAAGCGAATGCGAAGTCCACAACTATATCTCTGCAGAAGTGGGCTCCACTGGAGCCGAAGTTTGGCAAGCTAAATGTTGATGTTGCTTACTTTGTAGATGTAGGTGTGGGAGCTACAGCGACAGTTATACGGGATGAGAAGGGGACTTTCCTGGCGGGCCAGTGTAGACGTATATCTATGGCAGGGGATGCAATAACCTGGGGAGCAACAGCGAAGAGGGATGGCCTGTTGTTTGCAAACAATATGGGGTTTCATCGGGTTGAGGCAGAATCAGACTCTTTGGAGGTTATGAACTTTTGCTCAGGACAAAACACTTGGTGGGAGCCGGCGGCAACGATTTTTGTGGAGTGTCTGGATATCGGAGAATCAATTGGGAAGGCCAATTTCATGCATTGTTTTCGTTCGGCTAATCAAGTGCGCATGTGCTAGCTAATTATAGTTTTCGTAGTAAGACTTCTAGTAGTTGGATTGACGAGCAACCTAATTGTCTTGTGAATTCGCTCGTAGACCATGTCTCTCTGTTCCACGTTTAATAATGCTAGCCATGATGGCCTTCTCTGAAAATATTTTGAGAAGTGAGAGAATAGATAGCCTCCTGCGGTAGCAGCAGGACGCCTGATATGCATCTACCGTGTGTGCATGGTTGGGATGAGGGCCGGACCACAGGAGATATCCATGTCGCCTCCTCCCATGCGATCTCCCTGACCCGCTGAGAGGCCTCGCGGTGCAACGGCGCCATTATAGTTGCAGAGATGTATGCCTCTGATATTTATGTTTGTCGTATGAGATTTTACTACAATGATTTATTAAGTTTAGAAATGATCATTAAAATTCAGAAATTGTTGATGGATACATGTTAATCTATGAATTAGATAATTTTTATGGATAATGCTACTGGGTTTGTAATCTATGTATTTGGCGACTCGCGGATAGTTGTTATGGAGCGACTACAAATTTAGAAGACAAGGTTTTTACGTAATACAATGTTGACATCAATATGGATGATAACAATGTTGGCGATCATGTGTTAAAAGCCCATGATCATCAAGGAATAAAGTAATATGTCCAGCCGATCTATTATTAAAATTATCCAAAGAAGAGGCTTGAATAAAATAAAAATTATTCTAATGCTTGAGATACACGGCCTCCTGCGCCGGTGTCGGGGCGGTGAGCCTCGGTGGCCGTAGAGAAGGTGAGGGCCACCGCCAGCCTCTCCTGGTAGTCCGCCTCCTCCGCCTCCGCTTTGCACCGCTCCTCCTCGATTGAGGGTTGCATGGCTGCCACCTCCTACGCAGCCTCCTCCTCCTCCTCCGGCTAGACGATGGGAGGATGTTTGGAGGCGTCGTAGGGTTGCTATGGTGCTCCTGGACGTAGAGATGGAGTTGCTCCTCGTGATCGACGGTAAACCACATCCCCAGTTGGGAGAGTCCGGTGCGCGCCGGCATTGGACATTGCTCGGGGATGAGTGTCTCTCGCCGTGATCTCTCAAAATAACAAGAAATTCCACAAGAATGAAACTTTTCAAACTAACGAAAGCTAAGGAGTTTTTATTATGTGATTGCGGCATCATAGAAAGAACAAATTTAAATCATAACCAAATCAATTTGTTCGTATCTAATATAAATTAAGCTGAAATATAACTACCATTTATATGAAAACAGAAATTAAAACTAAAGGTTGTCCATTAATTTAACCACTTCAAGAAATTACAATATTCAACCAATTAACTAGCCCGTGCATGCCACGCTGATGATGAACCATTATCTCCATCCCACACAAGAGCTTTCCAAAGCGTTCCAGGATTCGCCATATCCAGCACAACGTGAAGTGTGCCTAAAAAGCTGACGCGGATGGATGCATACAAAAAACTAAATATAAAGGGAAGATGAGTAAGGATATAGGACTTTAATGTTAATCCCAGAAAAACAAAAGTAATCCCCCTGGATAAAAATAAAATTGTTCTTAAATGCACAAAGTTAGTATTCCTATATCCTAGATTTCAGCCACATTTGAAGTCATACACTTGATATTTGTGTTATCATAATATGTCCCACTGTACAATAATTTAGGGAGCCAATTTTCCAAATTGGACACCATTTTTTTAGAATGGGTTTATGAAAAAACATGTCATGGCTTCCATATGAAATTTATTTTTGCATAGAGAACTAAGAACATTTTAATTTTGATGTTTTTTATAACCATATAAAAAGTTGACACTCTCAATATACCAGCGCGTCCAAATGCATGGGTTGACGAGAAGTATTATTTAATTACTATTCTGTTTATTTATATTCTATTCAATAAACTTGATAAAATATAACTATTTGACATTTGAAAAATACTAATACACACTAAATTGTGGAACGGAAGGAGTAGAAATTGGCTTGTATATCTTGAAGTAGGGAATACCTCTATAGGGATAAGTTGGGTATCTTAAAAATGCTCGTCAATCAATAAAACCTTGGGTGCAAAATGTGTTATCATTCCTAGTACCGGGACCTTGTGCTTCCCTAGCTAGAAAAGACTACTAACACCGTCCAACTAGCATCCTAACACCATATCAATAACTAAAGCCAACGACATGTCATCCTGTCCACAATATTTAACCATAAGATGATGATATGAAGTTTTACATCACTCCGTGTGGATCCCTATATATATAAATATAAATATAATATATATATATATATATATATATATATATATATATATATATATATATATATATATATATATATATATATATATATATATATACATCTAGCTCCGTCTTATGCGTACCAAGTAGAATCAATCCACCAGCTGGTCAAGACATATTTCTTGGACTGTATTGGCTAGTAAATGATAAAGGCAACAGAGCTAGTGGCTGAGAACGATGAGGAGAAGAAGAAAGAACATGTGCAAAAATCAATTTGGGAACCGGAGGCACAGGGAAGGTGAGCGATGTCATTTAGTGCATTGAGTAGCACTTGGTGTTCGCAAAGGGCACATAGTTGTTTGGTTCCCCGCACTGGTGGAAAAACAGGCTTCCGTCCAGCCCCATAAGTCATGAAGCTGTAGGAACATGACTAATGGGACCTTTAATCATGATTCGGAGGTGAACCGCGACCAAAGGCCTGGGCCCAGGCGCTCGGTGGCCAGCTGGTGCACGTGAGGGCTTTAGTCACGGTTGGCCAGGACAACCGCGACTAAAACCTTGAGCACCTTTTAGTCACGGTTTGCCAGGCCAACCGCAACTAAAGCCCTCCCTATATATACCCATCCAGCAGCCAACACTTAGCCATTTGGAGCCATTCTCTTCACAAGTGGGTGTAGGTTTGCTTTTGGTTCCTCTTATGCACATAAGGTGTTTGATGAAATGCCCCAAGAGCATGAAACAAACATGACATGAAGTGTTGGAGCCACACTCCTCGATCATGGTTAGCAACTTGATGAACCTTTGATGTGTCATTGATAAAATATGCATGTGTGTAGTTCATTGTTTAATTTATATTGTTTGTAGCTAGTTAGTTTAACAAATGCATGATGGTTAATTATATATTTTATATTATAATAATGCAGATGAATCGGCAATGGATGTACGGTAACCGACTCTCCGGCGAGTTCACTACGGGTTTGAAAGATTTCCTCGTAGTGGCTAATGCGAACAAGCGGGGGTTTTGTTATCTGTCCATGTGTTATCTGTAAGAATCGAAGGGTTACTCTTCCTCAAGAGATGTTCACATGCATCTGCTTCGGCACGGTTTCATGCCAAGCTATAATTGTTGGACCAAGCATGGAGAAAGAGGGGTTATAATGGAAGAAGATGAAGAAGGGGATGAT
The DNA here is from genome assembly GCA_021605205.1 of Aegilops longissima. Classification (NCBI taxonomy): domain Eukaryota; kingdom Viridiplantae; phylum Streptophyta; class Magnoliopsida; order Poales; family Poaceae; genus Aegilops; species Aegilops longissima. Next base: position 20,035,958 of record CM038681.1, read on the forward strand.
TTCATCGATGAAAGCTATCTTGCTCATTTCGGTGATACTTTCATGGAGGATGCTGAAGGTGAAGGGGAAGGTGAAGAAGAGGCACGTGATGATCCCGTTGATGATCTTGGTCGGATCATTGCTGATGCACGGAGACGCTGCGAAACTGAAAAGGAGAGGGAGAATTTGGATCGCATGTTAGAGGATCACAGAAAGGCGTTGTACCCCGGATGCGATGATGGTCTGAAAAAGCTGGGCTGCACACTGGATTTGCTGAAATGGAAGGCAGAGGCAGGTGTAGCTGACTCGGCATTTGAAAACTTGCTGAAAATGTTGAAGAATATGTTTCCAAAGGATAACGAGTTGCCCGCCAGTACGTACGAAGCAAAGAAGGTTGTCTGCCCTCTAGGTTTAGAGGTTCTGAAGATACATGCATGCATCAACGACTGCATCCTCTACCCATGTGAATCGAGAATTTGAATGAATGCCGGTATGCACTGCATTGCGTTATAAGATCGAGGCGATGACCCTGGTGGCGATGTTGAGGCCGAAACCCAGGAAGAGGGTTCCCGCCAAGGTGATGTGGTATGCTCCTATAATACCACGGTTGAAACGTCTGTTCAGGAACAAAGAGCATGCCAAGTTGTTGCGATGGCACAAAGAGGACCGTAAGTCGGACGGGGAGTTGAGACACACCGCAGATGGAACGCAATGGAGAAAGATCGACAGATGGTTCAAAGATTTTGCAGCTGACGCAAGGAACATAAGATTTGCTCTAAGTACGGATGGCATGAATCCTTTTGGCGAGCAGAGCTCCAGCCATAGCACCTGGCCCGTGACTCTATGCATCTACAACCTTCCTCCTTGGTTGTGCATGAAGCGGAAGTTCATTATGATGCCAGTGCTCATCCAAGGTCCGAAGCAACCCGGCAACGACATCGATGTGTACCTAAGGCCATTAGTTGATGAACTTTTACAGCTGTGGGGTGGTGTCCGTGTGTGGGATGAGCACAAACAAGAGGAATTTGACCTACGAGCGTTGCTTTTCGTAACCATCAACGATTGGCCTGCTCTTAGTAACCTTTCGGGACTGTCAAATAAGGGATACAATGCATGCACCAGAGGAGATATCCATGTCGCCTCCTCCCACGCGATCTCCCTGACCCGCTGAGAGGCCTCGCGGTGCAACGGCGCCATTATAGTTGCAGAGATGTATGCCTCTGATATTTATGTTTGTCGTATGAGATTTTACTACAATGATTTATTAAGTTTAGAAATGATCATTAAAATTCAGAAATTGTTGACGGATACATGTTAATCTATGAATTAGATAATTTTTATGGATAATGCTACTGGGTTTGTAATCTATGTATTTGGCGACTCGCGGATAGTTGTTATGGAGCGACTACAAATTTAGAAGACAAGGTTTTTACGTAATACAATGTTGACATCAATATGGATGATAACAATGTTGGCGATCATGTGTTAAAAGCCCATGATCATCAAGGAATAAAGTAATATGTCCAGCCGATCTATTATTAAAATTATCCAAAGAAGAGGCTTGAATAAAATAAAAATTATTGTTTTTCCTTTGACTAGCAAAATTCAATATACTTTTTCGTATACATTTAATGGACTATGTTAAGGGTCCCTAGGTTCTAATTTCGCCCCGGGCCCCCGAATTCTCCGCACTGGCCCTGGGTAGATGTTCACGTTGGATAGAAATTCCAAAAGACTTTGTTGTTGGTAGTCCTTTAGTGCATATAACTGCACATTGGGAGTTGGAAGTGAGGAGAAAAAAAAAGACAAGCCTCACCCAAGGCGTCGTGATCTCGATCAAAGTGCAGGTTAGTCTAAACATGCTTGGTCCTTCGGTGTTGCACTAGATTTGATGAAAAGTAGGTGGCACTGATGTTATCATGGATCAAGGTGGCTCGTTGTGGAGGAAGCAGCTGCTGGTGAAGTAATTTGATAAGCCAGCATGATTCAACAACACAATTGACAAGAGACGATACTTTGGTTCGGCACTAGTACCAGAGAACGTATTATGACGATTGGAGGGCCAAGATATCAAATTAGAACCAACGAAGATTTCCATGTGTTAGTACATCCATCCAATCACCGTCAAAGTAAGCCACCAGTTCACGGGGTGTTCATTTTTAAAGCCAAATCCCATGTTGAGAAGTGCCTTTGAGGTGTCATAAAATCCGCTTGATGTGTTGCATGTGAGATGTGTGGGGATCATGCATAAAGAAGCAAACTTGTTGAACTGCGAAAGATATATCAAGGCAAGTGAGGGTGGGATACTGAAAGGCTCCACTAAGACTATGATATAAAGTAGTGTTGGAGACCTTCCCCACTATGAGAGGAGATCCTGCCTTCTTGTGTCAATTAGGGTGGCAATTGGATTGCAATTAAGGACAGTGGCACACTCCAAAACTTCAAGAATGTATTGTTTTTGTGAGAGAAAGAGACTGGTGGGTGTACGAGTAACATTTAGGCAAAGAAAGCGATGAATGTCTCCTAAGTCGTTCATAGAAAATTCGGTTTTGAACGAGTGGATGATGTAGCGGAGTGTCGGGGTGTTGTTAGCAGTGACTATGATGTCATCCACGTATAATAAAATATATGGAATGGAAGAACCCCATCAAAAAATAAAAAAGTGTTGAATCACATTTAGAAGTGGTAAGGCCAAGTGAATATATTACTGAAATCTCAAAAACCATGAGCTTGAAGATGGTTTTATACCATAAAGAGAAATTTTGAGGATACATGCATGGGAAGGATGAGAAGCATCAATGAACCCCAAGGGTTGATACCAATTAAAAATCTCACCAAGAGAGCCATGAAAAATGCATTTTTGACATCCATTTGGTGAATGGGCCATGAATCAGACATCTCAATGCTGAGAACCACACAAATGGTAGCTGGTTTGACAACCAGACTAAAGGTCTCCTTGTAGTCAACCCCTTCTTGTTTAGTGAAGCCATGAAGCACCCATCAAGCTTTATAGTGAGCGATCATGCCATCGTGGTTGAACATGTCCCTAATAATCCACTTCCTTGTCACAACATTGACACGTGCAAGTCTAGGAACCAAACACCAAGTATCATTTTCTTCGGAGTGCGTCCCACATCGGCATGTGTGAAGATGCTCACCGTCTACTTGGATAAATCTGGTATTACAACTGCTCGACATGTGGAGTTCGCTTTGCTTTGCTCCATGTTTCTGGTAGTGATCATGACATTGCAGCAAGACTTCTTCTCTGGAAAATTGGTGGGTGTAAGACAATGGACTTTGTCTATGGTGGGACAATGGACTTTGTCTATGGTGGTTCTCTTCGAGTACCAGGTCATAAATTCCGGGGCTAAAACCCTAGGTTTGACCTTCTCTGGTTGCACCAGGCAGTGTTGGGCTCCCTTCTTGGAGGCACTCTCTGGATCACACTCGGTCTTTCTCTTCTGGGTGAAAACATCCAGCAAAGATGGCACCCGCGCACCGTCTCCTTGCTGAAGGCGTCGGTGTTGAGGAAACCTCCTAGTCGTCCGGGTGTTGTCAATGGAGGTGGTAGTACTTGATGTTTTGCTGCAATGAGTTGTTTGCCTCGCCCGTACCCTATGAGTCATTTTCTGCTTTCCATTGTTCTTTTTACTTTGTTGGTGGTGTGCATCTTATTTATGCAGAGGTCGGGTGTGTACTTGTTGTGTTTTTTATCCTATTGATGCAACTTCACGAGTTAATAAAGAGCGCCCTTTATCAAAATAAGCAACAGGTGGATCATCCCCAGCTATAACATACCCAGTTTGCGTCAGCACCAACATACTTGTAGATTGGCTTCCACCTATCGTACCATCGGTGAGCACCTCGCCGTCATACAATCTGTCGTGCCGCATCGCAGAATTTGTGCACATCTCTATGTCCCTGTCGATTAATATGAAAACGGAAATTAAAACTAAAGGTTGTCCATTAATCTAACCACTTCAAGAAATTACAATATTCAACCAATTAACTAGCCCGTGCATGCCACGCTGATGATGAACCATTATCTCCATCCCACACAAGAGCTTTCCAAAGCGTTCCAGGATTCGCCATATCCAGCACAACGTGAAGTGTGCCTAAAAAGCTGACGCGGATGGATGCATACAAAAAACTAAATATAAAGGGAAGATGAGTAAGGATATAGGACTTTAATGTTAATCCCAGAAAAACAAAAGTAATCCCCCCTTGATAAAAATAAAATTGTTCTTAAATGCACAAAGTTAGTATTCCCTATATCCTAGATTTCAGCCACATTTGAAGTCATACACTTGATATTTGTGTTATACGCAATATGTCCCACTGTACAATAATTTAGGGAGCCAATTTTCCAAATTGGACACCATTTTTTTAGAATGGGTTTATGAAAAAACATGTCATGGCTTCCATATGAAATTTATTTTTGCATAGAGAACTAAGAACATTTTAATTTTGATGTTTTTTATAACCATATAAAAAGTTGACACTCTTAATATACCAGCGCGTCCAAATGCATGGGTTGACGAGAAGTATTATTTAATTACTATTCTGTTTGTTTATATTCTATTCAATAAACTTGATAAAATATAACTATTTGACATTTGAAAATACTAATACACACTAAATTGTGGAGCGGAAGGAGTAGAAATTGGCTTGTATATCTTGAAGTAGGGAATACCTCTATAGGGATAAGTTGGGTATCTTAAAATGCTCGTCAATCAATAAAACCTTGGGTGCAAAATGTGTTATCATTCCTAGTACCTGGACCTTGTGCTTCCCTAGCTAGAAAAGACTACTAACACCGTCCAACTAGCATCCTAACACCATATCAATAACTAAAGCCAACGACATGTCATCCTGTCCACAATATTTAACCATAAGATGATGATATGAAGTTTTACATCACTCGTGTGGATCCCTATATATATATATATATATATATATATATATATATATATATATATATATATATATATATATATATATATATATATATATATATATATATATATATATATATATATAGACATATGAGACATATGGGGTAACTACGGGTGGTAGGATGGATTTATATATATATATATATATATATATATATATATATATATATATATATATATATATATATATATATATATATATATATATATATATATACATCTAGCTCCGTCTTGTACCAAGTAGAATCAATCCACCAGCTGGTCAAGACATATTTCTTGGACTGTATTGGCTAGCAAAAGATAAAGGCAACAGAGCTAGTGGCTGAGAACGATGAGGAGAAGAAGAAAGAACATGTGCAAAAATCAATTTGGGAACCGGAGGCACAGGGAAGGTGAGCGATGTCATTTAGTGCATTGAGTAGCACTTGGTGTTCGCAAAAGGCACATAGTTGTTTGGTCCGCCACGTCTAGTTAGAGCATCCAAGTGTGGTATTTGTATGCCTCTAAGCTTGCATCCAAGGCCTTAGAGGCGGACAATATACACTGCAACCTTTGCCTGTAACCAAATTATTTTTTAGCGACGGCTCTAAGCTGATAGGATCACGTGTTTAAATGCTACACCATCGTCATGTGAGCTTAAAAGCAAACACGTGGGATCCATGTTAAATGCACTGTCTCCTCCACACACTGTTGATGCCCTTATAAGAGCATCTCTAGCAGACCCTGCATAAGTGGTCAAACCCGCAAAATACCCGCTTTTTACAGTTCCAGTCGAAAAAACGTACCCGAACAGACCTCTTAAAATCGTCCGACCCTTAAATTTTTTAAGGGGCCCTACAAATGTGAAGCCGAAAACCTTATATCTACAGTTTTAAAAGCAACTTTATCAGAGCCCTGCATATCGGTCAATATTGGCGGTTGAGGAACTTTTGCTCCCGCCAAAACCATGAAGCTCGCCCGGCCGCCCGTCCGCTCGGCCGGTCGGCCGCTACACCCGTCCGCCGCCTGCCGCGCGCCCGTCCGCCGCCTGCCCGCCGCGCCCGTCCGCCGCCTGCCCGCCGCGCCCGTCCGCCGCTCCCGGCCGCCCTAGTTAGCTATGAATTGATGCGAGCAAGCTAGCTAGCTAGCCCCGGCCGCGTCTCTAGCTAGTTGTGAATGGATTCGAGCTGAGCTAGCTAGCTAGCTCGCTCCTGGATGGATTCAAGCTGAGCTAGCTAGCTCGCTCTCGATCGTTCGAGCCCCGGCGGAAGTGCTTGCTGGCTCGGCGCTTCATGCACTTTGTATTTGGTTGGCTGCGGCTTCATTTTTGACAGCTTCATGTGCTATTCATTGATTTCGCGGGAGCAAGCTAACTCACCATGCGAGAGGAAGAAGAAGATGTGGGGAAAGAATATAAGCGAATATTGTGTTTTACGGGTCCGTTTTGCAGGGTCTGCCTCTGCGGCCGTCCGCGCCAACCTGCAAAAACCTTTTTTTCGCGAACTGCAAACGCGTTTTGCAGGTCGGCGGGATGCATGGTCTGCTAGAGATGCTCTAATCTTAGCAAATTTCATCGACGGAGCGCCCTCTCCCGTTTTCTCTAGACCCTCCCGATTGATACATTTCTATTGGGGAAAAACTTTTGTATTGTAAGGATTGGTCGTTGTTTATTGGGTTATCTGTAGTTATTGGCATAATGGGCTTATGAGGTAGAAAAAGTTGTCACAACTTCCGCCTTGTAGCTCACTGCGTTGGTGATGATGGGCAAGGTGTTGACAGGGATTTAATTACTTTTAATTATTAATTAATATAGGTTTCAAACTATTTCTTAAAAGAAATGGTGCATGACAAGGTGATGATGGGCAAGGTGTTGACAGGGATTTAATTACTTTTAATTATTAATTAATATAGGTTTCAAACTATTTCTTAAAAGAAATGGTTCATGACAAGGTGATGATGGGCAAGGTGTTGACAGGGATTTAATTACTTTCAATTATTAATTAATATAGGTTTCAAACTATTTCTTAAAAGAAATGGTTCATGACAAGGTGATGATGGGCAAATGCACGAGTATATGACTAATGACTACTCTATCTAATACGAATTTTGGTCCGTTGTTACAGCAGCTTAGCAATGGAAATTGAAGTGTATCAAAGGAAAAAAAATTGATGTAAAGCATTGAAGAATATAAATAGGAGAAAATGCCTTGTATATCTTGAAGTAGGGAATACTCCTCTGAAGTGATAAGTTAAGTATCTTAAAAATGCTCGTCGATATGTAAAACCTGCGGTGCAAAATGTGTTAACATTCCTAGTAACCGGACCTTGTGCTGCCCTAGCTAGAAAAGACTAGTAGCACCATCCAACTATCATGCTAACACCATCTTATATTTACTAATTGGAGGCACCATACGAGGCACCACGTTAATCCTTAGAATTAAAGAATTTTGACCGTTGGATTAATATATAATCTATCCGTAGCCATCAGATGAAGTATAAGACATGTTGTCTCAAACTACCACGTATGGAAGTCTTGACCCCTTGGGACTCTCTCTATTTTCTAGAAAAAACAAAAATCTGAGCGGCCATATGTTGTCTTATACTACCACGTATGGAAGTCTTGATCCCATGGGACTCTCTCTATTTCCTAGAAAAACAAAAATCTGAGTGGCCATATCATTTAGATGAAAGCGTTACATTTGTAGTTCAGCTTCCTCACGTTCAACATTGGTTGAAAGAAAAAAAAAATCAGCCACGGTTCCATAAAAAAGGATAGCCCACTTCCACAAAAGTTGGGCGCTGAAAAAGAAAGAAAAAAGATTGCATCTAGAAAAGAAAAAAACAAATCACATATGTCAAGTTATAATTTTTTTTGAGGGAACTGTCACGTTATAATTTGGTGAAACAAAACTAGGAAAGAATCCATGGTTCCCTCAAAAAAGAATAATATCCTTCAATAAAAATCCACCGATGAAAAAAATTAGATCTAAACTCCTTGCATAGAAAACTCCAGGGATGAAAAAAAAAGATATGTTTGACTAACCAATCTTTCTTTTTTCCTGATTGAAAAGGAAGAAAACAGCCACACAAATCTGCCGTTCTTGGGTGAAAGTTATACGTAACATATAGATGGCCCGGCCAAAAAACAAACATCTACACGTAACGTTGGTGAAAAGAAAGTAGGAAATCATCCTAATATAAATAGTTCCTTATATGAAAAGGGATTGCTTCTTTACATAAAAACAACACCGATGGAAAGAAAAAAGAAACAGATCAAACGTAAGAAAGGAACGACATCTCATCCTCAAAGAAAAAAGGAAAATATCCCCCTCGACTCCTGTACATGGCCACTTAATCATGTATAAAAAAGATTAACATAATTCTTTGGAGGTGTAGATTGTCATATATAGTAAGTATATACATGTATTTTTTATCCTAACAAAAAGAGAAAAATAATAGCTATTAAAACATCATTATATACATATAAATCGCTGAATTATCAAAAAAGAATTTGATTGTATCATGCCACAAAGATCTCATATAAACAGTACAGTTTTTCTATAGCCAGTACTGTCTCTCTCATATAAACATGATTGTCTATGTGATATGCATATGTATAGTATGGATAGAAAATATTCAAAAATTTCCCATACATGTTAATCATAAGAGAAATTCTTTAATAAAAATTGGTACAGACAAGATCTTATAATCAGAATAATCTATGATGCTTATAGTATAATGAGAATATACAACTGCCTATTTTTTAAAACATGTACATTATTAAATTCTGACGTGGCGTATGTTGATAAAAAGTCGTTCATGTATGTATACATTATTCTTTATAGAAACAAAGTTTTATAATTCTACCATGCTTCCATCGCAAAAAAAAAAAGCGTCTGTCTTTTTTGGCTTAATAAGAAAGTAATATATATGTTGCAATTGGGCACTTTATCTTTATACCTTCTAGAAACTTTCAGATCATAAGTACATGATACATGCAACAACTTCTAGGTCCGTAACCATGTTTTCTACCAACATAACACATATACCCTTATGTAACCTTGATAAGTAGGACATCCATATGTCCACATATCGGCCATAAATTTGACGTGGATTGCTGTGACATAATTGGATGCAAACAATCTAATCACAAAAAAGTCAAAGCAATGTAACTTCATTGCAATCTATGTGCATGTGTGATAATAATAACCTATATCAACATATGCAAATTATTGTTTGACATTTCAAATCTCTCAAAAGATTGTTATATTTAATATCAAAATTGCTAGCCCGTGCAGGTGCACGGGTTGACGACTAGTATCAATAATTAAATCCAACGACATGTCGTCCTGTCCACATGCCCTATATATACATCTAGTTGTATCTTATACCAAGTAGAATCAATCCACCAGCTAGTCAAGACATACTTCTTGGTCGGTATCAAATGGGTTGTAAATTATAAAGGCAACAGAGCTAGTTGCTCAGAGCGATGAGGAGAAGAAGAAAGAACATATGCAAAGTCAATTTGGGAACCGGAGGCACAGGGAAGGTGGGCGATGTGGTTTAGTGCATCCAGTAGCGCTTGGTGTTGGCAAAGGGCACATAGTTGTCTAGTTCACCACCACGTCTGGTTAGAGCATCCACAGGGTAGTATTTTTGCGCCTCTAAGCATGTGGTCTTTTAGCGCCTCTAAGCCTGTCTCTAAGGCCTTAGAGGCGGACGCTATACACTGCAGCCTTTGCCTCTAACCAAAAAAATGTTGGCCGCGCGTCTAAGGTAAGAGACCGGCTCCAACCACTTAAAAAATTCAAAAGAATCATGTGTTTGCATGGCTGGGTTGTCTCGTGCATGAAATCAATTATAATGGCATGAAGAAAATATTTGTTTACTAGTTAAGTGGGTCCCAACTTAGAGGCTGCAGCAAATGCTACACACTACACCATTGTCATGTGAACTTAGAGGCCAACATGTGGAGCCCATGTTAGAGGCAATGCCGCCTCTTAGAGTCAAATTTAATACGCACACTTTGGTATTGGGAGATGAAGCTGGAACAGGCATGATATTTAGAGATTATGATGGTTTTGTTATGTTTAGCTCCTGCCGATGCATAACTTCATGTGATGACGTGTTAGAGGATGAACTTCTTGCATTAAAAGAAGGAATTTCTTTGGCACTGCAATGGAGTAGTGTACCCATTGATGTGGAAACAGATTGCATGGAGGCTGTCAGGATGCTCAAAGAAGGACATAGGAACAAGTCTAAGTATGCTTTCATTTTTAGAGGGATAATTAGTAGTATGGGAGAAAGGAGTTCTTGCGTTGCTCATGCTCGTCGAAGCTGTAATAATCAGTCATGCTTGGCTAATTTTGGTAGGGTGTACTGCCGGACTATGGTTTGGGTAGGCTCTGGACCAAATGAGGTCACTGAACTTGCAGAACGAGATTGCAGCATGTAAACTCTGAGTAATGCAAGAAATTATTCGAAAAAAAAGAGGCAATGCCGCCTCAACACACTGCTGATGCCCTTAGAATCTTAGCAAATGCCATGGACCGAGCGCTCCCTCCCATTTTCTATTTTTCTCTAGACCCTCCAGGTTAATTCATTTTTATTGGGGAAATACTCCCATATTGTAAGGATTGGTCGTTGAATGTTGGGTTATCTATAGTTTATTGGCAGAATGGGCTTATGATGTAGAACAAATCTATTAAGAGAAAAAAAAATTAACACAATATGAACAAATTAATTACACAATATAAAAAAAAATTCAACAGAAAAATCTATGAACTACACATCTAACAAAAAAAATCTATGAACTACAAAAAAATCTAACAAAAAAATTAAAAAAAATCTAACAAAATCTAACTCAATTAACTACACATCTAAATTTACTACTACTAACATCAAATTAAATTAGCAAAATGTTTGCTCACAGCGACGGTGTCGGGGACGGCACGGCGACGGCGACGACGACGGTGAGGTGCTTGCTGGGCGGGCGGGTCGGCGACAGGCAGGGGCAGCGGCGTCGTGGGGCACGGGCGGGCCAGCGGCGGCACGGGCGGGCGGCGACGGGCAGGTGCCCGGCGGCGTCGCGGGCACGGGGCGAGGCGGGGCGTGACGGCGTCGGGCGGCGCGTGGGACTACGTGGGACGGCGCGGGGCGACGACGGCGACGGCGAGGCGGAGACAGATGGGCAGCCTCGCGACGTCGGACGGCGAGGAAGAACGAACTGAACCAAATTTTCACGAGTGCTGCTTATATAGGCGGAGCATTGGTACCGGTTCGTGGCACCAGCCGGGACCAATGCCCCCCTTTAGTCCCGGTTGGTGCCTCCAACCGGGACCAAAGGCCTCTTTTCGGCAGCCCAAAGGGCGGGAAGCAGAGGCCTTTGTTCCCGGTTGGTAGCACCAACCGGGACTAAAGGGGTGCATTGGTACCGGTTCGTGGCACCAACCGGTACCAATGCCCACCCTTTAGTCCCAGTTGGTGCCACCAACCAGGACCAAAGGCCATGTGCTGCCCGCGTCGCGATACGAAAGTTTAGTCCCACCTCGCTAGCTGAGGGAGCTCCAGAGTGGTTTATAAGCCCCACTCCCGCTGCCCACTCAAGCTCCCCTCAAATGCAGGCTTTCGGGCCTAAACACACTATATCTGCCTGTGGGCCTGCTGGTCCTTCTGCAGTCCTGAATCCTGGCCCAACTAGCTGCCTTTCTTAGTCGTATTCAGGCCGTGGTGGCCTAGTAGGTGGCATTTTTTATTTTTTTCTAGTTTTTTTGTTTTCTTTGTTGCTTCATTTTTTTATTTTGTAATAGTTTATTTTATTTTGTTTTATTTTTGTTTCTACATATTTATTTTATAAAAGTATTTTATTTTGTTTCTACATATTTATTTTATAAAAGTTTATTTTATTTTATTTTATTTTGTTTCTACTTATTTATTTTATTTTTCTACTTATTTATAAAAGTTTATTTTGTTTATACTTATTTATTTTATTTTCTTTTTTGCTGTTTGTACTTATTTTATGAAAATTCTTTTTGCTTTTAATGTTTTTCACAGAAAATACGTTGATAATTCTTTCTACTTATTTATAAAAGTTTATTATGTTTCTACTTGTATATTTTATTAGAGTTTATTTTATTTTATTTGGTTTCTACTTACGTCATCAATTTTCAACCCTTTCACCCACATAGCATGTGCTAAAAAGTTGAGAGGGTTATTTTTCATGCATTTACTGATTATTTTAAGCTATAAGACCCTGAAATTGAAAAGCATTTCAAATGAACTCTGAAAAGGTTGGAAGTTGGCAGTGTGCTTGAGACCAAGAATATCCGTCCCTGCATATTATAGTCTCCCCTCCAAGTGTGCCTTTTCCAGTCAGTCTTCCCTCATACCGCGAATTAGGGAGACCTATCTTCTTAAGGTCAGGAATAAAGTCAACACGAAACCCAATGACATCCTCTCTTTTATGGCCCATGGAGATGCTTCCTTCTGGCCTAGCGCGGTTACGGACATATTTCTTTAGGATTCCCATGAACCTCTCAAAGGGGTACATATTGTGTAGAAATACGGGGCCCAGAATGACAATCTCGTCAACTAGATGAACTAGGACGTGCGTCATGATATTGAAGAAGGATGGTGGGAACACCAGCTGGAAACTGACAATACATTGTACCACATCACTCCTTAGCCTTGGTATGATTTCTAGATCGATCACCTTCTGAGAGATTCCGTTGAGGAATGCACATAGCTTCACAATGGCTAATTAGACGTTTTCCGGTAGAAGCCCCCTCAATGCAACCGGAAGCAGTTGCGTCATAATCACGTGGCAGTCATGAGACTTTAGGTTCTGAAACTTTTTCTCTGCCATATTTATTATTCCCTTTATATTCGACGAGAAGCCAGTCGGGACCTTCATACTAAGCAGGCATTCAAAGAAGATTTCCTTCTCTTCATTGGTAAGAGCTTAGCTGGCAGGACCTTCGTACTGCTTTGGAGGCATGCCGTCTTTTTCGTGCAAACGTTGCAGGTCCTCCCGTGCCTCAGTTGTATCTTTTGTCTTCCCATACACGCCCAAGAAGCCTAGAAGGTTCACGCAAAGGTTCTTCGTCATGTGCATCACATTGATCGAAGCGCAGACCTCTAGGTCTTTCCAGTAGGGTAGGTCCCAAAATATAGATTTCTTCTTCCACATGGGTGCGTGTCCCCAGCGTCACTCGGAACAGCTAGTCCGCCGGGACCCTTTTCAAAGATTACGTGTAAATCATTGACCATAGCAAGTACGTGATCACCGGTACGCATGGCGGGCTTCTTCCGGTGACCTGCCTCGCCTTTGAAATGCTTGCCTTTCGTTCGACAAACAGCAACACGTGCAGGTTAAATTCCTCCTGTTGTGCTCATCCCACGCACATACACTGTTTCCATTCCATAGCAGTAAAATTTCTTCAACTAATGGCCTTAGGTACACATCAATGTCGTTGCCGGGTTGCTTAGGACCTTGGATGAGAACTGGCATCACAATGAACTTCTGCTTCATGCACATCCTAGGAGAAAGGTTATACATACATAGAGTCATGGGCCAGGTGTTGTGATTGCTGCTCTGCTCCCCGAAAGGATTAATGCCATCCGCGTTTAAACCAAACCATACGTTCCTTGGGTCACTTGCAAACTCAGCCCAGTACGCTCTCTTGATTTTTCTCCACTGCGACCTGTCAGCGGGTGCTCTCAACTTCCCGTCTTTCTTACGGTCCTCATTGTGCCATCGCATCAACTTGGCATGCTCTTTGTTTCTGAACAGTCATTTCAACCGTGGTATTATAGGAGCATACCACATCACCTTCGCAGGAACTCTCTTCCTGCGGGGATCGCTGTCAACATCGCCAGGGTCATCTCGTCTGATCTTATACCGCAATGCACCGCATACCGGGCATGCGTTCAAATCCTCGTACGCACCGCGGTAGAGGATGCAGTCGTTAGGGCATGCATGTATCTTCTGCACCTCCAATCCTAGAGGGTATACGACCTTCTTTGCTGCGTACGTACTGTCGGGCAATTCATTATACTTTGGAAGCTTCTTCTTCAATATTTTCAGTAGCTTCTCAAATCCATTGTCAAGCACAACATTCTGTGCCTTCCACTGCACCAATTCCAGTACAGTACCCAGCTTTGTGTTGCCATCTTCACAATTGGGGTACAACTTTTTTTTGTGATTGTCGGTGTCAAAACCGGCGGATCTCGAGTAGGGGGTCCCGAACTGTGCGTCTAGGCGGATGGTAACAGGAGACAAGGGACACGATGTTTTTACCCAGGTTCGGGCCCTCTCGATGGAGGTAAAATCCTACTCCTGCTTGATTAATATTGATGATATGGGTAGTACAAGAGTAGATCTACCACGAGATCAGAGAGGCTAAACCCTAGAAGCTAGCCTATGGTATGATTGTTGTTCGTTCTACGGACTAAAACCCTCCGATTTATATAGGCACCGAAGAGGGTTAGGGTTACACAGAGTCGGTTACAATGGTAGGAGATCTACATATCCGTATCGCCAAGCTTGCCTTCCACGCCAATGAAAGTCCCATCCGGACACGGGACGAAGTCTTCAATCTTGTATCTTCATGGTCCAGGAGTCCGACCAAAGGCTATAGTCCATCTATCCGGACACCCCATAACCCGGGACTCCCTCAGTAGCCCCCGAACTAGGCTTCAATGACGATGAGTCCGGCGCGTAGATTGTCTTCGGTATTGCAAGGCGGGTTCTTCTCCAAATCCTGTGTACTTGTTGAATAGTGTCCGACTTCTTGTAAATATCGCGTTCCTTGGCTTCCACGCCCAATAATGGCCATCTTCCACGTGTTGACGAATGCGAAAAGCCAGGGTATTTTTACATTTACCCCCCTAGCTGCGCAAATGGGCTGCCTATATAAGAGACGAGGATCTAGATCCGAATCACACCATCTTCCCTTCGCGAGCTTTCATCGGAGCACATCGGATGAAACCCATTCCATCATGGACAGTCGACGCGGCTCCTCTTCTCGCCTCCGGTCCTCAGCTGGAGATTGGGAGAGATGCTCCGTCCCTTTGGCGAGCTAGTGACGCTCCAAACCAAGGGATTTCTTCCCCAGCCTTCATGGTTCGGTTCGAGCGGACTCGCCACCTATAAGGGCGGAAAACAAGCGGAGGCGTCCCTAGTCCCTCCCAAGGAGAGAGGGTATGCCTTGTCCCTTATTTGATAAGAGGCTCGGTTTCCAATTCATCCGTTTCTCCGGGGCTCACGGAGTTCTATGGCCTCCAGTTGCACAACCTTACGCATGCCTCCATTCTGCATATTGCGGGCTTCGTGGCCCTTTGTGAGCTGTTTTTGGACATCGAGGCTCATTTCACGCTGTGGAAGAGGTTGTTCTGCCTCGTACCTCGTTCTCAGGAGGGGTCGATATATCAAGTGGGCGGAGCCGAACTATGGCGCGTTGCCAGGACCGGATATCTATCTGGAACCCCGAAGAAGGCGTCCGAAGACTGGCCTTCGGAATGGTTTTATATAGAAGATGTCCCATTGCCGGACCCTGTTCGGATCGGCCTCCCGGAGTTCAGTAATGCTCCTTTGAAGAAACGACTAGGCTGGCGTCCACGGAGCCCTTAGAGGAAAAATGACAGGGACGTCCTTTACCTGATGAGCCGAATAAGGTTGTTGGCTCATTCCGGACTGGCCATGATCGGGGTCATGGCCACATGCATTATGTTGGGGAACGTAGCAAAATTCAAAATTTTCTACGCATCACCAAGATCAATCTATGGAGTAATCTAGCAACGAGGGGAAGGAGAGTGCATCTACATACCCTTGTAGATTGCTAAGCGGAAGCGTTCAAGAGAACGGGGTTGAAGGAGTCGTACTCGTCGTGATCCAAATCACCGGAGATCCTAGTGCCGAACGGACGGCACCTCCGCGTTCAACACACGTACGGAACGGTGACGTCTCCCTTGCCTTGATCCAGGAAGGAGAGAGGGAGAGGTTGGGGAAGACTCCGTCCAGCAGCAGCACGACGGCGTGGTGGTGGTGGAGGAGCGCGGTACTCCAGCAGGGCTTCGCCAAGCACTACGAGAGACGAGGAGGGAGAGAGGTAGGGCTGCGCCAAGAGGGAGATGTTCTCGTGTGTTAGGCAGCCCCAAAACCTCCGCTCTATATAGGGGGAAAGGGGAGGGGAGGCGCCCTAGGGTTTCCCCTAGGGGGGGCGGCGGCCAGGGCAGATGGGATCTCCCCCTTGGGTTACTTGGCCCCCAAGCCAGGAGGTGGGAACCCTAGATGGGGCGCCCAAACCCCTGGTCATGTGGGAATAGGTGAGGCGCGACAGCCCCTTAGTGGGCTGGTTTGCCCCTTCCTTGGCCCATGAAGCCCCCCAACACTTGTCGGGGCTCCCGAAACACCTTTGGGTCATGCTGGTCATCACCCGGTGCCTCCGGAACACTTCCGGACTCCAAAACCCTTCGTCCAATATATCAATCTTTACCTCCGGACCATTCCGGAACTCCTCGGGACGTCCGGGATCTCATCCGGGACTCCGAACAACATTCGGTAACCACGTATATCTATTCCCTATAACCCTAGCGTCACCGAACCTTAAGTGTGTAGACCCTCACGGGTTCGGGAACCATCTGAACATGACCGAGGCGTTCTCGGTCAATAACCAACAGCGGGATCTGGATACCCATGTTGGCTCCCACATGTTCCACGATGATCTCATCGGATGAACCACGATGTCGAGGATTCAATCAATCCCGTATTCAATTCCCTTTGTCTAGCGGTATTGTACTTGCCCGAGATTCGATCGTCGGTATCCCGATACCTTGTTCAATCTCGTTACTGGCAAATCTCTTTACTCGTTCCGTAACACATCATCCCGTGATCAACCCCTTGGTCACATTGTGCACATTATGATGATGTCCTACCGAGTGGGCCCAGAGATACCTCTCCATCAACCGGAGTGACAAATCCCAGTCTCGATTTGTGCCAACCCAACAGACACTTTCGGAGATACCTGTAATGCACCTTTATAGCCACCCAGTTACGTTGTGACGTTTTAACAGAATATTTTTAAGTGATTCTTTTTTTGTTGGTTTGCAAATTTCTTATAGTTTCTGCAGAATATATAATTAGCTATGTTAAAATTATTTAAAATTGCTTTATTTTAGATTTAGTCAGAATAGTAAATCTGCTATAAAATGAGTTAGGAAAATTATTTTTAGTGATTCTTTTTGTCACAACTTTGTTTTGACATTGCCTAACCATAGGAATTAATTTGGGTATTTTAGGATTAATAAAAAATAGTTTTAAGCAGAAGCATGTTATTCTTAATTAATTAACTAGCTACTGTTTTCCTATTATTTTAATTAGCAAATAAATTTATTTTTCACATGTGATTAATTATTCTAGGTTAGTTTCTGTCACCTTAGAGGATGAACTTTTATTTATAATAAATAAAACTTTTATTTTATTTTTCTTAATAGAATTTGAATTAGGCCTAATAGGAGTTTTATAATAGCTTTTAAGTTAATTCTTTTTGCTCCTAGTTGCTTAATGCATTCTTTTCTGTTAAGTTAACATAAATCCATGATTAGGTTATGTTGAGAAATTTTTTGTTATATAAAACTATTTTTAGTTGTTGCTTGAAGTAGGAAAAACTTTGAGTTGGATTTCTTGAGTTTTCTTTGGGTTTTTGATTCGTTTGTTTTGGTGTGTTATGTTACTATGCTATTGTGCTAAGTGATCATATGCTATATGCTTATTGTGATTATTGTTTGTCTCGGTAGAGTTTCCGGAGTGCGAAGCTTGCTACTACGATTCCCTAGCTTACGAAGATCGTCAGCAAGGCAAGTTATTGATCATACTTTCAATACCTATGGTTTTTATTGCATTAGAATTTATACCACCCCACCATGCATGCAGTAGTTGAAATTTTGACGGCGGTGGCGAAGAACTCTTTGGAAGACCCTGTTTCATTCATCCCGTCTTCAAACACCATGAAGTGCGAAGACTTAAAAGGAGGAATGATTCTTGCGGTAAAGTCATAAACCTCTGCAGAGTTAAAGATCTAATCGATTAGCCGTGTCCCGATTACGGACAAATGATACTTGACATTAGAAAAGCATTTTAGCATACCAACAATTTTGTAGTATTTGCAACTCCACGAAAAAAATCTTTGTGCTAGGCTTAGGATTGCTAGGTCTTGTCCATCACATCATTCTGCTAATGATGTGATCCCGTTATCAACGACATCCAATGTCCATGGTCAGGAAACTGTAACCATCTATTGATCAACGAGCTAGTCAACTAGAGGCTTACTAGGGACATGGTGTTGTCTATGTACCCACACATGTATCTGAGTTTCCTATCAATACAATTATAGCATGGATAATAAACGATTATCATGAACGAGGAAATATAATAATAACTAATTTATTATTGCCTCTAGGGCATATTTCCAACACATTATGCGGGGGGTGCAGCCGCTCTAGTATAGAGGCCACCCCATGTGGGATTTCAACGGGGAGGATGATGCCACCCGCCATGGCCGTAAGGGGCCGGGATCGGTCGCCGATCTGACAAAGATCTTGTCCGTATTGTACAAGGGAGAAGAGGAGGAATTTCTTCGCGTCAATCCACAAGACGGATTTTCTATGAAAAATCCTCCAAGCTGGGTAAGTGGACATTTCTTTTTGCCCATCCGATCCATATTCCCATAGTCAAGTATCTCATTTTTGTGATTTTGACGCAGGAACTGTGCCAGGCTATAAAGGACATAAACAGCCTGCCTCCACAACCCGAACATCCGGAATGGTTCCTCGATCCGGCCTCCCAAGAGGATCCGGACATATCGGTGGAGCTGATTGATGGGGTATTTCACCAGCTGAGCATTGATAATACCCTGGTTGCCATTACGGCCGATTACCCTGGAATACTTCCAGCCTCGCAGGTAACTCAGACCGAAGCCCCAATACTTTGAGAATGATTCATCCGTGCTTATTTTTTTATCACCGTAAACCAACGGTGTTTTGCAGGGGATCCCTTGAGGCGGAAGGCTGAGCCTGCGGCGGCTAGCCAACAAGGGGCAGCAAGGCCCAGCAGGCTAAAAAGAAGTGCGATCCGGATTGAAGCGCCGACGCAACAGTATGGCGTGTCACCTTATTCCCAGGTTTTATTCCGGAAGGCATACTAACGCTCGTGCTCTCTTCAGGAAAAAGAGCGCTCGCCGGACTATATCCGGAGAGGTTACCTATCGAGCCTCCGCCAACCAGGCTTCAAAGCCAGGCCCAGAAGCGGAGGTGAACACGAGGCGTGCGTCGGATGCTCCTCCGACAGAGGATGCCGACAGATTGTCCGCCACCAACTCCGAGGTGGAGAGTGCCATGAATCATAGGCGCCGCCGGACAATTCTTTGGGACACATGTTTCTCTCAAGAGGCGTTGAACGCCTTCAATTCGGGAGATGCGCACCTCCGTGCCGCTCAAGATGGTCTAGCCAGAGCCACGGAGCATTATGTAAAAGACATACGAGTGAGGAAATTTAACAGTTATATATGCCAGTAGCCCCCGAGACTTGAAATAGTTAGAATAACTGATTTAAGGATCATTTATTGTGCTGGATTTTACAGAAAAGAATACCCAACTGTCCCAGGAGCTTGAAGAGTGCAAAGCCCATCTTGAGGCCGCACAAGCCGCGACAGGGGAAGCCAAAGAGACCCCCTCAGGTAACATACGCTTTTAAAAGATAAGTATGTTATGAAGTGCGGCCTGTATATAGATCTGATAATAACATTGCAGATGGCGCCGGGGTAGATCCGGACAAGCAACAGCTCTTGTGCCAGTTAAAGGCCGGCGAGAACGTGCTTACGAGTGTGAGGCAGGAGAAAAATAATCTCCAAGATGCCAACACCCAGCTGGGTGAGGAACTAAAAGATGTTCGTGCCTAGCTGTCTGACTCCGTTAAGGAGAATCGGCGGCTTCGACGCGGCATTTTTAGTAAGTACTTAAACGAACTTTGAAAAAAAGAGTTCGTCGAGGAAATCAACTAACAGAGTTATGTCTGTAGGTATGCTCACAGGCCGTCCTGCAGAGGAAATGCCCGGTTCTACGGGTGACCTTCTTCCCGAGCTCTTACAACTGCATGAACGAGTTCGGCAGGTGATGAAAGGTGTCGCCCAGGCCTTGTGGCCATCTGTCTCCCTGCCTGAAGGCCTTGGGGAGCTTGCAGAGAGGCTCCATGGAGCGCGGCGGCCCTTCCGATTATGGAAGATATCGGCCTGCCGTCAAGGCGCCAGGGAGGCCTGGGCCAAGGTGAAGACGCGGTACACGAAGGCTGACCCAATAGCGTATGCATGAAAAATAGCCAGTGTTCGCGTCACCCTTGAGCGTCCACTTGAGGCCTCCCCTACGCCTCCAATATTCCTCCTCCGAACGAAGCAACGCTTCGACTTGCCCTTCTAAGGCGTATCGTTGCGCCCATTCTTCCTCCGAGAAAGGACGCGCATCAGCTTGTGTATCAAGCGTCGCAATCTCGGCGAGAAGCCGCGCCCTTAGAACTTTGTCATCCCGTCCCTGGTTCGCACCCCATCCCTTGAGGCTTGCGCGCAGGAGTCCCCCTACCGTGTTCCAGAACTCTAAAGGGCCGCGCTGCTGGTACTTCGAACCACGCTGTTTCGAAGAAGAAGCGTGGGCTACGACGAATCTTATCTTCCCCTGAAGCTAAGATCAGAGGAGCATGATCCGAGCCGATCCGTGTTTCTGCCAGGAGCGAGCTAAGTGGGAACACCACTTCCCATTCCGGAGACATGAACACACGATCTAAAACGGATCGAACCGGGGCTAATTGCTTGTTAGTCCAAGTATATCTTGCCCCCGTCCTTGTCACTTCCCTAAGTGACATTGACGCAATTGCGTTATTAAACATGGCCACCCTTGGCCAGTTAATATTAGCATTGCTTTTATCCGCATCGGAGCGGATAAGGTTGAAATCGCCACCCACCATAAGAGGTACATGGGTTGCGGCAACTGCCAACACCTTGGCTTCGAGTTCTCCCAGAAACTCAGCCGAGCGCGAGTGGTCAACTGGGCCGTAAACTTGCACGACCACGAGTTCGCAAAGCGAGGCTCTCACGCGTATATTGGCAGCGAGGAAGAAGGTGCCTGCCCCCCAGGACAACACCTCATAAGTGGCACCACAGAAACCCAGCAACATGCCACCCGAATGGCCGTTAGCCGGACTACGGTGCCAGGAAAAACGCTCAAGGGGATCTATGGCTAAGACATCCTGGTGTCGAAAATCAGATTTGATGGTTTCCTGGAGCCCTACGATATCTATCCCTTCCTTGCGGATGTAATCTCTAAGTTGGGTACGCCTCCCCGCGTGGCCGTAGCCACGAATGTTCCAAAACAACGCGCACATCTAAATAACGCGGTTGCGCAGGCGCATACCTCTCGAGGTGATCGCCTTGGCCACGCGCCTCACCTTGCCGCAGCGAGGCGAGGGGGGAGCAGCAACCCCTGTTGCTGTCTCCCCTTTGGGCTGGAGCAATGGCGCTGTCGAGGTCTCACCCTCGATAGCCAAGCGCTCCGCGTGTTGGGCAGCCGCCGCTGCAAGTGCCGCCTGTGCCATCTCCTTGGCACGCACCAGCGAGATGAGCTCGCAAACCCCACCCTCGCCCATCGGGGCAACCCCACTCTCCGTCAGCACCTCGCCTAGATGATCGTCCAAAAAAGCGTCCAAGATTTCAAAACGGGGAAGTGGGTTACCTGATGTTTCCAGATTCTTCTGCGCTTGAAGGAGTTGGGCATGTTCCCCTTGGCACCCTTGGCCCGCGTGCTGGCACGCATAGGGGCCACCTGCCCCTCCACGACGGCCTTGGATCGCTTGGCCTTCGGGAAAGACGCCATCTTGGATGTCTCCAGCGCGGTCGGGACCGGGCTGGGCACCGCCAGCGCCATCACCGCCTGACGGGGCGTCTCCGGCGCCCCCAGGAGGTCGGGCGCAAGGCTCTCAGCGCTGACCTTGCGCGCGGCCACCTTCTTGAGCTGCTGCAACGTGCCGAGCTTGTTGGAGCTGCGGCCTCCTTGGGACGGGGAGAGCGAGGCAAGAGGCAGCGAGTCCACGGACACCGCGATTGGAGTGTAGGCCTCTCCCAGCGGTTCCTCCAGATGGCCCGCATCAGCCTCCGCCACCGCCCGCACCGGGGGGGGGGACGTGACCGAGCCGAGGTTAGAGCCATACTGGTTTGGGATTGAGAGCGCCAATTCCATGGACCTCCCTTCCAGCGGCGACTCCAACGGGAGCAGCGCCGCCCGGTTCGCCGCGCCGCCCTTGTCGGTGATGCCCAACTTCTCCCAGGCCGCCGTGTCGATGGAATCGTCCCCCATGCTATCTTCAGCCGCCTTATCTTCGTCCCTGGGATCGTCGCGCCGTGTCGAGGGAAGCCTTCAAGTGACGCATTATCGTCGCGCCGTGTCAAGGGAAGCCCTCATATTGTATTTTATATATGGGTTCCCTTTATATATACCCCACATATGGGTCAGATAAATAAAACAATACAAACAATTGAATTATTTTCAACTTCTAAACAAGTATTGGAAATAAAATAAGCTTAACCAGTAGATTTTGTGAAAATAAACTATCTTGACACCAATTTGTAGTAGAAAGAAAAGACTTAACACTAGACCAATAGGACACTTACCCTAACTATGCACTTATCTTCATTAATCAAGAACATGCTTTCGAAACTTCGGTCGGTTGGCATTATGTCACATACAACTACTATCACCGTTCCTAAATACTCCCTCCGTCCGGAAATACTTGTCAGAGAAATGAATGAATCTAGACGTATTTTAGTTATAGATGCATCCAATTTTATCCATCAATCCGACAAGTATTTCGGGACGGAGGGAGTATAAGATATTTTGGCAATTTAAATTGAACCAAGAGGATGTCTTCTATTTAGAAGTGGGTGTACCATTTAGGGTGCAGATTTCATTTGCGGAACCATTAGTTTGTCCATGTGCCACCTGACCTGATCAAGTTTTCCCGGGGTTTACCGACATAAATAGAACTGAAAAAAGGTAAATCTGTTATTTATAATGGTACTTCCTATGAATGAAGTAAGCTTTGACACTCATCTAACCTAGTTAGACTAGTTACAGTGGAGAGTAACATACACTCAGTGGCGGACCTAGGAATGGGCCAGGCCCCAGGCGAACTGGGCCAACGCCCAGGCAGCTTCGTGACTGTAGCGTTTTCCTATAGCTACAGTACTAAAATATACAAACGAGATGGGCCTCACGCCCCAGGCCGCCGCCCCTTCTGCCTGTGGCCTCAATCCGCCCATGCATACACTAGTAACGTACACAAATGCCTAGACTATGTTAATACTTATTAGGTTATAGAATCATATTGTATTGGTATGTGTGATGTCACTCATAGTATGATTAACTAGCTAAGTTACTCAAACTATCTCTCCCCCCATTAACTCATTGCCACATAGGCAAATTTGCTGAGTTGGACTCGATGTTATTGATGAAGTTACTCCCATTGTGGCTACTCTTATGTGCTCGCTACTAGTACTATGGATGTTAATGCACCAAAACCAATGTATAAGAGGGCTCAATTGCAACATCTCCCAATCTTCATTCATCATCGAGATTAATTAGGACACTTGTTTGTCATAACTCTCTGAGCTCCCCAACTAATATCAACCTCTAAAATTATGTTAGAAACTCATTCGGGTACTGCTTTCTTCTTTCTATCCAAGGATAGACCATTATAGTCATGCATATACGGGAAGCATAGGGAAACAAGAAGTCATATGTTAGTTTAGATCTTCTAAGAACTGATTGAAGCAATGTTCTAGTGCCTTAAGGGCCAGCCCTTTTGATTTGTGGCTCCACAAAAGCCCCTGTGAAAATATGCCCCAAATAAGCTCCCAGAATAAGCCATCCAGTTTTTTTAGTTCCTACCCCTTTAGCTTATTTGTGATATGCCCTGTGAAAAACCTGTAATGCCCCTGGGCAGTAAAGCTAAGTTACAACCATACACATATTACAAACATTACATAAGACATGTACTACACGCTTAACAATCCCCCCCCCCTCCCCGGGAGGGCAGACGGAACACTCCCTAGGTAGATGCAGGCCCGGTCCATAGGGGGGCGAGTGTTAGCTTTAATCTTGATTCGATGTATCTGCATGTTTTAGCTTTCGGTCTACATGTAACTTACATGGTTTAGGGAGTAGCTAGTCGTGAAAGATTCTGTTGAGTGTGCGGAGAAGACGAGATGCCGGGCAGTTGTGTGATGCAGCGACCATGGTGAGATGTCGATTGCGGTGTGAAGCCGCGCGGTGCTGTGGGATAAGTGGCCGAGTGTGCCGTCTAGGATAGTGGGTGCGTGAGTGCCAGGTCCTTTGTATAAATACATTGCATTGAGTTAATGAAAAGAGAGGCCGAGAGGGCTGAGGAGAAAAGATGTAGCATATGTGTGTCTCACCAAGGTGTGTTTGTGTTCCTTCCATGTGTGCGTTCTTGTTCTCTTGAGAGAAGAGAGAGTTGTGAGAGACAACAAGAGGTAGAAGAAGAAGAAGAAGCGGCCCTGCAAGGAGGCAGCGCCAACAATTGTCATCAGAGCCCTGTCGATCCGAGGCGGAGGCGGCGGTGGCGCGGCGGACTCCATGCGAGATGAAGGCCGGCGGCGCAAGGAGGATGCTGGTGGCGGCGCGAGGCCGCTGGTGGCTTCGACGGCCTGAGGCCGTTATGAGGAGTAGACGGCATGGCGATCAGCGCCGCGAAGGCGTCATCCACGTCAAGAGATCGCTGCTGCATGCGGTAGGAGGTCGTTGTACTCTGCGTCATCCACGGCAAGAGGACATGGTGATTGGCGTTGCAAGGGCGTCATCCACGACGAGATGCTCCATGGCAACTGGCACCACAACGGCGTCGTCAATGGCATGCGGCACTGCGATGGCGTAGGCAAGTGGTTGCGGGTGATCCGCATCGGAGATTGAAAAATCAAGATTAGGAGGGAAAATGTTAGCTTTAATCTTGATTTGATGTATCTGCATGTTTTAGCTTGGGCGCTAATAGGCGCCGGCGCGCCGGCCTAAACCTTTCGGCCGGTCACGCCTCACCCGTACGATACGTACTTTTTAAACCGTCAGATCGGATCCCTTTATCCCCTTGTATTGTTTCTTTTTTGCTTTTGCATCTGAAATCACAAGAGCAGGAACGAGAAGTGCCATGGACGAGCGACATGACTGGCGTTGAAGGCTTGAAGCTTGCCGGATCCCCGCCCCTCCCCCGGTCGCCGTACTTCCGCCCCTTGCCGGCTCGCCGCCTACCCTCCCGAGCAGCCCCACTTCCATATCGCATCGGTGCATGCACGTCGTCTCCACCCCCGCTGGCTCGCCGGCTTCGCTTCCGAGCGGCCCCGCTTCCATCTCGCCCTGGTGCTTGCACGTCGTCTCCTCTCCTGCCGGCTCGGCGCCTTCGCTCTTGATCAGCCCCGCTCCAATCTTGCATCGGTGCCTGCACTCTGTCTCCTCTCCCGCCGGCTCGGCGCCTTCGCTCTTGATCAGCCCCGCTCCAATATTGCATCGGTGCCTGCACGTCGTCTCCACCCCCCGTTGGCTCCCGAGCATGTTGGTTCCAGCAAACCAGGTTGCCGAATCCAGCAATTCAGATCACCGGTTGCAGCAAAAAATAAGGTGGTTGTAGCTCGCTGTTGCTGTCGGCCACACTTCATCGTCACCTCCCGGTTCCAGCATATCCAGTCACCGGTAGAAGCTTTTCGGTTGCCGTTTGCAGCAAAAACATAGCGCGCCATCGCCGGCGCACTTCACCGTCGTCCGTTGCAGCAAATTCAGGCGCCGGTTGTAGCTTTCTCATTGCCAGTTGTAGAAAAATCATAACACCGTCGCCGCTGCCACACTTCACCGTCGCCCCGTTGTAACATATCCGGCGGTCAGTTGTAGCACAACTGAGGCCCGGTTGTAGCACGGCTAGTGTGCAGATGTAGCACGGCCGGGCAGCCGAGGAGCGCCATGGCCGCAACCACCCTAGTCGTAGTCGCTGTCGAGGTCTACATGCCCGCCTGATGCAACTTTTGATTCGCCGATTGTAGCTTTTCATCTCACTGGTAGAAGCTTTCTGCTCCGCCAGTTGCAACATCGGCAGTGTCCGGCATGGTCCGCGTGGTCGCCAGATTGTAGCTTTCGATGTCTCTGCTTGTAGCTTTTTAGTTCCTTGATAGAAGCTTCCAGCTCCGCTAGTTGCAACATTGGGTTGTCACTGCCATGGTCACGGGCCTGTCGTTGAGCTTATAGCTTCGCCGGTTGCGGCACCATCGTAACTCCTCCCCTTTGGCCTCACATCGCATGCTCGAGTTGTGTGGCAGCATCGCGCTCACCTACTCCACCATGCAGCGCCGCCACCCCTCCCTTTCGCCGCTCGCAGCTGGTGGCCTTGGCCCGTGGCGGAAAAGCGGCAGCAGCCTTGGCCTGTGATGCGGCGTGTATTGTGAAAGAAGAAAAAAGAGATAAGAGGAAGGAGAACGAGTGGATGGGAGCGAACGATGTGTGTTAAAGAGATAAGGGATCGACAGAGTCGTACATGTTGCTTGGTGGTTGGCTGGGATGGAGCGCGCGTGGACGCGGCCGGCCAAAGTTTCGGCCAGCGCGCCAGGTTGAAGCGTTTTCCTTTTAGCTTTGGGTCTACATGTAACTTAAATGGTTTAGGGAGTAGCTAGTCGTGGAAGCTTCTGTTGAGTGTGCGAAGAAGACGAGATGCCGGGCTGCTGTGTGATGCAGCGATCATGGTGAGATGTCGATTGCGGTGTGAAGCCGCGCGGTGCTGTGCTATAAGTAGCCGAGTGTGCCGGCTAGGATAGTGCGAGCGTGAGTGCCAGGTCGTTTGGATAAATACATTGCATTGAGTTAAAGAAAAGAGAGGCCGAGAGGGCTGAGGAGAAAAGATGTAGCATATTTGTGTCTCATCAAGGTGTGTGTGTGTTCCTTCCATGTGTGCGTTCTTATTCTCTTGAGAGAAGAGAGAGTTGTGAGAGACAACGAGAGGTAGAAGAAGCGGCGCTGCAAGGAGGCGGCGCCAACAGCGAGATGGACGGCTGCCCCGTGCCCACTGATGACAAGCCCTCCCCCCGGCAATCCTTGTTGTGCTCTTTTATGGTCCTCGCTCCCGATTTGAATGCTGAAGTATTTACCCCCTTGAAAATTGAGCATGTCGATCGCTTTCTTTCCCGCTACGATGGAGGATTGCTAGATCAACTATTGCATGTGATTAATATGGAGTAGTTATGGAAAAAACGTTCGTGATTTTCCTTCCTTAATTCACCAGCTGAAAATTGTGCGTCCAATTGTTTTTTTTTTATGGAAGATGTGCGCCCAATTCTTGGAGTAACTAAATGGCGTACAAGCAGGCCCAGGGATGGATCGAAAGGGAACAAATCAAGCGGGAGGGGCTAATGCTACACGAGGGGCGAAATAAGTTGAGAGGCGAGAGCCTCGTGGCCATAGTGTGGTTAGTTCTGTGTATGATCTAATTAACCTATACACTGGTGCATGCGATGAGGAGCTTATAAGGATGATTTTTACCGTGGATGTAAGAAGAATCTTACAAATCCCTGTGAACCTTGAAGCGTTTGATTATTTTATTGACTGGATTCGTGACAGACGACGTATATTTACAGTTAGTTCGGCCTACCTTGTCTAGTGGTTGCACACTTACTGGGTCGGCAAATACCTTTGCACGGCCGGGCGGCTCTAATATTGTTGCTGTATGGAGTATGTGGAAGCTTCACGTGCCATGGGAAGTTTCGATTTTTGGATGGAGGATACTACATGGTGTAATCCCTTTAAAAGGCATACTAGCTAATTGCCACATTGGCACATTGACATACGAGGTATAAAGCATCTTTTCTTCCAATGCATTTACGCAAAGGAGGATTGACAGAACTAATGGAAGAAGCTGCACTAGTGGATAACTCCGGCTAAGTTATTTTGGAACACGTCGCTTTTGCCTGACACAACTGTACGAATTATGCCTTCCTGGATGCCAAACACGTAGTATTGGTGGATTGCTGGTACACATCTTACAATGAAACTTGTCCTCCTCCGGTGAGATGGCCACTTGCGGCTCTAGCAATTGCATTGAATTTTCTGAAAGCGAATGCGAAGTCCACAACTATATCTCTGCAGAAGTGGGCTCCACTGGAGCCGAAGTTTGGCAAGCTAAATGTTGATGTTGCTTACTTTGTAGATGTAGGTGTGGGAGCTACAGCGACAGTTATACGGGATGAGAAGGGGACTTTCCTGGCGGGCCAGTGTAGACGTATATCTATGGCAGGGGATGCAATAACCTGGGGAGCAACAGCGAAGAGGGATGGCCTGTTGTTTGCAAACAATATGGGGTTTCATCGGGTTGAGGCAGAATCAGACTCCTTGGAGGTTATGAACTTTTGCTCAGGACAAAACACTTGGTGGGAGCCGGTGGCAACGATTTTTGTGGAGTGTCTGGATATTGGAGAATCAATTGGGAAGGCCAATTTCATGCATTGTTTTCGTTCGGCTAATCAAGTGCGCATGTGCTAGCTAATTATAGTTTTCGTAGTAAGACTTCTAGTAGTTGGATTGACGAGCAACCTAATTGTCTTGTGAATTCGCTCGTAGACCATGTCTCTCTGTTCCACGTTTAATAATGCTAGCCATGAGGGCCTTCTCTCAAAAAAATTTGAGAAGTGAGATAATAGATCGCCTCCTGCGGTAGCAGCAGGACGCCTGATATGCATCTACAGTGTGTGCATGGCGGCGCCTCGAGTTGGATGAGGGCTGGACCAGAGGAGATATCCATGTCGCCTCCTCCCACGCGATCTCCCTGACCCGCTGAGAGGCCTCGCGGTGCAACGGCGCCATTATAGTTGCAGAGATGTATGCCTCTGATATTTATGTTTGTCGTATGAGATTTTACTACAATGATTTATTAAGTTTAGAAATGATCATTAAAATTCAGAAATTGTTGATGGATACATGTTAATCTATGAATTAGATAAATTTTTTGGATAATGCTACTGGGTTTGTAATCTATGTATTTGGCGACTCGCGGATAGTTGTTATGGAGCGACTACAAATTTAGAAGACAAGGTTTTTACGTAATACAATGTTGACATCAATATGGATGATAACAATGTTGGCGATCATGTGTTAAAAGCCCATGATCATCAAGGAATAAAGTAATATGTCCAGCCGATCTATTATTAAAATTATCCAAAGAAGAGGCTTGAATAAAATAAAAATTATTGTTTTTCCTTTGACTAGCAAAATTCAATATACTTTTTCGTATACATTTAATGGACTATGTTAAGGGTCCCTAGGTTCTAATTTCGCCCCGGGCCCCCGAATTCTCCGCACTGGCCCTGGGTAGATGTTCACGTTGGATAGAAATTCTAAAAAACTTTGTTGTTGGTAGTCCTTTAGTGCATATAACTGCACATTGGGAGTTGGAAGTGAGGAGAAAAAAAAAGACAAGCCTCACCCAAGGCGTCGTGATCTCGATCAAAGTGCAGGTTAGTCTAAACATGCTTGGTCCTTTGGTGTTGCACTAGATTTGATGAAAAGTAGGTGGCACTGATGTTATCATGGATCAAGGTGGCTCGTTGTGGAGGAAGCAGCTGCTGGTGAAGTAATTTGACAAGCCAGCATGATTCAACAACACAATTGACAAGAGACGATACTTTGGTTCGGCACTAGTACCAGAGAACTTATTATGACGATTGGAGGGCCAAGATATCAAATTAGAGCCAACGAAGATTTCCATGTGTTAGTACATCCATCCAATCACCGTCAAAGTAAGCCACCAGTTCACGGGGTGTTCATTTTTAAAGCCAAAGCCCATGTTGAGAAGTGCCTTTGAGGTGTCATAAAATCCGCTTGATGTGTTGCATGTGAGATGTGTGGGGATCATGCATAAAGAAGCAAACTTGTTGAACTGCGAAAGATATATCAAGGCAAGTGAGGGTGGGATACTGAAAGGCTCCACTAAGACTATGATATAAAGTAGTGTTGGAGACCTTCCCCATTATGAGAGGAGATCCTGCCTTCTTGTGTCAATTAGGGTGGCAATTGGATTGCAATTAAGGACAGTGGCACACTCCAAAACTTCAAGAATGTATTGTTTTTGTGAGAGAAAGAGACTGGTGGGTGTACGAGTAACATTTAGGCAAAGAAAGCGATGAATGTCTCCTAAGTCGTTCATAGAAAATTCGGTTTTGAACGAGTGGATGATGTAGCGGAGTGTCGGGGTGTTGTTAGCAGTGACTATGGTGTCATCCACGTATAATAAAAGATATGGAATGGAAGAACCCCGTCAAAAAATAAAAAAGTGTTGAATCACATTTAGAAGTGGTAAGGCCAAGTGAATATATTACTGAAATCTCAAAAACCATGAGCTTGAAGATGGTTTTATACCATAAAGAGAAATTTTGAGGATACATGCATGGGAAGGATGAGAAGCATCAATGAACCCCAAGGGTTGATAGCAATTAAAAGTCTCACCAAGAGAGCCATGAAAAATGCATTTTTGACATCCATTTGGTGAATGGGCCATGAATCAGACATCTCAATGCTGAGAACCACACAAATGGTAGCTGGTTTGACAACCAGACTAAAGGTCTCCTTGTAGTCAACCCCTTCTTGTTTAGTGAAGCCATGAAGCACCCATCAAGCTCTATAGTGAGCGATCATGCCATAGTGGTTGAACATGTCCCTAATAATCCACTTCCTTGTCACAACATTGACACGTGCAAGTCTAGGAACCAAACACCAAGTATCATTTTCTTCGGAGTGCGTCCCACATCGGCATGTGTGAAGATGCTCACCGTCTACTTGGATAGATCTGGTATTACAACTGCTCGACATGTGGAGTTCGCTTTGCTCCATGTTTCTGGTAGTGATCATGACATTGCAGCAAGACTTCTTCTCTGGAAAATTGGTGGGTGTAAGACAATGGACTTTGTCTATGGTGGTTCTCTTCGAGTACCAGGTCATAAATTCCGGGGCTAAAACCCTAGGTTTGACCTTCTCTGGTTGCACCAGGCAGTGGTGGGCTCCCTTGTTGGAGGCACTCTCTGGATCTCACTCGGTCTTTCTCTTCTGGGTGAAAACATCCAGCAAAGATGGCACCCGCGCACCGTCTCCTTGCTGAAGGCGTCGGTGTTGAGGAAACCTCCTAGTCGTCCGGGTGTTGTCAATGGAGGTGGTAGTACTTGATGTTTTGCTGCAATGAGTTGTTTGCCTCGCCCGTACCCTATGAGTCATTTTCTGCTTTCCATTGTTCTTTTTACTTTGTTGGTGGTGTGCATCTTAGTTATGCAGAGGTCGGGTGTGTACTCGTTGTGTTTTTTATCCTATTGATGCAACTTCACGAGTTAATAAAGAGCGCCCTTTATCAAAATAAGCAACAGGTGGATCATCCCTAGCTATAACATACCCAGTTTGCGTCAGCACCAACATACTTGTAGATTGGCTTCCACCTATCATACCATCGGTGAGCACCTCGCCGTCGTACAATCTGTCGTGCCGCATCGCAGTATTTGTGCACATCTCTATGTCCCTGTCGTAGCATCTGCCATGGCCGGTCGTGAAATCACCGGCACCTACCCGCCTTCATCTCAGTATTGCTGAGCACCTCCCCGTTGTAGGATCCGCTGGCCCCATTGCTATATCGCCTACAATTAGCCTGTCACAACACCCCCCCATCACATTGCTGGGTTTTTTGCAGGATCAACCTGCTCCATTACTGTATGTAGAGGGCTGAAGGTCGGTTGTAGATGACCTAGTGGACACTGTGACTCTACATTTCCCTTTTCCTCTCAAGCCTAGCTGGTCCAAACGGTCCTCCATTTTAGAGAACCAAGAGCTCATCCTTGAGGCCTCTAATCCCCGAATAAGACTATTCTTCTACTTGCAATACTCGAGGAGGAAATTTAATGCCATGTGACAAACTAAATGTCCATGCTCTATCACCTGCCCTATCTTATCCCCCCCAAATTATACCATGACACAAGAAGTGGATTATAAGAGGGATGTAGAGTAACCACGCTATATGGAATTTTGAAGTTGAATTGGGAGAAATTTAATGATATTGGAGCAAGGCATACATCTCAGGAAGTTGTCTGAACTTGAAACATCATATATGCACCTGGAAGAATAGAGAGGAAGAAGGCTAGGTAGAGTGTAGATATTATATGGTAAGCTGCAAGGGAGATTTCTACAAGGCAGTCGGAGGGATCATGAGGAGTAAGAAGTGTCCCAACAATGAGTATCACATGGGTATACATGACAAGTCAGGTACTCGCACATGTACTCATGGTACATCTCCATTCAACCTAGCCCACATGTACATCGTCAACCACCATATCAATAAAACTTATTGGATGCAAGCACCTCACATGCTATTTTATATTGTGTTGGAAGATGCCATTACATTCCCATGCACTAGTCCACGAACCACTTGTTAGCAGCGTTCAACTGTGCCCTCTAGCAGCATCGACGCGGTTCACATCCATTACGGCGCCGCTGGTAGCAGACCACTAGCAGCGCACGCTACTAGTGACCTGCAAACTAAGAGTGTTCCCAGTCTGCACAATACTAGTGCCAGAACTTGAGCTCAACATGGCAATGGATATACCCACTACCCGCAAACCCGACTAGTAAAAACCCTATCAGGGCAAGGATTTGGAAAATATAAATACCTATGTGTTATAAATGGGAAAATTTGTATCTTTTTGGTAAGCCGAGCACGGGTACGGGAAGGCAATACACATACCCGCGTACCTGCATAGGTGTACACATGTAGTAATTAATTTACCTTAGGCTAACGCAACCACTAGCCTCGACCCAAAATCTCCTCCCCTTACCCAGGTGCATGATATTGTTTAGATGTGTGGATCTTGTTTTGTAAACTCATGATTTTGTCTATGATTTTGCCTATCTTATTTTTTTCCAAAAAGGGGCGCTTTATTACATAAAAGATTTAAGTATTACGCCCCGGACTCTGCATAACACCGATCTTATTATATGGTCTCCTTCATTTGATCATTTTGAGGCCGGGGCTGTAGAATGGTCTTGAATAAAAGAAAGATAGTGAGGAGTTCGTAGTGATGTGTGGCCGTGAGGATGTGTGTTCTTTCCAAGAATTAGAGCTACCAATGGAAATATCTTCTTTATGTGTTTCTCGTGTGTATAATGTTTGGGTTGTGAAATTTGTAGGATGGCTGAATATTTCTTGTTGTGTATTGTTGTATTGACCTGACCCTCATATGGGGTATTTATAGAATACATGAGGGGCTAGAGGCTTGGAGTACAAGACAAGCAATACATGTTTTAAACCTATTTGATCCCTTCTCCTTATCTCTATCTTGAAATCCAAGTTATATTCTAACATGGATAAGGTCTCTATGGCATAAATTTGATAAACTGTAAATAACTAATTCTTGCATCCCAAAAAAGCATGCATATGAGGTACATACGCGACTTTTCTATTCAGTATTCCATGAGCCTCTCATATGCATGGAAAATAAAATTTGAATTACTCTATGATTTTTGTAGTTCGGTTTTCCTCTGATTGAGCATTGAGTCAATGATCCTATAGTTTCTACTGCGATTATATCTACATGTGCAGCAGAAAGCTGGAGAGCATGTAGACAATAGAGGTTGAAGCTTGAAGGTGTGTACTACAAACTACGAATTGACTATTCTTCTATTTCTAGGATGATGGTTGTTTTTTCAATAAAATGATGGGATGATTTATTTTTGGATATTATTTTATGATCTTCAGAAAAAATAAGTTGATGTTTATTGTTGAAATCATGCAAAATTGAGAGATATTACTTCACGAACTTTTTAGCGAGTTGCTCGTACAAATTGCTTTGGTTCTCGATATTGCCCGTTCTCTTTGGCGTGCTGATATGCACAATTTGGTCTTTACTTCAAATTCTTCCGCTTAGATGAAGGAATTGGGATCACAAATGCAGTATGTGCTAGTTATGTGGTAGCAAAAACCATGTTATGATCGCTGTGTTTTGTGGAGACCAGAAGTTTAGTTGGTAATGGACTAGGATGCATATTGTATTATGTACTGATTGTCTACATCAGGTGCTTGTATATATGATCCCCGCATCGGCATCGTCCTCCCCACCTAATGAATCAGTACAGAACGACGCATAGACGATGCACGCATCAAATTCATTGACCACGACCGTCGTATGCCGCCGTCAAATTTGTCGCCGTTGTCATCTCCCCGGCCTCTGCTGTGTTTGGCCGCGTCCAGAGCAGTGTCTTGCTCCGGCCCCTCTCCCTCTCGTAGTTCTCTTTGACCTCATCAGGGTCCTCAAAATGTTTGCGTCCGCGATTTGCTTCTCCTCCCTCTCCTTCCCGTGCGTTGTAGTGTATTGCCGCCGTACGCGCCACGGCTCGTCGTCGCTGCCGTGCGTGCACAGTGGCTGATCGCGACCATGGCGAGATGCACACGAACGCATCATCAGTACATGAGTAATGCAGGAGCACTGGCAGACGAGCAGTACGGGAGCACGGCTGCGTGTAACTGTTAAGCTCGACGCGGTTCAGTTTCGTCAGAATCTTCAGTATTTACAGTTTCATCAGAATCTTCAGTATTCAGTTTCGTCAGTTTTCAGTTCCGTCCGTTAACTTATGCGTTAAAAAACTCCGATGATGAGCAGCAGCAAAGGCAAATCCTGATGAATAAGCCCACAATAATACAGGTTGCCGACGGCGATGATGAGGATGGTGATGGTGGCTTCCCGCCCACAGAAAACCGTGGGTGGTTTTCCTCTCATTTTATTCCGTGGAACAGATAACACAAACGGCAAGGGAAACAAGGTTCGATCTGTTAATTACGACTTCATCCCACGACTATCTCCACGTCAAAATTGATGCGCTAAACACGGCATGGCCCACACGCGCAAAATTGTGGCCTCGTGCACGCACTAAATTACTTGCATGTAACAGAAAATCTACCAAGGAACAAACGCAGACGCCACCGCATTGTGGGCTAGCAGTTGTGCCCCTGGCCGGCGCCACCGCATCCCGTCGCTGCCATCTGCGAACCATCGCCGATCTCGACCATGCAGTTGTCTCCACCGTGTCCAGGAGCTCACCGGAGACGTCCCTTGCCGCCGGCGCTGCCATGGGCGGTCCTCTTGGTCCGGCCCGAGCTTTACCTCAGCCAGTCCGGTGTAGGAAAAGGGGACCAACACGCTGCTCGGTCCGGTCCAGGCCGATCCGCTGGCGGCCGGTCAAAATGGCGGCTCAGTCAGGGACCGGACCGGTCCGGACCGTGTCCACTCCGGTCCATTTGCCACCTGACATGAGCATGTTTCCCAGGTAGTAGTTCGTAATATATAAAACAGGCATTTTTTGTACTGCTTGCAGAGTAACTGAGCCATCTTTCAAGCATGGCCCACTATTGGAATAGGGGTTTTGAATGAACGGTAAACCATATATAAGAGGACTCCATGACCGCATACATCTTGGACTATTTAAGCATCATCCAGACATTGATCTTCGCTTCCAAGTCCCTCACTTCTTTGTGTTAGAACTCCCAAAGTACCTCGTTATAGCTACTGCTCAAACTATAGGATGGACTCAATTTATGGCATGAATTTTCCCCCTTGTTTATGTAGAAGAGAGAACCATTTCGGGCATCTAGCTAGGCATGGGAGGCATAGGGAAAGAATGAGTCACTTGGGGTGTTGAATTTTGTACTGCACGTGTGGCAAGGTCAACTGCTGTCTTTGCAATAACTCGTGTGCCAAGATGTTGTCGTTTTAGGTTGACTCTGGTTCAGTCGTACATGTACGCACACACCTCATGCATGTAGATAACTCACAAACCAAGCAGGTCGAGTAGCACGTGCGCGTCAAGAGTGCAAGCAAGGATAGGTAGCTATCAAATCATGCACACGGTACCATATCATGCATGAAGAGATGAAGCTTGAGCGTACACAATTCATACCACATCGATATGCAGTAGAGTTTGCTAAAATATGAGAGACACGGAAAGATTTATTGTGTAGAAACTTGCAAGATATTGCCGTCATGCGGTTGGTCAAGGTGCAGCCTCTTTGGATCAATATGTAGTAGGTTCAATCCTACGTGAAACGTCACCACTAATTTAAAGAAGAAGAAAATGTGTGTTAATCATTCATGGATCAATTTTCAAGCTATCCATTTTTGCCCTGGCTCATTACTTCTAGGCACTCCTGTACGTCTGGAAAAATTAAATGCAACCAAACCAATTTATTTAGCGAAAACGAGACTACCACAACAACCAGCTGGAAGGCCGCGTGTTGTACCTGCCGGACTAGCTAGCATGCAGAACATGTGAATTAACCGTAGTATCGATCTACTTCAGAGAATACACAGAACATGAACGAACACAGCAAACTACTCCCATCACCGCCTAATCTAAGTGACAAATTCAAAATTTTAAAGTTTGACTAAGCATATATACAAAAATATGATATAAAAGAATACCAAATCATTATCAATATGTCCACCATTAGGTAACTACTCTTGTGCAAGGATGAAAGCGAAGCTCATGACGAGGTGCTGGAATACCTCGCGCAATCCGGGCGCTGCAGACCGGAAGCTTTGTAGCGCCACACCTATCAAGGCGATGGCTCTTCTTTAAGGGAGGAGCCCTTCAAGGTCTCCTCCATCTCTTATGTCCACCTCTCGCTATCCTTTCCTCGGGCAGGAGGCAGGGGTGGCATGGCGACCTTGGGCACAAGCACTTGAGGGATGGGTCGAGGTGCTTGCAGCCGTGGCTGCGGGCTGGACCAGATGACGGATGGGCCAGGGTGTGGCCCAGCCCCTCCGTATTGACCTCGGGGATCCTCTCCCCGAGGTCCTGACGGGCCGAGGCTTCAACCTCGGCCAGGGCGCCGGTCTCTCGGCCCGCGATGTGTTGGCTTAGGGGGCCGGAGTAGAGGTTGCCTCCCCCAGCCTGTCAAGAGCTGGCGGGGGAATAGAGGGATCCGAGCTCCCACCGGCTTGCTGGGAAGAACCATCGGCGGCCTACATAAAAAGAAACCCCTATGAGATTACTATTACCAGGATGACCTGCTGGAAATATCGAAACACTAGAGCTATGGCGTACCCTCAAGGCGTCGGCTTCTTCCTCCCCATGGCAAGGGGGACTTCCTTTGAGTCATCGGAGAGCTCGACTCTCTCCTCCGCCTTGCGAGTAGTCTTGGCCGAGGTTCGCCTCAACATCTTCGAGCCCTTGGGCTGCATTCTGGCTTCGGCATCCTCTGACGCCGCCCTCTTCCCTTTAGGAAGAGGGACCTCATGGACGGAGAATGCATTGGTCTCCTTGAACCGAGTGAACAAAGTGTTCCGGGTCCAAACACTCGATTTTCCCTTCCGGGACATTGTCCCTTTGGGGCCACTACGTGCGGCTCCTCGGTGAGGAGCACCGCGAGCAGGAGAATCATGGGCTCCTCTGGTAGTGGAGCCGAGCAACGCACTCCCTACACCCAGGCTACCCACTTCTGCAAAATGCCAAACATAACAATTCGTTGAACTCTACCCCTCGATACGGAGGACAAAGATGTTAATTTATGCGTTGGGGAACTTACGCGGGGGGGGGTGGGCTTTGTATCCTTCCTCGAAGCAGCGGTCCTCCCCTTCCTTGGGAATCTTCTCCTTGGCCAACTTCAGGAGGCGCGTCCACATGGTGGCCAAGTTGGTGCGGAAGATGGTCTTCATGGGGCCCGCGGTCTTGGGCTTGTGCGCTCACATTTGAGGGGCCTGGAGTTGGGAGGGGGAGGATGCGGCGGTTGATGCTACTTGTGATCCGCGTTGGTTTTTTCCCGAATAGGAGAGGATGATGCTGCATAGTAGAGGTAAGTATTTCCATCAGTTATGAAACCAAGGTAATTAATCCCGTAAGGGACCAAGCAACACTGTGTAGACAGCCCCTGCAGACAAACAACAAAAACTTGCAACCCAACGCTTAGAGGAGTTGTCAATCCCTCTACCCATATGTTTTGCACACTGATTTAAGGAAAAACAATCAAAGTTCAAACTTAAAAATAAATAAAGCTTTTAAACCAATCAGTCGCGGGTCAGAGTCCACAATTACATTAAACTTTAATTAAACATAAAATAAAAAAGTCCGCACCGCTATGCACGGTGCTCTAGGTGTCCTCGTCGTCTGAAGGAAAGCGAGTGAGGTCGGCCAGCTTCTGCGCCGGGCCAGCAGATGGGAATGCCACCTCCCATGCCTGGGCCACATCGCCCTGCTGCGCCGCCTGCTGGGCTGCTCCGGCGCGTGCACCTCGCTCCTCCTTTCTAGCGGCGCACCTCCTCCTCCATGTGATCCATCTGCATGGGCCGCTCACCATCGACATGCTACTCCGTTAATGTGCGCTGCTTCTAATGCTTGACATACACGGCCTCCTGCGCCAGTGTCGGGGCGGTGAGCCTCGGTGGCCGTAGAGAAGGTGAGGGCCACCGCTAGCCTCTCCTGGTAGTCCGCCTCCTCCGCCTCTGCTTTGCACCGCTCCTCCTCGATTGAGGGTTGCATGGCTGCCACCTCCTACGCAGCCTCCTCCTCCTCCTCCGGCTAGACGATGGGAGGGTGTTTGGAGGCGTCGTAGGGTTGCTGTGGTGCTCCTGGACGTAGAGATGGAGTTGCTCCTCGTGATCGACGGTAAACCACATCCCCAGTTGGGAGAGTCCGGTGCGCGCCGGCATTGGACGTTGCTCGGGGATGAGTGTCTCTCGCCGTGATCTCTCAAAATAACAAGAAATTCCACAACAATGAAACTTTTCAAACTAACGAAAGCTAAGGAGTTTTTATTATGTGATTGCGGCATCATAGAAAGAACAAATTTAAATCATAACCAAATCAATTTTTTCGTATCTAATATAAATTAAGCTGAAATATAACTACCATTTATATGAAAACGGAAATTAAAACTAAAGGTTGTCCATTAATTTAACCACTTCAAGAAATTACAATATTCAACCAATTAACTAGCCCGTGCATGCCACGCTGATGATGAACCATTATCTCCATCCCACACAAGAGCTTTCCAAAGCGTTCCAGGATTCGCCATATCCAGCACAACGTGAAGTGTGCCTAAAAAGCTGACGCGGATGGATGCATACAAAAAATTAAATATAAAGGGAAGATGAGTAAGGATATAGGACTTTAATGTTAATCCCAGAAAAACAAAAGTAATCCCCCCTTGATAAAAATAAAATTGTTCTTAAATGCACAAAGTTAGTATTCCCTATATCCTAGATTTCAGCCACATTTGAAGTCATACACTAGATATTTGTGTTATACGCAATATGTCCCACTGTACAATAATTTAGGGAGCCAATTTTCCAAATTGGACACCATTTTTTTAGAATGGGTTTATGAAAAAACATGTCATGGCTTCCATATGAAATTTATTTTTGCATAGAGAACTAAGAACATTTTAATTTTAATGTTTTTTATAACCATATAAAAAGTTGACATTCTCAATATACCAGCCCGTCCAAATGCATGGGTTGACGAGAAGTATTATTTAATTACTATTCTGTTTGTTTATATTCTATTCAATAAACTTGATAAAATATAACTATTTGACATTTGAAAAATACTAATACACACTAAATTGTGGAACGGAGGGAGTAGAAATTGGCTTGTATATCTTGAAGTAGGGAATACCTCTATAGGGATAAGTTGGGTATCTTAAAAATTCTCGTCAATCAATAAAACCTTGGGTGCAAAATGTGTTATCATTCCTAGTACCGGGACCTTGTGCTTCCCTAGCTAGAAAAGACTACTAACACCGTCCAACTAGCATCATAACACCATATCAATAACTAAAGCCAACGACATGTCGTCCTGTCCACAATATTTAACCATAAGATGATGATATGAAGTTTTACATCACTCCGTGTGGATCCCCTATATATATATATATATATATATATATATATATATATATATATATATATATATATATATATATATATATATATATATATATATATATATATATATATATACATCTAGCTCCATCTTGTACCAAGTAGAATCAATCCACCAGCTGGTCAAGACATATTTCTTGGACTGTATTGGCTAGTAAATGATAAAGGCAACAGAGCTAGTGGCTGAGAACGATGAGGAGAAGAATAAAGAACATGTGCAAAAATCAATTTGGGAACCGGAGGCACAGGGAAGGTGAGCGATGTCATTTAGTGCATTGAGTAGCACTTGGTGTTCGCAAAGGGCACATAGTTGTTTGGTTCCCCGCCACGTCTAGTTAGAGCATCCACAGTGTGGTATTTGTATGCCTCTAAGCTTGCATCCAAGGCCTTAGAGGCGGACAATATACACTGCAACCTTTGCCTGTAACCAAATTATTTTTTGGCGACGGCTCTAAGCTGATAGGATCACGTGTTTAAATGCTATACACTACACCATCGTCATGTGAGCTTAAAAGCAAACACGTGGGATCCATGTTAAATGCACTGTCTCCTCCACACACTGTTGATGCCCTTATAAGAGCATCTCTAGCAGACCATGCATAAGTGGTCAAACCTGCAAAATAACCGCTTTTTACAGTTCCATTCGAAAAAACGTACCCGAACAGACCCCTTAAAATCGTCCGACCCTTAAATTTTTTAAGGGGCCCTATAAATGTGAAGCCGAAAACCTTATATCTACAGTTTTGAAAGCAACTTTACCAGAGCCCTGCATACCGGTCAATGTTGGCGGTTGATGAATTTTTGCTCCCGCCAAAACCATGAAGCTCGCCCGGCCGCCCGTCCGCTCGGCCGGTCGGCCTTCACCGTCCGTCCGCCTGCCCGCCCGTCCGCCGCCGCTGCCGCTGCGCCCGCCCGCCGCCGCCCGCCCGCCGCCCGCCCGCGCCGCCGCGCCGTCCGCCGCTCCCGGCCGCCCTAGTTAGCTATGAATTGATGCGAGCAAGCTAGCTAGCTAGCCCCGGCCGCGTCTCTAGCTAGTTGTGAATGGATTCGAGCTGAGCTAGCTAGCTCGCTCGCTCCTGGATGGATTCAAGCTGAGCTAGCTAGCTCGCTCTCGATCGTTCGAGCCCGGCGGAAGAGCTTGCTGGCTCGGCGCTTCATGCCCTTCGTATTTGGTTGGCTGCGGCTTCATTTTTGACAGCTTCATGTGCTATTCATTGATTTCGCGGGAGCAAGCTAACTCACCATGGACATAGACGAGAGGAAGAAGAAGATGTGGGGAAAGAATATAAGCGAATATTGTGTTTTACGGGTCTGTTTTGCAGGGTCTGCCTCTGCGGGCGTCCGCGCCAACCTGCAAAAACCTTTTTTTCGTGAACTGCAAACGCGTTTTGCAGGTCGGCGGGATGCATGGTCTGCTAGTGATGCTCTAATCTTAGCAAATTTCATCGACGGAGCGCCCCCTCCCGTTTTCTCTAGACCCTCCCGATTGATACATTTCTATTGGGGAAATACTTTTGTATTGTAAGGATTGGTCGTTGTTTATTGGGTTATCTGTAGTTATTGGCAGAATGGGCTTATGAGGTAGAAAAAGTTGTCACAACTTCCGCCTTGTAGCTCACTGCGTTGGTGATGATGGGCAAGGTGTTGACAGGGATTTAATTACTTTTAATTATTAATTAATATAGGTTTCAAACTATTTCTTAAAAGAAATGGTTCATGACAAGGTGATGATGGGCAAGGTGTTGACAGGGATTTAATTACTTTTAATTATTAATTAATATAGGTTTCAAACTATTTCTTAAAAGAAATGGTTCATGACAAGGTGATGATGGGCAAATGCACGAGTATATGACTAATGACTACTCTATCTAATACGAATTTTTGTCCGTTGTTACAGCAGCTTAGCAATGGAAATTGAAGTGTATCAAAGGAAAAAAATATTGATGTAAAGCATTGAAGAATATAAATAGGAGAAAATGCCTTGTATATCTTGAAGTAGGGAATACTCCTCTGAAGTGATAAGTTAAGTATCTTAAAAATGCTCGTCGATATGTAAAACCTGCGGTGCAAAATGTGTTAACATTCCTAGTAACCGGACCTTGTGCTGCCCTAGCTAGAAAAGACTAGTAGCACCATCCAACTATCATGCTAACACCATCTTATATATTTACTAATTGGAGGCACCATACGAGGCCCCACGTTAATCCTTAGAATTAAAGAATTTTGACCGTTGGATTAATATATAATCTATCCGTAGCCATCAGATGAAGTATAAGACATGTTGTCTCAAACTACCACGTATGGAAGTCTTGACCCCTTGGGACTCTCTCTATTTCCTAGAAAAAACAAAAATCTGAGCGGCCATATGCTGTCTTATACTACCACGTATGGAAGTCTTGATCCCATGGGACTCTCTCTATTTCCTAGACAAACAAAAATCTGAGTGGCCATATCATTTAGATGAAAGCGTTACATTTGTAGTTCAGCTTCCTCACGTTCAACATTGGTTGAAAGAAAAAAAAATTCAGCCACGGTTCCATAAAAAAGGATAGCCCACTTCCACAAAAGTTGGGCGCTGAAAAAGAAAGAAAAAAGATTGCATCTAGAAAAGAAAAAAACAAATCACATCTGTCAAGTTATAATTTTTTTTGAGGGAACTGTCACGTTATAATTTGGTGAAACAAAACTAGGAAAGAATCCATGGTTCCCTCAAAAAAGAATAATATCCTTCAATAAAAATCCACCGATGAAAAAAATTAGATCTAAACTCCTTGCATAGAAAACTCCAGGGATGAAAAAAAAAGATATGTTTGACTAACCAATCTTTTTTTTCCCGATTGAAAAGGAAGAAAAGAGCCACACAAATCTGCCGTTTTTGGGTGAAAGTTATACGTAACATATAGATGGCCTGGCCAAAAAACAAACATCTACACGTAACGTTGGTGAAAAGAAAGTAGGAAATCATCCTCATATAAATAGTTCCTTATATGAAAAGGGATTGCTTCTTTACATAAAAACAACACCGATGGAAAGAAAAAAGAAACAGATCAAACGTAAGAAAGGAACCACATCTCATCCTCAAAGAAAAAAGGAAAATATCCCCCTCGACTCCTGTACATGGCCACTTAATCATGTATAAAAAAGATTAACATAATTCTTTGGAGGTGTAGATTGTCATATATAGTAAGTATATACATGTATTTTTTATCCTAATAAAAAGAGAAAAATAATAGCTATTAAAACATCATTATATACATATAAATCGCTGAATTATCAAAAAAGAATTTGATTGTATCATGCGGCACAAAGATCTCATATAAACAGTACAGTTTTTCTATAGCCAGTACTGTCTCTCTCATATAAACATGATTGTCTATGTGATATGCATATGTATAGTATGGATAGAAAATATTAAAAAATTTCCCATACATGTTAATCATAAGAGAAATTCTTTAATAAAAATTGGTACAGACAAGATCTTATAATCAGAATAATCTATGATGCTTATAGTATAATGAGAATATACAACTGCCTATTTTTTAAAACATGTACATTATTCGTTACGACGTGGCGTATGTTGATAAAAAGTCGTTCATGTATGTATACATTATTCTTTATAGAAACAAAGTTTTTATAATTCTACCATGCTTCCATCGCAAAAAAAAAAGACGTCTGTCTTTTTTTTGGCTTAATAAGAAAGTAATATATATGTTGCAATTGGGCACTTTATCTTTATACCTTCTAGAAACTTTTAGATCATAAGTACATGATACATGCAACAACTTCTAGGTCCGTAACCATGTTTTCTACCAACATAACACATATACCCTTATGTAACCTTGATAAGTAGGACATCCATATGTCCACATATCGGCCATAAATTTGACGTGGATTGCTGTGACATAATTGGATGCAAACAATCTAATCACAAAAAAGTCAAAGCAATGTAACTTCATTGCAATCTATGTGCATGTGTGATAATAATAACCTATATCAACATATGCAAATTATTGTTTGACATTTCAAATCTCTCAAAAGATTGTTATATTTAATATCAAAATTGCTAGCCGTGCAGGTGCACGGGTTGACGACTAGTATCAATAATTAAATCCAACGACATGTCGTCCTGTCCACATGCCCTATATATACATCTAGTTGTATCTTATACCAAGTAGAATCAATCCACCAGCTAGTCAAGACATACTTCTTGGTCGGTATCAAATGGGTTGTAAATTATAAAGGCAACAGAGCTAGTTGCTTAGAGCGATGAGGAGAAGAAGAAAGAACATATGCAAAGTCAATTTGGGAACCGGAGGCACAGGGAAGGTGGGCGATGTGGTTTAGTGCATCCAGTAGCGCTTGGTGTTGGCAAAGGGCACATAGTTGTCTAGTTCACCACCACGTCTGGTTAGAGCATCCACAGGGTAGTATTTTTGCGCCTCTAAGCATGTGGTCTTTTAGCGCCTCTAAGCCTGTCTCTAAGGCCTTAGAGGCGGACGCTATACACTGCAGCCTTTGCCTCTAACCAAAAAAATGTTGGCCGCGCGTCTAAGGTAAGAGACCGGCTCCAACCACTTAAAAAATTCAAAAGAATCATGTGTTTGCATGGCTGGGTTGTCTCGTGCATGAAATCAATTATAATGGCATGAAGAAAATATTTGTTTACTTGTTAAGTGGGTCCCAACTTAGAGGCTGCAGCAAATGCTACACACTACACCATTGTCATGTGAACTTAGAGGCAAACATGCGGAGCCCATGTTAGAGGCAATGCCGCCTCTTAGAGTCAAATTGAATACGCACACTTTGGTATTGGGAGATGAAGCTGGAACAGGCATGATATTTAGAGATTATGATGGTTTTGTTATGTTTAGCTCCTGCCGATGCATAACTTCATGTGATGACGTG
This sequence comes from Aegilops longissima, assembly GCA_021605205.1. Classification (NCBI taxonomy): domain Eukaryota; kingdom Viridiplantae; phylum Streptophyta; class Magnoliopsida; order Poales; family Poaceae; genus Aegilops; species Aegilops longissima. The sequence goes on from CM038681.1 coordinate 20,080,814, forward strand.
TTAGAGGATGAACTTCTTGCATTAAAAGAAGGAATTTCTTTGGCACTGCAATGGAGTAGTGTACCCATTGATGTGGAAACAGATTGCATGGAGGCTGTCAGGATGCTCAAAGAAGGACATAGGAACAAGTCTAAGTATGCTTTCATTTTTAGAGGGATAATTAGTAGTATGGGAGAAAGGAGTTCTTGCGTTGCTCATGCTCGTCGAAGCTGTAATAATGTCAGTCATGCTTGGCTAATTTTGGTAGGGTGTACTGCCGGACTATGGTTTGGGTAGGCTCTGGACCAAATGAGGTCACTGAACTTGCAGAATGAGATTGCAGCATGTAAACTCTGAGTAATGCAAGAAATTATTCGAAAAAAAAGAGGCAATGCCGCCTCAACACACTGCTGATGCCCTTAGAATCTTAGCAAATGCCATGGACCGAGCGCTCCCTCCCATTTTCTATTTTTCTCTAGACCCTCCGGGTTAATTCATTTTTATTGGGGAAATACTCCCATATTGTAAGGATTGGTCGTTGAATGTTGGGTTATCTATAGTTTATTGGCAGAATGGGCTTATGATGTAGAACAAATCTATTAAGAGAAAAAAAAATTAACACAATATGAACAAATTAATTACACAATATAAAAAAAATCTAACAGAAAAATCTATGAACTACACATCTAACAAAAAAATCTATAAACTACAAAAAAATCTAACAAAAAAATAAAAAAAAATCTAACAAAATCTAACTCAATTAACTACACATCTAAATTAACTACTACTAACATCAAATTAAATTAGCAAAACTAGTCGTCAACCCGTGCACCTGCACGGGCTAGAAATTATAATATATGCCAAATTAGAAATGTCAAACAATAATTTGAATATGTTTATATAGGATATATTATTACTCATGCACATAGGGTCTAATGAAGTTACATTACTTTGACTATTTTGTGATTAGATTGTTTAAGTCCAATTGTGTCACAACGGTATAAACATTACCGATATGTGATGGCGAACCACCTCAGATTTATAGATGATATGTGGAAATATGGATGTGCTACTTTATGAAGATTTTATAAGGGTATATGTGTTATGTTTGTTGAAAACACGGTTAGAGACGCAAAAGTTGTTGCATGTATCATGTACACGTGACCTATTGGTTTCTGAAGGTATAAAAGGGCAAGTGCCCTATTGTAACACGTATCTTCCTTTCTTACTCAATCAAAAAAAATACGTAAATTTTTCTTTTGCCATGGAAGCACGGTAGAATTATAGACTTTGTTTCTATACACAGTAATGGACACATGCATGTATGACTTTCTATCAACATATATGATATTGTAGCAAATAATATACATATTTTAAAAATTGGAAGGTCTATACTATAAGCACCATAGATTATTAGCAATCTACACCTCCAGAGAATCATGTGAATCCATGTAATTCATGACTTGCATGAATATCAGGCAAAGTAGTGTATATGTAAAAAAATGCGTAATACTAATTGTTGCTTCAGATGATTCAAACACATATGCATCACTACATCACTACCTTGCAAATGGCGACAATGGATGCAGCTGAATCTGGTCCACTCTACAATATAATGAAGTGAAGTGTGCTCATAAATAGGCATGTATATAGAAAATTTCTATTTGTCGGATGCTTGGTATCACGATAATTTATTGCTGTTTGTCATAACTCTAACATGCTAAAAAATCAAGCGGAACATTCAACGAATTTAAAGATAGATTTTACTTGCATGCGGACTTGCAGAACGAATGATGAACACGATAACATCGGACAGATAAATCGCTATGCTTTCCGTCTGCTATAGGTTTTCCAGTGGGCAGCGTACCAATTAGGACAACAACACGATCTACTTCGACCACCATTCGTACACCTCATCCTATGCTGCATCCACCATTATCATCGTTAGATTGCAATCTGGTCAGAACTTGAAGCCAAGAAGAGTAGTTAGAGGATGGTTTTGATAGTTGGCCTTTTTTGTATTAGAGACATGAAGTGTAATTTGAAGCTTTTGGATGGAGAGAGATGTGGTTATCCTAACAAACATGAAGACCTATTGCCGCTTGGGTTGCTCATCATCCCTTGCAGCCCCTGGCTTTGGCTCCTTTATGTTTCGCCTATGGTCATGCGGATGGGAGAGTGCACTTAATGGTCACGGGGATGTCCTTTCGTGAGAAAATCTTCCGCGACCAGCCATAGAAGAGAAGAACTGAAGGAGATGTTTTGCCTTGCTATTTTTTGAGGGAGAGGTGTTTTTCCTTCTTGCGTGAGCGTTTTTCCCTTTCTCACTCGGCAGAAGAATTTCTTTAGGTACTTCTAATGGACAATCAATTGGATATGTTTTTTCTTTTCACCGGTGGAGTTTTTATGGAAGGATGCTATCCTTCTAACCAACTGATTGATGCTTTCCTTCTTTTGTCAAACCAATATTAGGTGCCAGATGTTTTCTTTGGACGGGACGATCTATGTGTTACGTATAAGTTTGAGAAGACAGGGTCGAGCAAGAGACGTTCTTTCTTGCATGGATTTTTTTCCTTTTTCGATCGGGGAGATAATTTATTAGCCGAATTTGAAGGATCATCAAACGATTTTTTTTCTTTTCTTCGATGTAGTTTTTATGGAAAGGAGTCTATCACGTTGATGCTTTCCTTCTGTTTCGCCAACATTAAACGTGTAAAATCCAATCTGTTATTTCTTTCCTTTTCATCTGTTCAGTTTATATGGAAGGAATATCCATTTTTTGAAAAGGAAGGAGACTATCCTTAAAAAAGGAACCGTCGATGCTTTCCATATTTTTTTCACCAACATTAAAGTTGAACTTATCAGACACAATCTGCTATTTTTAACGTTTTTTAAGGAATCAAGGATGCTTTCCTTATTTTTATTTCACCAACATTGCAGGTGCCCATCTAAAAAAATGTTGGACGTGTCAGAATTTTTTTTATGGGCCGTATGTTTTACGTAAGTTCTTCTCTTATCTTAGACGTAAATTATATAATCCAACGGTGTAATTAATTTTGATGATGTGGGTTAATGAGAAGGCTTTAATGGTGCCTCCAATTAGTAAATATAAGATATAAGATATAAGATGTTTGCTCACAGCGACGGTGTCGGGACGGCACGGCGACGGCGGCGACGACGGTGAGGTGCGGCCTTGGGCGGGCGGGTCGGCGACGGGCAGGGGGGGCGGCGTCGTGGGGCACGGGCGGCCAGCGACGGGCAGGGGCGGGCAGCGACGGGCAGGTGCCGGCGGCGTCGAGGCACGGGCGCTGGGGGGGGCGCGGCGGCGGCGTCGGGCGGAGCGGGACTACGTGGGGACGGCGCTGGGCGGCGACGGCGGCGGCGGCGGCGGAGACAGATGGGCAGCCTCGCGGCGTCGGACGGCGGGAAGAACGAACTGAACCAAATTTTCACGAGTGCTGCTTATATAGGCGGAGCATTGGTACCGGTTCGTGGCACCAGCCGGGACCAATGCCCCCCTTTAGTCCCGGTTGGTGCCTCCAACCGGGACCAAAGGCCTCTTTTCGGCAGCCCAAAGGGCGGGAAGCAGAGGCCTTTGTTCCCGGTTGGTAGCACCAACCGGGACTAAAGGGTGCATTGGTACCGGTTCGTGGCACCAACCAGTACCAATGCCCACCCTTTAGTCCCAGTTGGTGCCACCAACCAGGACCAAAGGCCATGTGCTGCCTGCGTCGCGGCACGAAAGTTTAGTCCCACCTCGCTAGCTGAGGAAGCTATAGAGTGGTTTATAAGCCCCACTCCCGCTGCCCACTCAAGCTCCCCTCAAATGCAGGCTTTCGGGCCTAAACACACTATATCTGCCTGTGGGCCTGCTAGGCCTTCTGCAGTCCTGAATCCTGGCCGAACTAGCTGCGTTTCTTAGTCGTATTCACGCCGTGGTGGCCTAGTAGGTGGCATTTTTTATTTTTTCCCAGTTTTTTTGTTTTCTTTGTTGCTTCATTTTTTTATTTTGTAATAGTTTATTTTATTTTGTTTTATTTTTGTTTCTACATATTTATTTTATAAAAGTATTTTATTTTGTTTCTACATATTTACTTTATAAAAGTTTATTTTATTTTATTTTATTTTGTTTCTACTTATTTATAAAAGTTTATTTTGTTTATAGTTATTTATTTTATTTTATTTTTTGCTGTTTGTACTTATTTTATGAAAATTCTTTTTGCTTTTAATGTTTTTCACAGAAAATACATTGATAATTCTTTCTACTTATTTATAAAAGTTTATTATGTTTCTACTTGTATATTTTATTAGAGTTTATTTTATTTTATTTGGTTTCTACTTACGTTATCAATTTTCAACCCTTTCACCCACATAGCATGTGCTAAAAAGTTGAGAGGGTTATTTTTCATGCATTTACTGATTATTTTAAGCTATAAGACCCTGAAATTGAAATGCATTTCAAATGAACTCTGAAAAGGTTGGAAGTTGGCAGTGTGCTTGAGACCAAGAATATCCGTGTCTGCATATTATAGTCTCCCCTCCAAGCGTGCCTTTTCCAGTCAGTCTCCCCTCATAACGCGATTTAGGGAGACCTATCTTCTTAAGGTCAGGAATGAAGTGAACACAAAACCCAATGACATCCTCTGTTTTATGGCCCATGGAGATGCTTCCTTCTGGCCTAGCGCGGTTACGGACATATTTCTTTAGGATTCCCATGAACCTCTCAAAGGGGTACATATTTTGTAGAAATACGAGACCCAGAATGACAATCTCGTCAACTAGATGAACTAGGACGTGCGTCATAATATTGAAGAAGGATGGTGGGAACACCAGCTGGAAACTGACAATACATTGTACCACATCACTCCTTAGCCTTGGTATGATTTCTAGATCGATCACCTTCTGAGAGATTCCGTTGAGGAATGCACATAGCTTCACAACGGCTAATCAGACGTTTTCCGGTAGAAGCCCCCTCAATGCAACCGGAAGCAGTTGCGTCATAATCACGTGGCAGTCATGAGACTTTAGGTTCTGAAACTTTTTCTTTGTCATATTTATTATTCCCTTTATATTCGACGAGAAGCCAGTCGGGACCTTCATACTAAGCAGGCATTCAAAGAAGATTTCCTTCTCTTCTTTGGTAAGAGTGTAGCTGGCAGGACCTTCGTACTGCTTTGGAGGCATGCCGTCTTTTTCGTGCAAACGTTGCAGGTCCTCCCGTGCCTCAGCTGTATCTTTTGTCTTCCCATACACGCCCAAGAGGCCTAGAAGGTTCACGCAAAGGTTCTTCGTCACGTGCATCACATCGATCGAAGAGCAGACCTCTAGGTCTTTCCAGTAGGGTAGGTCCCAAAATATAGATTTCTTCTTCCACATGGGTGCGTGTCCCCAGCGTCACTCGGAACAGCTAGTCCGCCGGGACCCTTTCCAAAGATTACGTGTAAATCATTGACCATAGCAAGTACGTGATCACCGGTACGCATGGCGGGCTTCTTCCGGTGACCTGCCTCGCCTTTGAAATGCTTGCCTTTCGTTCGACATTGATGGTTGGTCGGAAGAAATCGACGATGGCCCAGGTACACATTCTTCCTGCAGCTTCCCAGGTATATACTTTCGATGTCAGCTAAACAGTGCGTGCATGCGTGGTATCCCTTGTTTGTCTGTCTTGAAAGGTTACTGAGAGCGGGCCAACCGTTGATGGTTACAAACAGCAACACGTGCAGGTTAAATTCCTCCTGTTTGTGCTCATCCCACGCACATACACTGTTTCCATTCCATAGCAGTAAAATTTCTTCAACTAATGGCCTTAGGTACACATCAATGTCGTTGCCGGGTTGCTTAGGGCCTTGGATGAGAACTGGCATCACAATGAACTTCTGCTTCATGCACATCCTAGGAGGAAGGTTATACATACATAGAGTCATGGGCCAGGTGTTGTGATTGCTGCTCTGCTCCCCGAAAGGATTAATGCCATCCGCGCTTAAACCAAACCATACGTTCCTTGGGTCACTTGCAAACTCAGCCCAGTACGCTCTCTCGATTTTTCTCCACTGCGACCTGTCAGCGGGTGCTCTCAACTTCCCGTCTTTCTTACGGTCCTCATTGTGCCATCGCATCAACTTGGCATGCTCTTTGTTTCTGAACAGTCGTTTCAACCGTGGTATTATAGGAGTATACCACATCACCTTCGCAGGAACTCTCTTCCTGCGGGGCTCGCTGTCAACATCACCAGGGTCATCTCGTCTGATCTTATACCGCAATGCACCGCATACCGGGCATGCGTTCAAATCCTCGTACGCACCGCGGTAGAGGATGCAGTCGCTAGGGCATGCATGTATCTTCTGCACCTCCAATCCTAGAGGGTATACGACCTTCTTTGCTGCGTACGTACTGTCGGGCAATTCATTATACTTTGGAAGCTTCTTCTTCAATATTTTCAGTAGCTTCTCAAATCCATTGTCAAGCACAGCATTCTGTGCCTTCCACTGCACCAATTCCAGTACAGTACCCAGCTTTGTGTTGCCATCTTCACAATTGGGGTACAACTTTTTCTTGTGATTGTCGGTGTCAAAACCGGCGGATCGCGAGTAGGGGGTCCCGAACTGTGCGTCTAGGCGGATGGTAACAGGAGACAAGGGATACGATGTTTTTACCCAGGTTCGGGCCCTCTCGATGGAGGTAAAATCCTACTCCTGCTTGATTAATATTGATGATATGGGTAGTACAAGAGTAGATCTACCACGAGATCAGAGAGGCTAAACCCTAGAAGCTAGCCTATGGTATGATTGTTGTTCGTTCTACGGACTAAAACCCTCCGATTTATATAGGCACCGAAGAGGGTTAGGGTTACACAGAGTCGGTTACAATGGTAGGAGATCTACATATCCGTATCGCCAAGCTTGCCTTCCACGCCAATGAAAGTCCCATCCGGACACGGGACGAAGTCTTCAATCTTGTATCTTCATGGTCCCGGAGTCCGACCAAAGGCTATAGTCCGTCTATCCGGACACCCCCTAATCCGGGACTCCCTCAGTAGCCCCCGAACCAGGCTTCAATGACGATGAGTCCGGCGCGTAGATTGTCTTCGGTATTGCAAGGCGGGTTCTTCTCCAAATCCTGTGTACTTGTTGAATAGTGTCCGACTTCTTGTAAATATCGCGTTCCTTGGCTTCCACGCCCAATAATGGCCATCTTCCACGTGTTGACGAATGCGAAAAGCCACTGTATTTTTACATTTACCCCCCTAGCTGCGCAAATGGGCTGCCTATATAAGAGACGAGGATCTAGATCCGAATCACACCATCTTCCCTTCGCGAGCTTTCATCGGAGCGCATCTGACAGAAACCCATTCCATCATGGACAGTCGACGCGGCTCCTCTTCTCGCCCTCCCAGTCCTCAGCCTGGAGATTGGGAGAGATGCTCCGTCCCGCACAGCGAGCTAGTGACGCTCCAAACCAAGGGATTTCTTCCCCCAGCCTTCATGGTTCCGGTTCGAGCCGGACTCGCCACCTATAAGGGCGGAAAACAAGCGGAGAGCGTCCCCAGTCCCTCCCAAGGAGAGAGGGTATGCCTTGTCCCTTATTTGATAAGAGGGCTCGGATTTCCAATTCATCCGTTTCTCCGGGGGCTCCTGGAGTTCTATGGCCTCCAGTTGCACAACCTTACGCCTGCCTCCATTCTGCATATTGCGGGCTTCGTGGCCCTTTGTGAGCTGTTTTTGGACATCGAGGCTCATTTCACGCTGTGGAAGAGGTTGTTCTGCCTCGTACCTCGTTCTCAGGAGGGGTCGATATATCAAGTGGGCGGAGCCGAACTATGGCGCATTGCCAGGACCGGATATCTATCCGGAACCCCGAAGAAGGCGTCCGAAGACTGGCCTTCGGAATGGTTTTATATAGAAGATGTCCCATTGCCGGACCCTGTTCGGATCGGCCTCCCGGAGTTCAGTAATGCTCCTTTGAAGAAACGACTAGGCTGGCGTCCACGGAGCCCTCAGAGGAAAAATGACAGGGACGTCCTTTACCTGATGAGCCGAATAAGGTTGTTGGCTCATTCTGGACTGGCCATGATCGTGGTCATGGCCACATGCATTATGTTGGGGAACGTAGCAGAAATTCAAAATTTTCTACTCATCACCAAGATCAATCTATGGAGTAATCTAGCAACGAGGGGAAGGAGAGTGCATCTACATACCCTTGTAGATCGCTAAGCGGAAGCGTTCAAGAGAACGGGGTTGAAGGAGTCGTACTCGTCGTGATCCGAATCACCGGAGATCCTAGTGCCGAACGGACGGCACCTCCGCGTTCAACACACGTACGGAACGGTGACGTCTCCCTTGCCTTGATCCAGCAAGGAGAGAGGGAGAGGTTGGGGAAGACTCCGTCCAGCAGCAGCACGACGGCGTGGTGGTGGTGGAGGAGCGCGGTACTCCAGCAGGGCTTCGCCAAGCACTACGAGAGACGAGGAGGGAGAGAGGTAGGGCTGCGCCAAGAGGGAGATGTTCTCGTGTGTTAGGCAGCCCCAAAACCTCCACTATATATAGGGGAAAGGGAGGAGGCGCCTAGGGTTTGCCCTAGGGGGCAGCGCCAGGCAGATGGGATCTCCCCTTGGGTGACTTGGCCCCAAGCCGGAGGTGGGAACCCTAGATGGGGCGCCCAAACCCCTGGTCACGTGAGAATAGGTGAGGGGGGCGCACAGCCCCTTAGTGGGCTGGTTTGCCCCCTTCCCTTGGCCCATGAAGCCCCCCAACACTTGTCGGGGCTCCCAAAACACCTTTCGGTCATGCTGGTCATCACCCGGTGCCTCCGGAACACTTCCGGACTCCAAAACCCTTCGTCCAATATATCAATCTTTACCTCCGGACCATTCCGGAACTCCTCGTGACGTCCGGGACTCCGAACAACATTCGGTAACCACGTATATCTATTCCCTATAACCCTAGCGTCACCGAACCTTAAGTGTGTAGACCCTACGGGTTCGGGAACCATGCGAACATGACCGAGACGTTCTCGGTCAATAACCAACAGCGGGATCTGGATACCCATGTTGGCTCCCACATGTTCCACGATGATCTCATCGGATGAACCACGATGTCGAGGATTCAATCAATCCCGTATTCAATTCCCTTTGTCTAGCGGTATTGTACCTGCCCGAGATTCGATCATCGGTATCCCGATACCTTGTTCAATCTCGTTACTGGCAAGTCTCTTTACTCGTTCCGTAACACATCATCCCGTACTCAACCCCTTGCTCACATTGTGCACATTATGATGATGTCCTACCGAGTGGGCCCAGAGATACCTCTCCATCAACCGGAGTGACAAATCCCAGTCTCGATTTGTGCCAACCCAACAGACACTTTCGGAGATACCTGTAATGCACCTTTATAGCCACCCAGTTACGTTGTGACGTTTGGTACACCCAAAGCATTCCTACGGTATCCGGGAGTTGCACAATCTCATGGTCTAAGGAAATGATACTTGACATTAGAAAAGCTTTAGCATACGAACTACGATCTTTGTGCTAGGCTTAGGATTGGGTCTTGTCCATCACATCATTCTGCTAATGATGTGATCCCGTTATCAACGACATCCAATGTCCATGGTCAGGAAACTGTAACCATCTATTGATCAACGAGCTAGTCAACTAGAGGCTTACTAGGGACATGGTGTTCTCTATGTACCCACACATGTATCTGAGTTTCCTATCAATACAATTATAGCATGGATAATAAATGATTATCATGAACGAGGAAATATAATAATAACTAATTTATTATTGACTCTAGGGCATATTTCCAACACATTATGCGGGGGGTGCAGCCGCTCTAGTATAGAGGCCACCCCATGTGGGATTTCAACGGGGAGGATGATGCCACCCGCCATGGCCGTAAGGGGCCGGGATCGGTCGCCGATCTGACGAAGATCTTGTCCGTATTGTACAAGGGAGAAGAGGAGGAATTTCTTCGCGTCAATCCACAAGACGGATTTTCTATGAACAATCCTCCAAGCTGGGTAAGTGGACATTTCTTTTTGCCCATCCGATCCATATTCCCATAGTCAAGTATCTCATTTTTGTGATTTCGACGCAGGAACTGTGCCAGGCTATAAAGGACATAAACAGCCTGCCTCCACAACCCGAACATCCGGAATGGTTCCTCGATCCGGCCTCCCAAGAGGATCCGGACATATCGGTGGAGCTGATTGATGGGGTATTTCACCAGCTGAGCATTGATAATGCCCTGGTTGCCATTACGGCCGATTACCCCGGAATACTTCCAGCCTCGCAGGTAACTGAGACCGAAGCCCCAATACTTTGAGAATGATTCATCCGTGCTTATTTTTTATCACCGTATACCAACGGTGTTTTGCAGGGGGAGCCCTTGAGGCGGAAGGCTGAGCCTGCGGCGGCTAGCCAACAAGGGGCAGCACGGCCCAGCAGGCTAAAAAGAAGTGCGGTCCGGATTGAAGCGCCGGCGCAACGGTATGGCGTGTCACCTTATTCCCAGGTTTTATTCCGGAAGGCATACTAACGCTCGTGCTCTCTTCAGGAAAAAGAGCGCTCGCCGGACTATATCCGGAGAGGTTACCTATCGAGCCTCCACCAGCCAGGCTTCAAAGCCAGGCCCAGAAGCGGAGGCGAACACGAGGCGTGCGTCGGATGCTCCTCCGACAGAGGATGCCGACAGATTGTCCGCCACCAACTCCGAGGTGGAGAGTGCCATGAATCACAGGCGCCGCCGGACAATTCTTCGTGACACATGTTTCTCCCAAGAGGCGTTGAACGCCTTCAATTCGGGAGATGCGCACCTCCGTGCCGCTCAAGATGGTCTAGCCAGAGCCACGGAGCAGTATGTAAAAGACATACGAGTGAGGAAATTTAACAGTTATATATGCCAGTAGCCCCCGAGACTTGAAATAGTTAGAATAACTGATTTAAGGATCATTTATTGTGCAGGATCTTACAGAAAAGAATACCCAACTGTCCCAGGAGCTTGAAGAGTGCAAAGCCCAACTTGAGGCCGCACAAGCCGCGACAGGGGAAGCCAAAGAGACCCCCTCTGGTAACATATGCTTTTAAAAGATAAGTATGTTGTGAAGTGCGGCGTGTATATAGATATGATAATAACATTGCAGATGGCGCCGGGGTAGATCCGGACAAGCAACAACTCTTGTGCCGGTTAAAGGCCGGCGAGAACGTGCTTATGAGGGTGAGGCAGGAGAAAAATAATCTCCAAGATGCCAACACCCAGCTGGGTGAGGAACTAAAAGATATTCGTGCCTAGCTGTCTGACTCCGTTAGGGAGAATCGGCGGCTTTGACGCGGCATTTTTAGTAAGTACTTAAACGAACTTTGAAAAAAAGAGTTCGTCGAGGAAGTCAACTAACAGAGTCATGTCTGTAGGTATGATCACATGCCGTCCTACAGAGGAAATGCCCGGTTCTACGGGTGACCTTCTTCCCGAGCTCTTACAACTACATTGAACGAGTTCGGCAGGTGATGAAAGGCGTCGCCCAGGCCTTGTGGCCATCTGTCTCCCTGCCTGAAGGCCTTGGGGAGCTTGCAGAGAGGCTCCATGGAGCGCGGCGGCGCTTCCGATTATGGAAGATATCGGCCTGCCGTCAAGGCGCCAGGGAGGCCTGGGCCAAGGTGAAGACGCGGTACACGAAGGCTGACCCAAACCACATGGCCGAGGTCGGACCCGTGGGGCCTGATGGGAAGGAGATCCCTGTGAGCTTAGTGTACGGCCAGGTAGAATTGGCCGCAAAGTATTCCCAGCAGGACTGTAGACTAGACAACCTGTTAGATGGCACTGAAGAGGAATACAATCAGTCAAATTGACTATGTAATTTAAGGTGACATGTAAAATGCCTTCTAGCCGGATTGTAGATCGTTTGTCATAGCAGACCTTTTCGCTTCAACCTCGGGACCCAATAGTCTGGAGTGTGTCCGAATACCCTCGCAGTTATATAAAAACCTGGGCATGCGTGGAGACCAGGCGTAGGGGTCATTAGTGCTTTATCAGACAAGTGCCCAACTAGTCATGTTATATTACATGGTTAGTAAGAAACATCTTCCAGGGAGAATAGTTCCGTTAGGGGTTCCTTTCCCTGGGAGGCATGCCCTAAAGTGCATGTCCGGACTGCGAAAAAAGCAGAAAAACATCTTGGGGTAGATAAATAAATAGGTAAGAAATCTTCTTTTAGTTCACCGACCGAATATTCTCTTAAGAACGCTAGCTTTCGGCTTCACCCAGTCTGAGGTGCACATCCGGCTGACCCGGCAGTAACAATCACAGAGGTGCTCCCTTTACCACCTATCCGAACAATCGGGAACGTAGGGGTAAGCACAGGAGCCAGGCAACCCAGCTTGGCCAAAACTTAAGTCATATCGATGCATATAATTGTGAATAAAAGGTACATGCGGAAGTGTGACACATGTATTGGGCATGAAGCCCTTATAATTAAGCTTCGTGAAAGAAGCCCTAGGTACAATGAGCGGATAGCGCGTCAAGTGTAAAAGCGAACAATGCGCTAACGAGCCTTCAAAGGCTGGAAAGAAAAAGGAGGGAGAAGGAGAAAAATAGAAGACAACTAAAATGTGAAATATGGACAGAAGAAGGAGACGAACTCAGAATCCGGCGCTAGGCATAGAATCTTCGGAGACGGGTTGCGTTCCATGGGTTCGGCTCGAGTCGGTTATCCGACGCATCTCGCAGACGGTACGCTCCACCGGTCAGGACTTGGTCGATGATAAAGGGACCTTCCCATTTGGGCTTTAGTTTGTCCTTTTTCTTGTCCGGCAGGCGTAGAACTAGCTCGCCAACATTGTAAGTTTTGGCCCATACTTCTCTGCTTTGATATCTTCGAGCCTGCTGTTGATAGAATGCGGAACGGGATTTTGCTACGTCACGCTCCTCCTCCAAGGCATCCAAACTGTCCTGCCGATCGATCTCAGGTTCTCTTTCTTCGTACATGCGCACGCGAGGTGAGTCATGAATTATGTCGCAGGGCAGAACTGCCTCTGTGCCGTATACCATAAAGAATGGTGTGAATCCGGTCGTGCGATTCGGAGTGGTCCGCAGCCCCCAGAGTACGGAGTCGAGCTCCTCTACCCAATGCGTGTTAGATTCCTTGAGGGACCGCACTAATCTGGGTTTGATGCCGCTCATAATTAGACCATTTGCTCGCTCAACTTGACCGTTAGTTTGAGGGTGATAGACTGAAGCGTAGTCGAGCTTAATGCCCATGTTTTTGCACCAGAGTTTGACCTCGTCGGCCGTAAAGTTCGTGTCGTTATCAGTCATGATGCTGTGGGGGACACCGTAATGGTGTACGACGCTCGATATGAAGTCTATCACCAGTCCGGATTCGGCCGTCTTGACAGGCTTGGCCTCTATCCATTTGGTGAATTTATCCACCATGACCAGTAGGTATTTTTGCTTGTGGGTTCCCCCTTTAAGGGGTCCGACCATGTCAAGCCCCTAGACCGCGAAGGGCCAGGTGATGGGTATAGTTTTGAGGGTGGTGGGTGGCATGTAGCTTAGATTAGCAAAGAGCTGGCATCCGACGCATCGTTGGACTAAGTCCCGAGCATCTGCCCGGGCCGTCGGCCAATAAAATCCTGTACGGAAGGCCTTGCCTACAAGGGCCCGGGCTGCGGCATGGTGCCTGCCGAGTCCGGCATGAATTTCAGCCAGAAGATTCCGCCCTTCCTCTTCGGAGATACACCTTTGAAGGACTCCGGTTGTGCTTTTCTTATAAAGCTGTCCCTCTTGGACTTTATAGCCTTTAGATCGCCGCACTATGAAGCGGGCCTCGTTTTGGTCCTCGGGAAGTTCCTGCCTGGTTAGGTAGGCTAGGAATGGTTCTGTCCACGGGGCAATGACTGCCATTATTACGTGGGCTGAGGGTTTTATTTCGTTGGTAGAACCACCAACTGTGTCGGAATGTTCGGTGTGGGGCAGTGCGGTTGGGTCCGGGTTGTTATTTCCAGACTCTCCCTCCCATAATACGGATGGCTTGAACAGCCTCTCTAGGAAGATGTTGGGGGGGGACAGCATCGCGCTTTGTGCCGATGCGTGCCAACACGTCGGCTGCCTGGTTGTTATCCCGGGCTATATGGTGAAATTTGAGCCCCTCAAACCGAGCTGACATTTTTAGGACGACATTGCGATAAGCTGCCATTTTCGGATCCTTGGCATCAAAGTCTCCATTTATTTGGGATATCGCGAGGTTCGAATCCCCGCGCACCTCTATGCGTTGAATGCCCATGGAGACTGCCATCCGGAGACCATGTAGAAGGGCCTCAGATTCGCCGCGTTGTTGGAGTCCATACACATTATCTGGAGTACGATTGAACTTGTATCTCGGTTGGGGACGCGAACGACGCCAGCTCCCGCACCAGCCAACATTTTGGAGCCGTCAAGTGCATTATCCTGTTGAATATGCGCCGCACTTTTAGGGAGTTCGCTTCGTCCATTCGGCGATTTAAGTCGGCCAAAACTTGCGACTTAATAGCTCGCCGTGGCTTATAGGTTATATCGAATGGGAGGAGCTCAATGGCCCATTTGGCAATCCGGCCCGTCACCTCGCGGTTGTTTATAATGTCGTTAAGAGGTACTTCGGAGGCTACTGTTATCGAACACTTTTGAAAGTAGTGTCGCAGCTTCCGGGATTCCATAAACACCACGTACGCTATCTTTTGATAATGCGGGTACCGTGAATTGCATGGAGTTAGGACACTGGACACATAGTAAACTGGTTTTCGAAGGGGGAACTTGTGTCCGTCTGCCTCGCTCGACAACGAGCACCGCGCTTACAACTTGATGAGTTGCCGCGATATATAATAGCATTGGTTCGCCCATGTTGGGCGCGCCAGGACCGGGTTTGTTGCCAATATGGATTTTATTTCTCGAGTCCGGCCGTGGCGGCATCCGCCCACCAAGTGTTCAAAAGGCCGGAGGAGGCGATAAAGGGTAATGCCTTTTCTCCCAAACGGGAGATAAAGCGGCTTAGAGCCGCCACGCATCCAGTCAATTTTTGTATTTGTTTGAGGTCTTTTGGGATATCCAATTGTGACAGAGCTCGGATCTTGGCTGGGTTTGCTTCAATTCCTCTACCGGATACAATGAAGCCCAAGAGCTTTCCAGCTGGTACGCCGAAAACGCATTTTTCCGGGTTGAGCTTGATGTCATATGTTCGGAGATTATCGAATGTGAGCCTCAAGTCGTCTACTAGAGTTTCTACATGCTTGCTTTTGACGACCACATCGTCTACGTATGCCTCCACTATTTTGCCGATCTGGTTTGCCACACATGTTTGAATCATGCGCTGATATGTTGCGCCGGCATTTTTGAGCCCGAAGGGCATTGTGTTGAAGCAGAATGGGCCGTATGGAGTGATGAATGCTGTTGCGGCTTGGTCAGGCTCTGCCATCTTAATTTGGTTGTAGCCGGAGTATGCGTCGAGGAAGCACAATGAATCATGTCCTGCGGTGGCGTCGATAATTTGATCGATGCGGAGGAGGGGGGAGGGATCCTTTGGGCAAGCCTTGTTGATGTCCTTGAAATCGACGCATAGGCGCCAGGATTTGTCCTTCTTTGGTACCATCACCAGGTTTGCTAGCCAGTCCGTATGTTTTATATCTCTGATGAATCCGGCCTCCAATAGTTTGGCTAGCTCCTCTTCCATGACCTGTCTCTTGGGTTCGGAGAAACGCCGTAGAGCCTGTTTGACTGGCTTGAACCCTTTTAGGATGTTTAGGCTGTGCTCGGCCAGCCGGCGTGGGATTCCTGGCATGTCTGAAGGGTGCCAGGCAAAAATGTCCCAATTTTCGCATAGGAATTCTCTTAGTGCGGCGTCTACATCGGGATTTAATTGTGCCCCGATGGAGGCCATTTTTCTAGGGTCCGTTGGATGGACTTGGAATTTGACTATTTCGTCCGCTGGTTTGAAGGAAGTGGACTTGGATCTCTTATCGAGTATCACATCGTCCCTATTCACCGTGGAGCACAGCGCAGTGAGTTCCTCAGCCGCTAGGGCTTCGGATAGTGCCTCAAGGGCCAGTGCGGCTGTCTTATTTTCGGCACGGAATGCTATGTCCGGGTCACTAGCAAGAGTGATGATTCCGTTGGGCCCGGGCATTTTGAGCTTCATGTACCCATAATGGGGTATAGCTTGAAAATTGTGAATGCCTCTCGCCCTAATAGAGCGTGGTATCCGCTGCTGAACGGGCCACTTGGAACATGACTTCTCGGACCTGTAATTATCCGGCGTGCGAACACCACATCCAAAGTGTGATTTTTCCTGTACAACGGCTTCCCGATCGGGATTATTCCTCTAAAGGTTGTGCTGCTTCACTCAATCCGGCTCCAGTCTATTTCCATTTTTCGGAGGGTTTCCTCGTAAATGAGGTTCAATCCGCTTCCACCGTCCATGAGTACCTTGGTAAGGCGAAAGCCGTCCATTATCGGACTGAGGACCAATGCGGCTGGTGCTCGGGCTGTTCATAATTTAAGTTCGTCACTTGCATTAAAGGTAATAGCCGTGTCACTCCATGGGTTTATTGTTGCTACTTGGTAGACTTCGGCAAGGCTACGTAGTGTTCGTTTCCGCATATTATTTGATGTGAAAGTCTCGAAGACTGTTAATACCGTACTGGTATCCCTGGGATGGTGCTCTAGAGCTAGAAGCTTTTCGCTACTTTTGGCCACCTGCCGTAGTATCCAACATGCTCTAAGGCTATGAGTTGGAGTGGCACCCTCTGTACTATGAATTTTACAGGGTCCATTGAGCCATCCCTCTAGTACGGTTCCATGCCCTATAGAGGGTTTTTGCTTTTTGGCATTTAACCCAGGTGCCTGGCGATGGTAGACTCTTTTATTTCGGACTGGGGTTGTGTTCAAGGCCGGATTGTCCCAAAATCTTGCTTCGGTTTTCCAGGCGCTTTCCATCGCACAGTACGTTCGTACTATGGACGCCAAGTCGGCAAAGCGTGTAATGTCACGACGACTTATAGCGTTGAGGATCCCGTTGTTCGTGCAATTGTTGGAGAAGAATGAGATTGCGTCCTCCTCGCGGCAGTCCTTTATATTGTCCATAACCAGGAGGAATCTGGCCCAGTAATGGTGTACTGTTTCTGCGGGCTCTTGCCGAATTTGAGATAGGTCGCTTATGTTTGGGTGGGCGGGTGGAATTAAATCCGGAACCGCGCCCAATCTGAGACTTAAGGGCCAAGGAGCTTCCGAACTTGGAAGCTTGGATTCTTGGATGTTGTCCAATGAATCTAGCCTCTGCCTCACTTTAGGTTCAGGGCTTGAGGACGCCCTCTCCTCCGCTGGAATCCGCATGGAGGGATTGGGAACCGGACGTAGCTAGTCCTTAAGATAGAAGAAGGGTCGCCAGATTGTTCCTCTACCACAGCAACGTGGTGGGTAACCTGGGGAGAGTTAATCTCTCTCAGATCGGGTTTAGGCACAATCTGATCATAGTCTATAGCGACTCCCAGGGCAGCGATGCTATCCAAGAGCTCATTTAAGGAAGAGAGCTCCATCGATCTAACTGCTCGGCGAGCCCGAAGTTAACGAAGATTGCTTTCGGCGACCCGAGAAGTCATCGTCGGCGCTGGCGCCGTAACAGCGGTCATAAGAAAACCGCTTAGCAGGAGAGTTTGGCCGACAGCCAAAGCTTATTTAGCAACAGTGCCGCCTTTAAAGACGGGATGAGGCATCCTTCCCGACGGCGACATTTACACAGAGGAACTCTCAATGAAAGCACCAATGTCGGTGTCAAACCGCGGATCTCGGTAGGGGGTCCCAAACTGTGCGCCTAGGCGGATGGTAACAGGAGACAAGGGACACGGTGTTTTTACCAGGTTCGGGCCCTCTCGATGGAGGTAAAATCCTACCCTGCTTGATTAATATTGATGATATGGGTAGTACAAGAGTATATCTACCATGAGATCAGAGAGGCTAAACCCTAGAAGCTAGCCTATGGTATGATTGTTGTTCGTTCTACGGACTAAAACCCTCTGGTTTATATAGGCACCGAAGAGGGTTAGGGTTACACAGAGTCTGTTACAATGGTAGGATATCTACATATCCGTATCGCCAAGCTTGCCTTCCATGCCTAGGAAAGTCCCATCAGGACACGGGACGAAGTCTTCAATCTTGTATCTTCATAGTCCAGGAGTCCGGCCAAAGGCTATAGTCCGGCTATCCGGACACCCCCTAATCCGGGACTCCCTGAGTGATCCTCTAACATGTGATCGAACTTCAGCTTCTCCTTTTGACTTTCGCATTGCGTGCTTGCACTGACAATGACCCGGCGGAGATCATCATCGGGCACATCGTCTGGTTCCTCTTGATCTTCAACAGCTTCCCCCGTTGCAGCATCATCGAGCACATAATTTGGTTCCTCTTGATCTTCAGCAGCTCCCCCCCCCATTGCAGCATCACCGTATTCAGGGGGCACATAGTTGTCATCGTCCTCTTCTTCTTCGCCGTCTTCCATCATAACCCCTATTTCTCCGTGCCTTGTCCAAACATTATAGTGTGGCATGAAACCCTTGTAAAGCAGCTGGTGTGGAGGATTTTCTGGTCAGAGTAACACTTCGCATTCCCACATTTAGTGCATGGACAACACATAAAACCATTCTGCTTGTTTGCCTCAGCCACTTCGAGAAAAATATGCAAGCCCTTAATGTACTCGGAGGTGTGTCTGTCACCGTACATCCATTGTCGGTTCATCTGCGTGCATTACATATAATTATGTCTGTCAAAATTAAGAAAATCAGACAAATATCTATCTAAAGTAAGAAAATCAGACAAGTATCAGAAAGAAGATAAGAACAAGAGGCTCACGACGGTGGTGTCGGCGACGAGATCGGCGCGGGCGATCAACGGTGGCGAAAACGGGGACGGGGCGTGACGGACCCCTAAATCTAGACAAATCTCGAAAAAACTGGAGCTCCAAGGTCGAGCTTCGAGAGGAGAAAGCTTAACTAGTGTGGCTCGGGCATTTCATCGAACACCTCATGTGCATAGGAGGTGAACTAGAGAACCCAAATGCCCTCTCCTCGCCGGATTGAAAAAACAGAGCACTGTGGAGTGCTCTGCCGTGGCGGTATATATAGGCAAATTATTTGTCCCGGTTCGTGGCGTGAACCGAGACTAAAGCTCCCCCTTATGTCCCGGTTCAAGCCACGAACCGGGACCAATGGTTGTGGGCCAGGAGCGAGGACCATTGGTCCCGGTTCGTGGCTTGAACAGGTACAAATGGTTCCAAACGAACCGGGATCAATGCCCAAGAAGCCCCGTCCGGCCCCCTGGGCTCACGAACCGGGTCTAATACCCCCCATGGGTCCCGGTTCTTGAAGAACCGGGACTAATGTGCTGGCCAAGCCCGAACGTTAGCCCTATTTTTCTACTAGTGCACGTGCGAAGATCTCCTTCGGATCGCGCGCTCGCCGGCGGCTCGTCTCAGACGGCCACGTCGCCTGCCAGTGGGCCGACTTCGAGCTCTGCGCCCACAAGAAATCGGCCCCAGCCTGACACGGTCGGCTCGGGATTGCCAACTCCCACGCGTGTGCGCGCCCAGACAGCGACGCCTGGTGGATCCTCTGCGGCGTGCAACTCCGCATAAGCTGACTCCACAAGTATAAGGACGACCACACGATGGGCTATAGAATCATGGCCCGGATCTGCTGTGCAAAGTGATTCAGGAACTGCCCCTGGATCCTCTGTGGAAGGCTCGCCCATGTCATCTCCTATGAAGAAATCTACTCCTGTTCAACCACAACCGGTTCCAACTTCACGCGTGATGACTCGCCTACAAAGAGGTATAAAAAACACAAAAGTTCGAACTGATGGCACCATAACCTATGGCATGTTGTGTGTTGCAGGAGAACCAGCTTGTATGGAAGATGCACTTGGAGACTCAAAGTGGAAAATGCAATGGATGAATAATACTCTGCACTCATGAAAAAACAAGACGTGGCATCTCGTACCAGAAAAACGAGGTAAAAATATTATTGACTATAAATGGGTGTGCATAGTCAGGAAAAAGGAAGATGGCTCCATTGACTGATATAAGACACGTCTAGTTGCAAAAGGTTTTAAACAACGTTATGGTTTAGATTATGAGGATACCTTCAGTCCAGTTGTTAAAGCTGCAACCATTAGGCTTGTGCTAGCTATTGATGTTTCCCGGGCATGGATCTTGAGACAACTAGATGTTCAGAACGCGTTTCAGCATGGTGTTCAGGAAGAAGAGGTTTATATGAGGCAACCACCTGGGTATGCAGATAAAAGGACACCTCACTATGTGTGTAAAGTTGACAAGGCTCTCTATGGTTTAAAACAGGCATCAAGGGCGTGGTACTCAAGATTGAGCTCTCAGCTGAGGTGTTTTGGTTTTGTTGCATCGAACGCTGACACATCACTCTTCATTTACAACAAGGCAAACACAATCATATTTGTTTTGATTTATGTTGATGATATTATAGTTGCTAGCTCTTCACAAGATGCTACTAATTCTCTCCTACATAATTTAATTTCAAAGTTTGCCATGAAAGATCTTGGTGATCTACACTTCTTCCTAGGCATTGAGGTTAAGAAGATTTCAGATGGCATAGTGCTAAGTCAGAACAAATGTGCTATTGAACTTCTAACTCGTATGGGAATAAAGGACTGTAAGCCTTCACCTACACCTCTCTCATCTTCAGAAAAACTTTCAGCTTTTTAACACTAGTAGAAAAGGGGGCAAAGGTCCAGGCCGGGTCAGCCCATTAGTCCCGGTTCAGTCCAGAACCGGGACCCATGTGGGCATTGGACCCGCTTCGTGAGCCTCGGGGGCCGGCCGGGCCACGTGGGCCAATGGTCCCAGTTCGTCTGGACCTTTTGGTCCCGCTTGGTTGGACAAACCGGGAACAATGGGCCTCGCTCCTGGCCCACCACGATTGGTCCCGGTTGCTGGCTTGAACCGGGACCAAGGGCTGCCCTTTAGTCCCGGTTCATGCCACCAACTGGGACCAATGAGGTGCCTATATATACCCCCTCACTTAAGAGCAGAGCACACTGCTATGTTTTTTCTGGCCGCCGAGGGGGAGAGGGCTTGGTGGTGCTCTAGCTCACCTCCTATCCACACAAGGTGTTCGATGGAATGCCCGAGCCACACTACTTAAGTTTTCTCCTCTCCAAGCTCGACCTCCAAACTCCATTTTCCTCAATATTTGTCTAGGTTTAGCGGTCCGTCACGCCCCGTCCCTGTCTTCACCGCCGTCGATCACGCACGCCGATCTCATCGCCGGCACCACCGTGGTGAGCCTCTTGTTCTTATCTTCTTTCTGAAAGGAAAAATATTCTTACTTGTATGTTTAGATAGATACTTATATTATTTTCTTTCTTTTATTATTGCATCTTATATAGTGCGATGGTTTTGGTATCTGCCCCCGTCGGCCCTCGTCCTGTCTATGATTCGGATGTGGTATATATTATCTTTTCATAACTATTGGTTCATTTATTGTTTATGACAGTTATGCCGACCAACATGACATTGATTTTATTTATCTAGGAGGTTGTTGAACCGGAAATTCCAACCGACCCTATTGTCGAGAGGTTAAATTTAGTTGAAGACGAAAACAATTTCTTGAAAGAAAAAATAAGAAAAATTGAGGAGGAGAAGATGATAATGGAGTTGCATGTTGCAGATGTCGTCGATGATCACAAGATCAAGATGGATGCAATGCGCTTGAAGATTAGAAAGATTAGAAGATATGCCATTCATACCGAGGCTTGGTATCATTATGCCGTTGGATCAGTTGTAACCTTGGTTGTGATTATGATCACATTTTGTTTTCGCATTGAAATATTTTACATAGTTTCAATGTACGGTTTAATTAATTTAGATGCTCTGCAGAGCTTTATGTTGTTAGATGAGAACTATGTATGCACTTTGGCTTTAATGTGATGATGAACTTCTATTAATTTGGTCACTTAATTATCTATTCATGATGTTCTGTAATGATTTTGACACACTTAATTATATATAATGCACGCAGATGAAGCGGCAATGGATGTACGGTGACAGACACACCTCCGAGTACATTAAGGCTTCCATGATTTTCTCGAAGTGGCTGAGGCAAACAAGCAAAATGGTTTTATGTGTTGTCCATGCCCTATATGTGGGAATACGAAGTCTTACTCTGACCGGAAAATCCTTCACACCCACCTGCTTTACAAGGGTTTCATGCCACACTATAATGTTTGGACGAGGCACGGAGAAATAGGGGTTATGATGGAAGATGGCGAGGAAGAAGAGTACGATGACAACTATGTGCCCCCTTAATACGGTGAAGCTGCTGAAGATCAAGAGGAACCAAATGATGTGCCCGATGATGATGATCTCCGCCGGGTCATTGTCGATGCAAGGACCCAATTCGAATGTCAAAAGGAGAAGCAGAAGTTCGATCGCATGTTGGAGGATCACAAAAAAGGGTTGTACCCCAATTGCGAATATGGCAACACAAAGCTCGGTACCATACTGGAATTGCTGCAGCGGAAGGCAGAGAATGTTGTGCCTGACAAAGGATTTGAGAAGCTACTGAAAATATTGAAGAAGAAGCTTCCAAAGAATAACGAATTGCCCGACAGTACATACGCAGCAAAGAAGGTCGTATGCCCTCTAGGATTGAACGTGCAGAAGATATATGCATGCCCTAATGACTGCATCCTCTACCGCGGTGCGTACAAGGATCTGAACGCATGCCCGGTATGCGGTGCATTATGGTATAAGATCAGACGAGATGACCATGGTGATGTTGACGACGAGTCCCCCCAGGAATAGGGTTCCTGCAAAGGTGATGCCGTATGCTCCTATAATACCACGATTGAAACGTCTGTTCGGAAACGGAGAGCATGCCAAGTTGATGCGATGGCACAGTGAGGACCGTAAGAAAGACGGGAAGTTGAGAGCACCCGCTGACGGGTCGCAGTGGAGAAAAATCGAGAGAAAGTACTGGGATGAGTTTGCAAGTGACCCAAGGAACGTATGGTTTGCTTTAAGCGCGGATGGCGTTAATCCTTTCGGGGAGCAGAGCAGCAATCACAGCACCTGGCCCGTGACTCTATGTATGTATAACCTTCCTCCTTGGATGTGCATGAAGCGGAAGTTCATTATGATGCCAGTTCTCATCCAAGGCCCTAAGCAATCCGACAACGACATTGATGTGTACCTAAGGCCATTAGTTGAAGAACTTTTACAGCTGTGGAATGGAAACGGTGTACGTACGTAGGATGAGCGCAAATAGGAGGAATTTGACCTAAAGGCGTTGCTGTTCGTGACCATCAACGATTGGCCCGCTCTTAGTAACATTTCAGGACAAACAAACAAGGGATACCACGCATGCACGCACTGTTTACTGGACACCGATAGTATATACCTTGGAAGCTGCAGGAAGAATGTGTACCTGGGCCATCGTCAATTTCTTCCGACCAACCATCAATGTCGAAATAAAGGCAGGCATTTCGAAGGCAAGGAAGATCACCGGAAGAAGCCCGCCATGCGTACCGGTGATCACGTACTTGCTATGGTCAATGATTTACATGTAATCTTTGGAAAGGGTCTCGGCGAACTAGCTGTTTCGAATGACGCTGAGGGACACGCACCCATGTGGAAGAAGAAATCTATATTTTGGGACCTACCCTACTGGAAAGACCTAGAGGTCCTCTCTTCAATCGACGTGATGCACGTGACGAAGAACCTTTGCGTGAACCTGCTAGGCTTCTTGGGCGTGTATGGAAAGACAAAAGATACACATGAGGCATGGGAGGACCTGCAACGTTTGCACGAAAAAGACGGCATGCCTCCGAAGTAGTATGAAGGTCCTGCCAGCTACACTCTTACGAAAGAAGAGAAAGAAATCTTCTTTGAATGCCTGCTCAGTATGAAGGTCCCGACTAGCTTCTCCTCGAATATAAAGGGAATAATAAATATGCCAGATAAAAAGATCCAGAACCTAAAGTCTCATGACTGCCACGTGATTATGACGCAGCTGCTTCCGGTTAAATTGAGGGGGCTTCTACCGGAAAACTTCTGATTAGCCATTGTGAAGCTATGTGCATTCCTCAATGCCATCTCTTAGAAGGAGATTGATCCAGAAATCGTACCAAGGCTAAGGAGTGATGTGGCGCAATGTCTTATCAGTTTCGACCTGGTGTTCCCACCATCCTTCTTCAATATCATGACGCACGTCCTAGTTCATCTAGTCGACGAGATTGTCATTCTGGGGCCCGTATTTCTACACAATATGTTCCCCTTTGAGAGGTTCATGGAGTCCTAAAGAAATATGTACAGAATCGCGCTAGGCCAGAAGGAAGCATCTCCATGGGCCATCAAACAGAGGATGTCATCTGGTTTTGTGTTGACTTCATTCCTGGCCTTAAGAAGATAGGTCTCCCTAAATCGCGGTATGAGGGGAGACTGATTCGAAAAGGCACGCTTGGAAGGGACTCAATAATATGCAGGACGGATATTCTTGGTCTCAAGCACACTACACAGTTCTACAGAACTCTACCTTGGTGACCCCGTATGTCGATGAACACAAGAACAGTCTGCGTTCCAAACACCTGGAGCAGTGCGACGACTGGATTACATGTGAACCCATCAGGACTTTCAGCATTTGGTTGGAAACACGTCTCATAGGTGACAACACTCTCTGTGATGAGCTGTACTTGTTGTCCAGGGGACCATCTTTGACACGATTGACCAAGATCAAAAGAACACCAACCAAAACAGCGGTGTCCGCTTTGATGCAACAACCAAGAGGGGAAAGGACTCATATTATGGTTACATAGTGGACATATGGGAACTTGAATACGGACATGATTTTAAGGTCCCTTTATTTAAGTGCAAATGGGTCAATCTGTCGAGAGGCGGGTGCAGGTAGACCCACGAAGACGGAATGACAACAAGGATCTGAAAAATCTTGGGTACACCGACGAACCGCTCATCCTAGCCAATGATGTGGCACAGGTTATCTATGTGAAGGACATGTCTACCAGACCGAGAAAAAGAAAAGATAAGGAAGCGAATACATCATACGATGAGCCAAAGCGCCACATAGTTCTTTCAGGAAAAAGGGACATCGTGGGAGTGGAGGGGAAGACAGTCATGTCTGAAGATTATGAAAATTTTCATGAAATTCCTCCCTTCAAAGTCAAGGCTGACCCAAGCATCCTGACAAACGATGAAGATTATTCATGGTTATGGCGCAATAAGCAAATGACACAAGCGAAGAAAAAGTGAAGACTTTCTCCCGCAACTATTATGATGATACCATGCCAACTTTGTAACAGACGAGTATGATACCATTGTCCGTTTTGTACATGCACATGCTATGTGGTTGAAATTATGATACCATGCCAACTTTCAACTTTTTCAGAGTTCATTTGAAATGCTTTAATGTCTTATGGTTTGGCCCTCATAATACCATTAATACCGGTTCGCTCCTTGTCAATTATGTTCTCACCAAGAACACTCTCAAGAGGGCAGGCACATGGGCCAATGGTCCCTGTTCGTCTGGACCTTTTGGACCCGGTTCCATGCACGAACCGGGACCAATGCGTCTCGCCCCTGGCCCATGACCATTAGTCCCGGTTTGTGCCACAAACCGGGACTAAAGGGTTCGTCCTTGTTGCGCTCAGTGTTTGGTCCCACCTCGCCAACCGAAGGGCGCTCACACCGGTTTATAAGCCCGTCCCTCTCTGCCTTGTTGAGCTCCTCTCAAAGTGAAAATAGATGCACCTATACAGGGAATTTGACCTAAATTCATAGTGAATTTCTCTGAAATTCAAAGAAATTTATAATTAATTTAGGTTGAATTTTCTCTATAGGCGCATCTATGTTCATTTTTTTATTAAAGTTAATCACAAACTTGTGATTCACACAAATTTCAAAGAATTCAAATTTTAACTGTTCAAATTTGAAAACTAATGGCACTAACAGAAAGTTTACAATTTTTCTAAAACTAATGGCACTAACAGAAAGTTTATAATTTTGCTGACCTAAAAGCAAAAAGAATTAAATAATAAAGCAAAAACAAAAGAAAATAAATAATGCAGAAAACAAAACAAAAAACTGGAAACAAAATAAAAATAGCAACAATAAGTATTTTGTTGTAAGTAGAAACGAAATAAAATAAATAAAGCAAGAAAGAAAACAAAAAAAAAAAAAAGTGTTTTCAAATTTGAAAACTAATGGCACTAATAGAAGTTTATAATTTTTCTAAAACTAAAAGCAAAAGGATTAAAAATAAAGAAAAGACAAAAGAAAATAAATAATGCAGAAAACAAAACAAAAAACCGGAAAAAAAATAGCAACAATAAGTAAAGAAAACAAAAAAGTGCCTCCTACTGGGCCCCCACGGCCTGAATACGACTAGAAACCCTACCATGGGCCAGGATTCAGGCCCGCAGGAGGCCCAAGAGGCACACAGCAGATAAGTGACTTTAGGCCCAGAAGCCTGATTTGAGAGGAGCTCGAAGTGGTCAGCAGCAGCGCTTATAAACCACAATCGAGCCCTCTCGGCTAGCGAGGTGGGACTAAACATCCCACTGCACCGCGCCAGTTCCAGCACAAGGCCTTTGGTCCCGGTTGGTGCCACCAACCGGCACTAAAGAGGTGCATTGGTACCAGTTCGTGGCACAAACCGGGACAAATGCCCCCCTTTAGTCCCGGTTGGTGCCACCAACCCGGAGCAAAGGCTGCCGCTTCCCGCCCTTTGGGCTGCTGAAAAGAGGCTTTTGGTCCCGGTTGGTGGCACCAACCAGGACTAAAGGGGGGCATTGGTCCCGGTTTGTGCCACGAACTGGGACCAAAGCCTTTCCTATATAACCAAACACTTGGGAAATTCCCCCCCACACGCCATTCTTCTCTCCAATGCCCCCAAGCTGCTGCGCTGCTCCTCGACGGTGGCCCCTGCCCCGACGTCGCCGTCGCCTCCCCTAGCCGCCAGAGGTCGCTGTCGCCCGGCCGCTTGCTGTTGCCGTGCCTCGCCCGACGCTGCCGCTCGTCGCCGCCCTGCCCCGACGCTGCCGCGCCTGGCCCGCCCCATCGTCGCTGTCGCCCTGCCCGCCCCTTCCTCGCCGGCCATCGCCCGGCCCTGTCGCTGCCGCTCACGAACGCGCCCGCTACCCGTTGCCCTCGCCCGCCCGAACCCGCGCCCCTGCCCTTCAGTTGGTCCGGCCGGCGCCCCTCCCCTGTTTTTTTCTTATATTACATGCTGGTTTTTTTCATATATATATATATGTATATATGTGAGTATATGTATTGTGTATATTGCTTCTTTTCAGATTTTTCTTTCATATATATGATGATTTGTATTTTGCTTTTTATAAAAATGTATATATGTTTGTTTGTTCTCTATGTATATATGTTCATATATGCAAAAGTTAGATTTATATATTTAGAAAAGGATTATCTATATATGTTCTCTGATTTAGTACATTTTAGGTTAGTTTCATTTTTAGAGAAGTTTTATATATTTAGGAGAGGAAAAAGGAAAATAAGAAGAGGAAAAAGGAGAAGAAGAGGAGAGGAAGAAAAGGAAGAGGAGGAGAAGAGGAGAGGAAGAAAAGGAAGAGGAGAAGAATAAAGGAATAGAGGAGATGAATAAAAAATAGAAAAAAAATTCTATTTTTTCTTCTTCTCCGCTATTCCTTTCTTCTTCTCCTCTTTTTTCTTCTTCTTTTTTTCTTCGATCTTCTCCTCTATTCATTTTTTCTTCTCCTCTTTTTATTCCTTCTTTGTTTTCTTATGTTTTATCGGGTCTGTCGTCCTCCATATACCCCTCCCGATAACTTCAACACGAGGGGGGGGGGGTCGATATACCCCCTCCCCTATAATATTATTTTCCCATGTACGCATGTCGGTCGATATAAACTCCCAATAACTTCAACACGTGGGGGGTCGATCGATATACCCTCCCGATAACTTCAACACGTGGGGGTCGATATACCCTCCCGATAACCTCAACACGTGGGGGTCGATATACCTCCCCCGATAATATTATTTTCCCATGTAAGTATGTCGTCGTTGTCGATATAAACCCCTCCTGATAACT
Source organism: Aegilops longissima (assembly GCA_021605205.1). NCBI lineage: Eukaryota > Viridiplantae > Streptophyta > Magnoliopsida > Poales > Poaceae > Aegilops > Aegilops longissima. The sequence continues at coordinate 20,108,913 of CM038681.1, forward strand.
TCAACACGTCAGGGGGGGGGGGTCGATATACCCCCTCCCCTATAATATTATTTTCCCATGTACGCATGTCGTGTCGATATAAACTCCCAATAACTTCAACACGTGGGGGGGGGGTCGATCGATATACCCCCTCCCGATAACTTCAACACGTGGGGGGGGGGTCGATATACCCCCTCCCGATAACCTCAACACGTGGGGGGGGTCGATATACCTCCTCCCCGATAATATTATTTTCCCATGTAAGTATGTCGTAGTTGTCGATATAAACCCCTCCCGATAACTTCAACACGTCAGGGGGGGGGGGGGTCGATATACCCCCTCCCGATAACTTCAACACGTGGGGGGGGGGGGTCGATATACCCCCTCCCCAATAACATTATTTTCCCATGTATGTATCTCGTCGTTGTCGATATTACCCCCTTGAAGCGTTGTCGAGGCCAACCCAAACCCTAGAGAACACTACTAGAAAAACCGCTACTAATGGCGCACCTAATTTGGCCATTAATGGCGCATCACTGGTGCGCCATTACTAGCACGCTATTAGTAATTTTTACTAATGGCGCACTGGTGGTGCGCTATTAGTATCTGAGTATACTAATGGCGCACCACTGGTGCGCCATTAGTATAGGCTACTGATGCGCCATTAGTATGCCTCCCGGGGCCATGTATACCAGGTGCTTTGGCATACTAATGGCGCACGCACCACGAGATGCGCCATTAGTAATCATGCATACTAATGGTGCACTGACCAGTGATGCGCCATTAGTATGCTTTGTCATACTAATGGCGCACTGTCATGTGATGCGCCATTAGTATGAATATTAGTTTTTTTTTATTTTTTTTTCTGTTTTTTGCACAGGTTACAAAATGTATAATTTGACAAAATATAGACAGAACACATCAACAACAGATTCATCGAATACAATAGAAGATTAGTCTTTGAATGCAATTCATCATATTAGTCTCCGAATACAATTCATCATATTAGTCTCCGAATTGAAAAGACCGAACAAAGATAGAACATTATATTACAAGTCTCGAGACCGCGAGTAGCGAGTTTGTCTTCACATTACAAGTCGATATCGATCATCTAAACTACCATCACATAGAAGAGAGCTGCGGTCATCACGATGAGCATCATCACGATGAAACTCGCCTTCATCCGGTTCCTCCAACGCTCCTCCTCTCCCGCTAGATAGCGGGCGATCTAGATTCGCCTCGGCCCTAGTGGTGTACCTTTGTAACTGTTACCGCTGAATCGGTGAACCTGTCTCCGACACTCCTCCCAGTCATCGAGACTCGGGAACCTTACCTTGTACACTACATACGCCGGCATCGCTATGCACTAGCCAAACGTAAACGTTAGTACCAATTCACAGACAATACATAAGCAATATATAAGTATGCAACAGAACGATCGGAAGAGAAAAGCAAGACATTAATAGCATCGATTACATATAAGTTGAACGACTCTCGAAACCAAAGAGACATACTACAAGTTCATTAAAGTTTAATTACAACATGAGCCAATCGATGTTTCAGAACTAGACAACTCGACTCAAGGGACCGGAGCGTGGATGAAGCCTCCGCCTATCGTGGGAGTCATGAAAGAACGGGTGTTGTCATCCTGCATTTGTAGCATTGTGTCGATGTCACTGTTGGACAGTTGATTTCGAGGTAGAACTGCCCCGAGGTACGGCGACATCTTGATGGATGATTTCCGCAAACTCCGATGGATGCGAAAGAATTCTTGTCCGATGTCCGCGCCCTGGATTGCCGACACGCCGCGCCCAATCTTGGAGTTTACTTGGTAGCGAAGTTGATGATGGTCCCGTGAGGATCGCCCGCATGTGATGGATGGCGAGTAGGCACCCTTCGACCACCAGCGGCTGCTTGACGCAGCAGTAACATCGTATTGTGGGAGAACACGTGCTTGTCGATTTACGAATAGGCCTGGTGAAGGTGCCTCCAGATTGGGCGAGCTGGGAGAACATCATCAAGAACCTTCTTGACATTTGTGTAGTCTACGTTCAATCGACGGTCCGGGTCGAAATACGTGGCCATGGAATATTTGGGGCTTAGGAGGATGGCGTGCAATGTGTTTCCCTGCAGAAAACACGGAATGTTAAAAGAAAACGATCAAATCTAAGAATTCATATGTTACAGGCGGTTGAGGGGAGGACTTACTCGGAAAGTAAGGCACGAGGAAGTTATCCTTATCTTGGTTTGCCGAATGACGCCTTCGAGGTAAGAACTCGCGACTTGCGGTCCCCAGCGCTGCCCAAGATCTTGGCACGCATGTAGAAGGGGTCGACTATCACGATGTCCGGGTCTTGTCGCTAATGATCCGCATCTCCATACTCAGCTAAAATAGCCGAACGAAGGTGTAGTGGAGCGGATGAAGGTTCAACATAGCGTGGATGTCATCAAACCGCAGGACGATCGACGCCCGATGGAGTTATCCACAAAGCCCTTGCCCTCCGCACCTTGGCCACGAAACCGGTATGCCACATCCTTCTCTCTCGAGACGCCGCTTCTCCAAAGAAAGAACACTGTCATGCAGACTCCGATAGCACCGGTTGCAGCATTGAGCATATTTGTCGGTAGCATCGCCCTACCCGCCACATGCACCTCCTCGAGATATCCTCGGTGAAGGTGGCCCGCCCCGAGCATGGATCGTACTCGGTGCCGGCTGGCCCGCACCTTGTTAGTCTTTCTTTTGCGTGCCTTCTTCTTCTCCTGTAATGGGACCGAGTTCTGCTCACAGACCGCCTTCTTGAGTGTGTTGGGGCTGATAATATTTCGCACCTCGCCTATCTGAGGCTCGGTGAAGTCGACAGCTGGAGGCGTCTCCTGAGAGCTGAACAGCAGACGACGCCTGTTGCTACTTGACTTCTCCGCGGTACCAGCTAGATCGCGCATGTCTTTTGTTGGGTTGGGTTCTTGAGAAGGAGGCCCCATGAAGTCGCCACCGTACCCATGATCGGCAAAGTACTGATCGACGTTGGCAAATGTGTCGTCGTCGTCGTTCTGATCCTGTGCCATATGCATGTTTGGATCCAGTGGCATAGGAACGTCCGGCACCGTTGCGGCGGTCTTGCCATGGGGCTGACTTGGCGACGGCATGACTGGCGGTGTTGTCTTTGGGGTGGTGTCCCCCGCCCCCAAACGAATCTGGCTCTTCGGCCAAAGCAGGGGCCAGCTCAGGCAGGCGCTGAGGGTCATCACGTCATCATCGTCGGCCCCGACGGGTTGAATCGGAGGTAACAACTCGTCGCAGCCTGGCAGCACCCGGACCAGTTGAACCCTAAACAAGTTGGGTGGCATCTGGGTACCGTGGAACAAGGGGTTGCCCGGTTGAACGATTTTTCCCTTGGCGACATCGACCAACTCGTTGTTCACGGCGCGGAGAGTGCACGGAACGTCGGCGGCGCCTGCGAAAACATGTAGGGCGTCAGGGATGCCCAGTCAAAGGCAAGGAGATGAAGTCCTCGGCCGAGAGAGGCTTAATTAGTTACCGTGATGATGGCGTCGAGCTCGGCTAATGTCGAGGCACCGCCAACGGCGGGCGTGCAGTTGACGGAGGGGCCGCTTGCTGCAGAGGTGGCGGCCGGCGTACACCCGGGTGCATTAAGCTCCCGTGCCGGCGTCGGAGACACCAATGCCGCCTCCGCCGGAGACACCAATGGCCCCGCCATCGCATTCTGCGAGTTGCTGGCCGTGAAGCTAGGAATCGGGGGCGGCCCCTGTTGGCCGCCCGCAATCCACGCACTCAACCCCTGGATCAAGGTAGGCACAATGGCGGTGATCGTCGCTCCGAGTCGTTGTTCCACTTGCTCTTGGACAATCTCCGGATTCCGCGCCACCTGTGCCTTGAGTTCTTGAACCTCTCGCGCCTGGCTTTCCGAGCTGGTCTTTTTCTCCTTACGCACACCAGCGGTATAGTATGACCCCCATTTTGTCGACAAGCCTTTGCCGGCCACACGACCAGCTGACGCCGGCCATCGAGCTTATCCTTGTTCTTCATTACATTCAACCCCTATTTAGAGTGGTGTCCCAAGGGTTGCTTTTAGTCGACCCTGCGCCACTGCTTTCAATCGCTGCGGAAGGAATGTGAACCATTTAGAAATTTGGCTTCATTAATTAGAATGCAACCATATGGAGCTAATTACCCGGGGTGGTATTCCTTACTGTAACAACCTCAAGCGCCCTGGTCTTCGGATCCGTGGTAAGCTCCTTTGTTTTCGGTCCTTCTTGTACCGGCCCCGACAAAGTACCTGGTCTGCTTGTCACCGATTTATCGAAGAGGGCGGTAGGCCTTGCTCGGCACGGTCCGCCTCCTCCTTGTCCCATATAGGCTCCGCCACTCTGAACCGCTGGGACCGAGTGTGTGTTCCCCTATGTTCAGCTCCGCATTTGTTTCCCCACTCACTTGATTGGGAGTTTGCGGTGCTCGAGCAATTGATCTTGAAGTCGTTGTAGTCATCTTCGTGATCGAAGGATTTTCTCCTTGATCTTCTCATAACTCTCACCTTTCTTGGTCATTCTCTTCACATTGCTTTTCCAAGTAGACAGGGCCTTGCTCATCTTCGTGAGGGCAGCATTGTTCACTTTATTCCCTTTGAGGCTTGTGTTTTCAAAAGCAGCGGGAACTTGTATCGCTCGTGCAGCTTCGTGAAGAGGAGGTTGCGCAAATTCCCTCGGTCAGATGCCTCGGGTTCTCGGTGTTGATCGAGACGGTGCTCGGAGAATGCACCTGAGCTGAAGCGAGTACCCTTGACTATTCGTTCGGGCGCCGTTGGATTCCGCCGAGTCCACTTGAGAACTTCCTCCTTGAGGATGCGGAGCACGGTTGGCGCCGGTCCTTCCGCTGCCTCTTCTGTTGGCTGCCATCAGCGCGCGCCGCCATCATCGATGGTGGCATCCTCAGCGCACCATCGGTGGTGGCATCAGTGTGGTCATCCTCGGCGGTACCATCGGTGGTCTCGGGATCGGTGGGAAGGCGGCGTCCTCATACAAGTGAGGTTGTTCCTCCATCTCTGGGACAGCTCCCAGAATGCCTTGCCGCCCAACCCCCGCCTCATCGTTGTGGGCCATGTTTCTCTCTAAATAGAAACAAAGTTTTGTCAAAAAGTTGGTTATTGTCAAGGAACAAGATCATGGTCTCATCATTTAGGGTTTGTCGACACCGAGGCATCCTAAAATCTAAGCTTTTATCATTGAGGGTTTTTCGACGCCGAGGCACCCTAAAAGCCTAACCTTTCATCATTTCAGTTTTTATCGACACCGAGGCACCCTAAAAGCCATGCATTTGTTACAAGTACGTCGGGGCACTTGATCTTACTTAATTAACTACTAAGATACCCCGGCCCATGCATTAGTCACAAGTACACCATATGTCCTATTTTTAGCAAAGTCATGCTAAAATTCACGGAAAATTTCAGCATGACCTTTGCTGAAAATAGGACATATGGAGTACCCGAATTTGCCGGAACGGAAGTTAATCGACATTCCGGCAAACTCAAGGGCCTCTCGAGGTACCTGCAATATCATCACGACACGATGGTCGGAGACAAAACCCAGCAAACTAGCACCACAATGTGCCTCTACTTTCATATGGATGAAAAGGCCACAATGTGCCTCTACTAGCACCACAATATTAGTTAACTTCTGGGGACATCAGAAAGTTAACATCCGCCTGATTATTATGAGGACTTCACTGCCACTGTTTACTCAAACTTAAGTTAGTAATTAAAATTATAAAATAGGATAACCCAGTGACAGGACTGTTGGTTGATGTCACAAAAAAGTTGCTAATCTCAACATGTTCTACAGTTGTTAAAATTATCTTCTTGTATTTAGAACAAACTAACACCATAGAGTCTACCAATTCAGGTAGAAGCCATCATTCATTACAAATTTGAATATATGATATTCCAGAAAATAATCTGTCTACAAAATGAGATACATTCCGCTTGAACTACCAAAACAGTAACCAACGTTATTACCTAATTATGAAAAAGTGCAGTACATATAAATTATTTCATCACTGAGAGGAGATAACCAAAAGTTTCCAAGCAATATGATTAAGAAAATGGGATTTAGGCATCCAAATGCCACAAAAGACCAAATCACATTTTTAAACCAAGTTACACAAAGAAAATGCACCTAAGCACCAAGAGGAACTGTTACAACTCCATAAGGTATATCCAAGTCACTGCTACTCATATTCAAAAAACCTAACTCCAATATAACCAGAAAGATTGTAAAACATTATATCTCCCTGCTGACACGAACTGAAAGCGTAACAAAAATACCATCTTCTTTTGTTGATGCGTTGGTGTTTTAGAGTAGAGGTAAGAAAACCGGAGACCATATATGTAGTTTTTAACATATGCAAGATTACTTAAAATTGGAGAGCCATGTCGTTTCTCTGGACCTAAATATAGCTAGCTGCTGGTGTTGAACAATAAATAGCCACACCACACACTAAGACAAGTAACTGAAATGACTCTCTTTGTATTGTAGTAGAAGAAGAAACAAGAGAGAGATGCAAGATAGTAGTATATATAGGTGAGTCAACCTATTATTCTAGGCAGCTGCCTTGCTAGTGATTCGTGTCGTGCGCAACTGGATCCCTCCCACTCGACCTGCGATCTTCTACAAGGAAAAGTAGCAGCTCAGTCAACCACCATATAATTATACAAGGAAAAATGCTACTTGGCACAAGTGTAAACGAGAAGCTTGAGGTAGCAGCAGATTGAAGTGATAAAGTGCAAAGGAGAAGCTTGAGCTAGTAAACAATTTCTGAATGTTATAAAGTGGGAAAGTAAAATAAAATTCATGACCAGAGCCAAGCATAGTCCAGAATGTCAAATTTTCAGTTAGTTAATTATTACAGTCCTTTGCTAAAAGAGATGATCCGTCCAAGAAATTTAATACTAGATGCATGCAGTCTGTTGAGGATCTTTTAGTGAATGACTAACAAATACCCTGTAGAACATAGTATAATTACTAGTACCCTGTAGAACATAGAAATATTACGAAACATAGAGGGAAACCTGGATGTTCACTAATAGAGTACTAGTATCTAAAACATAAGAGGGATGGATCTTCTTGACTGTCCAATGTAAAGTTTAGCTTTGACTGTCTGAATTCAGGCTTCTAACCATAATAAATCTACTTATATTTTTCAATCAGAGGTAGTAGAAAGCACATCACACAAAAAATGCTTTGTAGAAAAATGTTCTAATTCTTCACTAGCTGTTCCAAATTTAACATATTTCTGTCATTGGTTTTGCTTAATTATGCAATAGATAGAAGCACACATGTTAAATCCAAACACACCTTGGCATGTACAATCACGGATTATAGTTTTCATAGGCATCAGAAACTATTGATAACCAATTTTCTTTGGAAGATCACTTTTAGCTGAGTCCAGTTCAGTTCTGGGCTAGACAGATTGGTCACATATGTGCTAATCTTAGGAAAAGTGTTTCTATTCCAGTGATACAACTTATGTCTCCTCTAGACCAACCAGTGGCGGCCTCTCTAAGCTTATTAACTCATTATTCATGAGACAATGATCACCACCGCTGTGTTGTGTGATCGGCTGCTTGTTAAAATCGTTTCCACTGTATTATGCTGCCCTTTCTAACCATAGGCCACATGCAGCTGTCCATTCATAATATGGAGATGATACAACTAATTTATTATTGACATGGACTTTGCTTTTTTCTTTTCTTTTTGAAACAAAGACACATGTGCACTTGTAAACTAAGATTGAGGTGAGGTTTTCCTGTTAAATATTAGCATGGAGCAATCGATAATAATACAAGTATCTTGTTGTAGTGCAACTACAATTTAAAAAACTGCAGGGAGTATTCAAGTGTTCTAGTTCTGAATCCCAACAGTCATTGCTCAAACAAGAAAAAAAACCAGATGGCAACATGCTAATGTCTAAACAGTAAGTTCAAGTTCAGACTTCAGAGCACTGTCTCAACATCCCTGCTTTGTACTACTTCTATATGCCAAAATGAATCACATGTAAGTAGTCCCAATCCACGGACATGGCTGCCTACAGCAAACCGGCATCTTGTTTATATACTTCCTCTGTATGTTCTTCTGCACACATACTAAGTAATGTGATTTTCTACCCGCAACTGCAGAGTGCAGAGTAATAGCACGGATCTAACGTGTTTCTCTCAGGGATTAATAAGAAGAAATAGATGGGGATTTCTACAAGCATGTCCACCTTAACCAAATTGATTGAATCTAAATCACAGGATAGGGGAATCGATCTTGTTCTTGGAACAAATCACTAGAATCCATCAAACCCTAGCCTAATTTACTGAACCAATCTGAATCAAATCCATCTGGCCATCAGCACAAGAGGAGGCAGGGGAAGAAGTAGCGTCATACCTTGCACGGCGAGCTTGAATCGACGAGGTCGACGGCGGGCTGAGGACGAACTGGCGCTCGAGGGCGGCGGGTAGACGGGCACCTCCCCGGAGATCGCCTCCAGCCATGTCTCCTCCACGAGCAGCTCCGGACTTGGCAAGGCGGAGGTTGCGGCGCGCGCGGGCGAGGGCGAGGTTGGTGTCGGACCTGCGGCGCTGCTCCGGCGAGAGTGGGGTGGGGTCGGAGGGGAGGAAGGGGAGGATGGGGAGAGGGAGGCGTAGGTGGTATGGTGTGCATGGGGCGGCGCTGCTCCGGCGAGAGTGGGGTGGGGTCGGAGGGGAGGAAGGGGAGGATGGGGAGATGGAGGCGTCGGTGGTGTGGTGTGGACGGGGCGGCGCTGGTGTTGGGGCGGCGGCGTCAGGATAGGAGAGGGGAACGGGATCGCGGGCGAGGGCGAGGGAGAGAGAGGGGATCGATACAGTAGGGGCGGCACAATACTAATGGCGCACCACCCCTCGGTGCGCCATAAGTACATACATGCTAATGGCGCACCTCACCCAGGTGCGCCATTAGTATATTTTTTACTTCTGCCCGAGCCAACAGGGTTATCTACCACCAGACCTGATACACATCAAGTCTTCTCTACTAGTTCGATTGGTCAGCAGCTAGTTCTCACACCAGGAGGTCCTGGGTTCGATTCCCAGGCTCCACAATTTTTTTATGCATTAAAAATGCTGTTTGATACTTACTTGTGTTTGAATATGTTCAAACTTGTTTAAATCATAACAGTAATATTTTTTTATAAGACAGTAATATTTGGGGTGGGGTGCGGGCGATCGTGGCGGCGGTTGAGTAGGGAGGGTGCGGGGGTCGGCGGCGGTTGAGTAGGGAGGGTGCGGGGGTCGGTGGCGCGGTTGATTAGGGAGGTGCGGGGTCGGCGGCGTGTTGAGTAGGGAGGTGCGGGGGTCGGCGGCAGTGGTTGAGTAGGGGAGTGGAAGGGGGTCGGCCATGGCGGTTGAGTAGGGAGGGTGCGGGGGGGGGTCGGCGGCGGTTGAGTAGGGGAATCGAGGGTGCGGGCGGTCGGTGGCGGCGGCCGTGGACGGATCTGGCGAGGTGGGATAGCGATCGTGATGGAGGGGGATCGAGATGGAGGGGATCGAGTGTCCATGAAATTAAAAATATTCATGATAGTTCAAAAGTGCCCATGAAATACAATCGAGAAATGAAGTCTACGATTTAAATACAATCGATCTTAGCTAGCTATCTCTTCACAATCTTCTTGCCCTTCTTTTTCGCAAATGGAGTTCTTCTATGAAACGGACGTCCTTTAGGTAGGGTGGTCCTACTTCTTCTTGTGGTGTATGCTGCTACTTCATCATCGTCGTCATGTTCGATCCTCGGGTCACCGTACTTGTCGAAGTCTTGCTCATTGGCTACTCCATCCATTCCGATGATCTTCCTTTTGCCTCTCCTCACGACAACACGACTGGGCTTTGGCGGGTCGGTAATGAAGAAGCATTGGTCCACTTGGGAAGCCAGTACCCATGGCTCATTTTTCGCGGTGACGTTTGCGCCCGCGGTCTTGGATTTGGCTTCGGGTATAACCATGGTGGTGAAATACCGGTCTTCTTTTATGACGTTCCTGGCCCATCTGACACGGAACATCGGGACCTTCTCTCCAGCGTAGCTCAGCTCCCAGATCTCCTCGATCCTTTCGTAGTATCTGTCCTTGTCGTTACCGGTGTAGGATTCCATCGTTACCCCAGAGTTCTGATAACCATCGCTCTTCATGTCCTTGGCCTCGGTGTAGAATGTGTAGCCGTTGATATAAATGCGCCTCATAGGTCATCAGGTTGTGCTCGGCGCCCTGTGACAAGGCGAATATGAGTTGTTCTTCCGCGGAAGAATCCTCATGTAAAGGGTACGACAGAAGCTTCTGCTTGAACCAACGCGTGAAACATGAGTTGTGCTCTTTGAGTATATCTCCGTCCGTCCTTTGTTGGCCTCGGTCATTGTACGTCTTCTTAATAAAGGTTTTGTGCTGTACCACCCAAGGATCGACCACGTCTATGTGTTGTAGCGCGACTAGGTTTGCTCTTTCAAAGTCGGCGAGTCGACCATCGAAGTCGACATGCATTTCGCGGCGACCCACACGGTAACCCCATCCAGCGAGCCTGCCGAGGTGCCTGTTGACGGGCAGACCAACGGGGTTCTCGATGCCTAGATAATTCATGCAGTAGGAGATGCACTCTTCGGTCAGAAAGCCCCTGGCTATGCTTCCTTCTGGACGTGACATGTTGCGAACGTATCCTTTGATGACACCATTCATCCTTTCGAACGGCATCATGCTGTGCAGGAACGTCGGCCCGAGTTGGATGATATCCTCCACTATATGGACCAGCAGATGCACCATAACGTCGAAGAATGCGGGCGGGAAGTACATCTCAAGCTCGCATAGTATCACCACGATCTCTTCCTGTAGCCTTCTGAGTTGCCTCACGCCAATCGACTTCCAAGAGATGACGTCGAAGAAGTTGCATAGGCCAAATAGCGTTTCACGGACGTGCGTGTCCATGATCCCACGGATTGCAACTGGAAGTATCTGCGTCATCAGCACGTGACAGTCGTGAGACTTCATCCCGCTGAACTTCTGCTTCGCTGGGTCTAGGTATCTGCTTATCTTCCCAGCGTAATCAGAAGGAAGTTTTACTCCTAGGAGGCAGGTGAAAACTGCTCGATCTCCTCCGACTTAGAGTGAAGCACGCGGGAGGGTAGTCATTTCCGGTCTTCTTGGCCTTTTGCCTTTGCGGCGACTTTCGTGTCCTGCTTCGCCTCATCATCATCATCATCATCATCATCATCATCATCATCATTAGCGTGAAGCTCCTGCCTGATACCCATTGATTTCAAGTCTGCCCTTGCTTTCGGCCCATCTTTGGTCCTCTCTGGCATGTTGAGCAGGGTACCAAGCAGACTCTCGCACACGTTCTTCGTGATATGCATGACATCAAGGCTGTGAGGCACACGGTGGATCTTCCAGTACGGCAAGTCCCAGAAAACAGACCTCGTTTTCCATACCTTCAGCAGCGGCTCTGGCGCCTTTCGCTTCATTCCCGGCTCTGGCGCCTTTTGCTTCTTTCCCGGCAGTGGGCAGTCTTTCCAATTTTTCAACAGCTTGTCTATTTCCTCGCCGCTCCTCGTACACGGGCGTTTTCCACTAGTAGAAAAAGGGCCTATAGTCCCGGTTCATAAGGGCCTATAGTCCCGGTTCATAAGGGCCTTTAGTCCCGGTTCATGAACCGGGACTAAAGGGTCGGTACTAATACCCTCGCCCTTTAGTCCCGGTTCTATCCAGAACCGGGACAGATGGCCCTCCACGTGGCCTGTCCGCTGAGCCCAGGCGGGAGGGCCTTTGGTCCCGGTTGGTGGCACCAACCGGGACCAATAGGCATCCACGCGTCAGCGTTTCTTTGGCTCTGGTTTTGTTTTTTTTTCAAAGAGGGGGGTTGGGGGTTTTGGGGGTTAATTTAGGTGTTTCATATATTGTGTTATAGCTAGCTAATTAATAGAGAAAAGTGTCCTTTCTTTTGTCCATGCTTGGTCGACGCTACGTACTATACATACGTATAGAGAGGACTAACTAGACATGCTAGCTAGCTAGTAATTAAGCAAACAGAAGATCGTCATGAACATATATATGCATACAGAGAGAAGTGATATCGACCACCTCTCCTTCTCCGAGAGATTGGTGAACAACAAGTTCTCGTATATCTATCCGACACTACCGCTACATATATACAATACTTATCTTTTACAATACGGACGCGTGGTCCACATAGTATTCTCCGTCTTCAGCGATCACGTGGTCAAGAAAGAATGCCGCCAATTCCTCTTGAATTGCTCGCATGCGATCTGGTGCTAGGAGTTCATCCGCTGCGAAACATCTAATTTTAAGAAAGGGTCAATACATATATATATATATATATATATATATATATATATATATATATATATATATATATATATATATATATATATATATATATGAATGAATGAAACTCAACACAAATGATGGTAATAAAATAAAATTGTGAATATTTTATTTACGCACTTCAAATTGTTTGTCGGAGTAGCCCTCTTACAGGTCGTGTGGCGGATGGACTGCAAATGTAGTATCCACAGAAATCATTCCCTTGTACCTGCCACAACCACTTTACAAGAAACAGAGGTCAATCAAACTGATAATTATATAGCAAGCACATGCTAAATGGTATTGATGAAACTAGCGCTTGAATCACTAGGAGATCGCGTGGAATATGCTACTATATAGTACTTACTGGTGTCTAAATTGCAGCTTCTTGGTAGTCCCGAGCTTTTTGGTGAATTTTCCCAAGCCCTGCCATACAAAGAAAACAATTACTTGATATCAGAAATGAACAAAGTTGCTGATATGGTGGATAATGATCGATTTAACTTACTTCTCGAGCAATTCAGTCATTTCCGCATACTCCTTGGGATCTTTTAGTCTCGAGTCTAAGACAGTTACTACTCCTGCTCAAGCTTAATCTCTAGGAGAATATAGTGGAACCTGCTTGCGCATGCATAACTCATCAATATTACATTTCTATAACCTGGACTAAATAAGGGAAACCGAATATGCCATAAGACAGTAACACTCACGTGTAGTTGTAAGGAAAGAGTATTGTATTTTTGTGTTCATTTATTTCCAACGATCGTAGCAAGTTGGCCTCGGTTTCCTTGGCACGATATTTAACCTCATTTGCATCGATGAGATATGTGTTAATGAACCCAATATCACCCACTTGTTTTTTCTTCATTTCTGCGATCTTCAATCTGCATAATATAGTGAGGATATTTATAAATACATGTAATGAAAGAGCTGAGTTATATAGAGATACTTAATGACAGAAGTAGTACTACTTACAGACAGTAGCAGGTGACCGTTGCTTTGTCGATGGCCAATTGATTGAAAAACTGATAGAACTCCTCAAATGGAATAGGCAATAGTTCAATTCCAAGGAGGTCATGCTCCTTTTTAACTCTCAAATACAAAGTATTCCTCCCGTTAGACTCTTTGCAGGTTTTCATGTACCAATCATGCAATCTTCGCATCATCGTTGTTAGAGAGCTTTCATCTTTGACGAGAGGCTTCCGTACTCGTATCTTTGTATCTGCACCTCCAAGAAATCAAATTGTACATCGTCGGGCAAGTAATCTTCAGGATTGCCATAACCGGGCACCATCCTCGGATCGACGATGTCGCTAGCAGGCACCTTGAGCGGGGGGCACGATTCCTTCGCTTGTTCGCCGAGCTGGGCAATTTGTTTCCCAGCTCGTCGTTCTTTCATCCTTTGATCACCGACAGACTTCCCGATCTCTCCGCCTCGGCAAATGCCTTTCCAATAATGCGCTCATAGTTGCCTTTCGCGGAGACTTGGGTGGTTTTGTCGGGGCAGCAGAGTGCGCTTCGCTTTGACGGATCTACCTTCTCCTCCGGAGGTGGATGTCTCTTTGCTTTCAACCCTTGAAACCAGTCATCCACTTCGGTCTGCGTGATCTTCGCGTTTTCCTCCTCGCTCCTCTCGACGGTAACTTCTCCGAGTCTTGAGAAGGACCGAATCTGTATCTCCTCCCGCCTTTGGCAGTACTGCTAGACGCCGGCAGAGCAGACGGAGCGGATGTCTTCTTTCCTTGCTTACGAGGCGGAGGAGAAGGACTACGACGCGCCGGAGCAGCCGGAGCGGCGGCGGGTCTCTTCCGCCCTTGCTGACGAGGCGGAGAAGGAAGAGGCTGGCTGCCCGGACGCGCCGGTGCAGGCGGAGAAGGAGACGGAGTGCCGCCATGCGCCGGAGAAGGAGCCGGCCGAGTGCCCTGATCGTCACTCGCCGGAGGAGGAGGCGGTGGAGGAGGCGGAGTGCCCTGACTCGCCGGAGGAGGAGGAGGCGGTGGAGGAGGCGGAGTGCCCTGACTCACGGAGGAGGAGGAGGAGGCGGAGGCGCCCAGTTCGGAAGGTTGATGAGATCCTTCCGCCATAGGCATGGAGTCTTCAGAGCAGAACCCAGCCGATACTGCCCTTCACCGGTAGGGTGGTCAAGCCGGAGCTCCTCAAATCCCTCCGTTATTTCATCGACCATCACCTTAGCATATCATTCTGGAATCGGCCGGCAGTGAAAAGTTGAGTCGGGTTTAGTGGGATAAACAGAGCCAACAGCCGCCTTGACCTTTAAATTGCTCCATTGCGCCATAAGGTGGCAACTTTCAGCATCCGTGATAGCATCCACGGGATAGCTGGCAGGAGCCGTCAAGGCATGCTGCTCTGGCTGAAGTAGCTCGGTGGAAGCCACGCTGCTTCTCCGCTGAGATGGCGGAGTAGCTTCGGGGGAAGCTTCGGCAGGTCGTTTGTTGTGATCGGCTGCTTCTCGTTCCTCTAGCCCCATTACCCTTTCGTGCAGCGCCTGCATTAGGCTCTGCTCCAGTTTCTTCCTCCTCTCATGGGTTTTGTAACCCCCTGCGTCCGGAAATCCAGCCTTCCACGAAAGGGAGCCTGGCGTGCCTCGTGTCCGTCCAGGGTGCTCAGGATTCCCGAGGGCCATTGTGAGCTCGTCCTTCACCTATGTCTCGAACGAACTTCCCTTGCTGCGCTGCTTCGATATAATGCTTAAGCCTCTTGACTGGTATGTCCAATTGTTCGTCCGTCCAAATGCACTTCCCGTTATAGGGTCCAAGGATCCGCCGCCCCAAGAACCAAGTCCGCAACGGTCTGGCGAGTTCATTGTCTCGGTTCGATCCCTTTATCAAGCAGATCATTCTCAGCCTTGTACCACTTAGGCGGGCTATGAGGTAGCCACTGACCCGTGCGATGATGAAGCTTCTTCTTCGCAGCATTTCTCTTGTTTGTCGCTGACATCTTTTACTCTTTTCCGATGTCTTGTAGGCCACAAATGCGGGCGGACATCTCTGATCTTCTCATATTTGCCCGTGAATTCTGGTGTCTCATTTTTTCGACATACGTATTGAGGTCTTTCTTCCAATTCCTGAATTGTTCTGCCATCTTCTTAAGAGCAAAAGACTTGATTAATGGCTCTATTACTGGCTTCTCCGGATCATCCTCTGGCGGTAGGGTAAAATTTGACTTCAGCTCAGTCCAAAGATCATTTTTCTGCATATCATTGACATAAGACACCTCGTGGTCTTCGTTCTTAGGCTTATACCATTGGTGGATGCTGATCGGGATCTTGTCCCTAACCAGAACCCCCACCGAGCAAGAAATGCCTTCTTTGTCCCGGTAGGGTTCAATCGGTTGGCCGTCGCGCGATTTGTATGATCTCAAACTTTTCATCCGAGCTCAACTTTTCTTGGGCCTCGTCTCTTTACGAAGTTGTGCTCGATCCGGAGGGCTAGAAAAAGAACAAAGACGAGATTTAATTAATATGTGTACATATATATACCAAAACAAAGGCGAGAGCTAGTCAGCACAGGCTTTACTAATATATATACCTGGCGGACTCGGTTTGGTGATCACCGAGCCGTCCTCACGGTCTACTTCTTGCACCGCATTGGGTCATCGGAGCCATGTAAATATAGCCAGCTGCTTCTTCACCTCTCCTTCCGGACCATCGTTATCGACGTTGAGAAACATCATCGAGGAGACGGCATCACATCCGTGTGCGATTATGTCCCTCAACAACGCTTCTTGTGCTTCGTCTCGGGGGGTGTCCATAGTTTCTACAAATATTTACAACATGGCAATTATTATTCAAACATGACAGATATGGATATATTAGTGCCAACGTAGAACTAGCTAGCTAATCACAATAAGGAATCATATTAGTGGCCTCGACGCTGCTTCTCTAGGGTTTGGGGTGGCCTCGACAACGCTTCAAGGGTTAGGGGGTGGATCGCCGAGCGGTCGAGGGTCAAGGGGTCGAAGATCGCCGAGGGGTCGGGAGGTTGCCTAGTGTCAAAGGATTCAACAAAACCATGTCTTCATCATTAGGCGAAAGTAACAGGTGCATGATGGTGCGAAGCTCTCAAAGTTGTTTGGAGCGGAGTCCCAGATAGGATAATTCGCTTTTTGGTACAAAGTTCAGCAAAAGGCAAATTATCCTATCCGGACTCCATTCCGTAACAACTTTGAGGACTTCAATACCATCATGCCATGGTTACTTCCGCTAATGATGAAGCCATGGATTTCTTGAATACTTTGACACTATAGGAACCTCGACCCTGAAACCTTCGACCCTTGACCCCTTAACGACCCTCGACCCTCTACCCTAGTTCCCGACCCTCGACCCCTCGGCGATCCTTGACACACTCGTTATATCGACAACGACGCAACATACATATACATGGGAAAATAATGTTATCGGGAGGGGTATGGTACCCCCCCTCGTGTCAAAGTTTCTTCTTTCTCCTCTATTCCATTCTTTCTTCTTCTCCTCTTCTTTTCTTCTTATCCCTCGAGAAAGGAAAATAAGGAAAAGGAAGAAAAGAGGAAGAAGGAAGAAGGAAGAAGAAGAAAAAAAAAAAGAAAAAAAAGGAGGAGAAGAAGAAAAGAATAGAGGAGAAGAAGAAAAATAGAAAAAAAATTATATTTCTTCTTCTTCTCCTCTATTCCTTTCTTCTTCTCTCTTCTTCTTCTTTTCCTCTCATTCTTTTCTTCTTCTTCTTCCTTCTTCCTTCTTCCTCTTTTCTTCCTTTTCCTTATTTTACTTTTTCCTCTACACTAACCTAATTAAAATGCACTAACCTAATTAAAATTGTAACTTTCTACAAATGAACAAAACCTAAACTAATAAAAATAAAAACATATACATTATAGCCACATACACATATACATCACATATGAATAAAAAAATAAACAAATAAAAATAAAAACGGAGGCGGCTCGACGGCGGCGGCTCATAACGGGGCGGCGGGCGAGGGCGACGGCGGCAGCGGCGAGGGCGTCGGCGGCGGCGACGACAGGCTCGGGCGGGCGGGCAGGGGGCGACGACGGCTCTGGGCGGCACGGGGGGGCGACGAGGACGGCGGGCTTCGGGCAGGGCGACGACGGGCTCGGGCGGGCAGGGCAGGGCGTGGCGGCGACGACGGGCGCGGGCGATAACGACGGCGGCGGCGGCGGCGGGCGGCGGCGGCGTCGAGGCAGCAGCTGGCGGCGACGGGCAGGGCGACGACGGCGCGCGGACAGCGCGTGGGCGGCGCGCGGACGGCGGGCGGTAACGGGGCAGCGGACGGCGTCGATCTGGGCAGCCTGGCGGCGTCGATGAGCTCGGCGTCGTCGGGGGGGAACTGGCGAGGGAGATGTGAAATTTTCACAAGTCCTGGTTATATAGCAAGGGCATTGGTCCCGGTTGGTGCCTCGACCCGGGACTAATGCCCCTTTAGTCGGTTGGTGCCACCAACGGGACCAAACAATTTTCAGCAGCCCAAAGGGCGGAAGCGGCGACCTTTGGTCCGGTTCGTGGCACAAACCGGGACTAAAGGGGGGCATTAGACCCGGTTGGTAGCACGACCCGCGACCAATGCCCCCTTTAGTCCCGGTTGGTGCCACCAACCGGGACCAAAGGCCTGTGCTGCCCCGAACCCAAATGTTTAGTCCCACCTCGCTAGTTGAAGGGCGCCGGCACTGGTTTATAAGCGCTGGTGTGCGCCCCTTCGAGCTCCTCTCAAATGCAGGCTTTGGGCCTAATCATGCTCTTGCTCAGGCCTATTGGGCCTCTGCGGGCCTGAATCCTGGCCCATGTAGGGTTTCTAGTCGTATTCAGGCCGTGGGGGCCTAGTAGGTGGCAGTTTTTTTTGCTTTATATTTTATTTCCTTTTGCTTTTAGTTTTAGAAAAATATGAACTTTCTATTAGAGCCATTAGTTTTAAAATTTGAAAACACTTTTTTGTTTTCTTTGTTGCTTTATTTATTTTATTTTGTTTCTACTTACAACAAAATACTTATTGTTGCTATTTTTATTTTTTCAAGTTTTTTGTTTTGTTTTCTGCATTATTTATTTTCTTTTGGTTTTTGCTTTATTTTTTAATTCTTTTTGCTTTTAGGTCAGCAAAATTATAAACTTTCTGTTAGTGCTTTTAGTTTTAGAAAAATATAAACTTTCTGTTTGTGCCATTAGTTTTAAAATTCAAAAACACTTTTTTGTTTTCTTTGTTGCTTTATTTATTTTATTTTGTTTCTACTTACAACAAAATGCTGATTGTTGCTATTATTATTTTTTTCAAGTTTTTTCTTTTGTTTCCTGCATTATTTATTTTCTTTTGGTTTTTGCTTTACTTTTTAATTCTTTTTGCTTTTAGGTCAGCAAAATTATAAACTTTCTGTTAGTGCCATTTGTTTTAGAACAATTATAAACTTTCTGTTTGTGCCATTAGTTTTATAAAATTTGAATTCTTTGAAATTTGTGTGAATCACAAGTTTGTGAGCTCAACAAGGCGTAGAGGGACGGGCTTAATTATAAACCGGTGTGAGCGCCCTTCGGTTGGCGAGGTTTTCAAATTCATAGTTTTCAAATGAACTCTGAAAAAGTTGGCATAGCATGTTCATGAACAAAACGGACAATGGTATCATACTCGTGTGTTACAAAGTTGGCATGGTATCATCATAATAGTTATGGAGAAAGTCTTCACTTTTCTTGGTTGTGTCGTTTGCTTATTGCGCCGTAACCATGGATAATCTTCATCATTTATCAGGATGCTTGGGTCAGCCTTGACTTTGAAGGGGGGAATTTCATGAAACTTTTCATACTCTTCAGACATGTCTATCTTGCCCTCCACTCCCAGGATGTCCCTTTTTCCTGAAAGAACTATGTGGCGCTTTGGCTCATTGTATGATGTATTCGCTTCCTTATCTTTTCTTTTCCTCGGTCTGGTAGACATGTCCTTCACATAGATAACATGTGCCACATCATTGGCTAGGACGAACGGTTCGTCAGTGTACCCAAGATTTTTCAGATCCACTGTTGTCATTCCGCATGTGGGTCTACCTGCCCCCGCCTCGACAGATTGACCCACTTGCACTTAAACAAAGGGACCTTAAAATCTACTCCGTAGTCAAGTTCCCATATGTCTACTATGTAACCATAATATGTGTCATTTCCCTTGTCGGTTGCTGCATCAAAGCGGACACCGCTGTTTTGGTTGGTGCTCTTTTCATCTTGGTCAATCGTGTAAAATGTATTCCCATTTATCTCGTATCCTTTCCAAATCATTACAGTCGAAGATGGTCCCCTGGACAACAAGTACAACTCATCACAAACAGTGCTGTCAACTCGATGAGCTCGGCGTCGTCGGGGGGGAACTGGCGAGGGAGATGTGAAATTTTCACAAGTCCTGGTTATATAGCAAGGGCATTGGTCCCGGTTGGTGCCTCGACCCGGGACTAATGCCCCCTTTAGTCCCGGTTGGTGCCACCAACCGGGACCAAAGGCCAATTTTCAGCAGCCCAAAGGGCGGGAAGCGGCGGCCTTTGGTCCCGGTTCGTGGCACCAACCGGGACTAAAGGGGGGCATTAGACCCGGTTGGTAGCACGACCCGCGACCAATGCCCCCTTTAGTCCCGGTTGGTGCCACCAACCGGGACCAAAGGCCTGTGCTGCCCCGAACCCAAATGTTTAGTCCCACCTCGCTAGTTGAAGGGCGCTGCACTGGTTTATAAGCGCTGGTGTGCGCCCCTTCGAGCTCCTCTCAAATGCAGGCTTTGGGCCTAATCATGCTACTGCTGTCAGGCCTATTGGGCCTCTGCGGGCCTGAATCCTGGCCCATGTAGGGTTTCTAGTCGTATTCAGGCCGTGGGGGCCTAGTAGGTGGCAGTTTTTTTGCTTTATATTTTATTTCCTTTTGCTTTTAGTTTTAGAAAAATATGAACTTTCTATTAGTGCCATTAGTTTTAAAATTTGAAAACACTTTTTTGTTTTCTTTGTTGCTTTATTTATTTTATTTTGTTTCTACTTACAACAAAATACTTATTGTTGCTATTTTATTTTTTTCAAGTTTTTTTGTTTTGTTTTCTGCATTATTTATTTTATTTTGGTTTTTGCTTTATTTTTAATTCTTTTTGCTTTTAGGTCCATAAAATTATAAACTTTCTGTTAGTGCTTTTAGTTTTAGAAAAATATAAACTTTCTGTTTGTGCCATTAGTTTTAAAATTCAAAAACACTTTTTTGTTTTCTTTGTTGCTTTATTTATTTTATTTTGTTTCTACTTACAACAAAATGCTTATTATTGCTATTATTATTTTTTTCAAGTTTTTTTCTTTTGTTTCCTGCATTATTTATTTTCTTTTGGTTTTTGCTTTATTTTTAATTCTTTTTGCTTTTAGGTCAGCAAAATTATAAACTTTCTGTTAGTGCCATTTGTTTTAGAACAATTATAAACTTTCTGTTTGTGCCATTAGTTTTATAAAATTTGAATTCTTTGAAATTTGTGTGAATCACAAGTTTGTGAGCTCAACAAGGCGTAGAGGGACGGGCTTAATTATAAACCGGTGTGGCGCCCTTGGTTGGCGAGGTTTTCAAATTCATAGTTTTCAAATGAACTCTGAAAAAGTTGGCATAGCATGTTCATGAACAAAACGGACAATGGTATCATACTCGTGTGTTGCAAAGTTGGCATGGTATCATCATAATAGTTGCGGGAGAAAGTCTTCACTTTTTCTTCGGTTGTGTCGTTTGCTTATTGCGCCGTAACCATGGATAATCTTCATCATTTATCAGGATGCTTGGGTCAGCCTTGACTTTGAAGGGGGGAATTTCATGAAACTTTTCATACTCTTCAGACATGTCTATCTTGCCCTCCACTCCCAGGATGTCCCTTTTTCCTGAAAGAACTATGTGGCGCTTTGGCTCATTGTATGATGTATTCGCTTCCTTATCTTTTCTTTTCCTCGGTCTGGTAGACATGTCCTTCACATAGATAACATGTGCCACATCATTGGCTAGGACGAGCGGTTCGTCGGTGTACCCAAGATTTTTCAGATCCTTTGTTGTCATTCCGTCATGTGGGTCTACCTGTACCCGCCTCTGACAGATTGACCCACTTGCACTTAAACAAAGGGACCTTAAAATCTACCCGTAGTCAAGTTCCCATATGTCTACTATGTAACCATAATATGTGTCATTTCCTTGTCGGTTGCTGCATCAAAGCGGACACCGCTGTTTTGGTTGGTGCTCTTTTCATCTTGGTCAATCGTGTAAAATGTATTCCCATTTATCTCGTATCCTTTCCAAATCATTATAGTCGAAGATGGTCCCCTGGACAACAAGTACAACTCATCACAAACAGTGCTGTCACCTCGAGACGTGTTTCCAACCAACTGCTGAAAGTCTGATGTGTTCACATGTAATCCGATCGTCGCCTTTGCTCCGGGTGTTTGGAGCGCAGACTGTTCTTGTGTTCATCGACATACGGGTCACCAAGGTAGAGTTCTGTAGAACTGTAGTGTGCTTCAGACCAAGAATATCCGTCCCTGCATATTATTGAGTCTCTTCCAAGCGTGTTTTTTCGATCAGTCTCCCCTCATACCGCGATTTAGGGAGACCTATCTTATTAAGGCCAGGAATGAAGTCAACACAAAACCCGATGACATCCTCTGTTTGATGGCCCATGGAGATGCTTCCTTCTGGCCTAGCACGGTTACGAACATATTTCTTTAGGACTCCCATGAACCTCTCAAAGGGGTACATATTGTGTAGAAATACGGGCCCCGAATGACAATCTCGTCGACTAGATGAACTAGGGCGTGCGTCATGATATTGAAGAAGGATGGTGGGAACACCAGCTCGAAACCGACAAGACATTGCGCCACATCACTCCTTAGCGTTACTACGATTTCTGGATCGATCACCTTCGAGATATTGCATTGAGGAATGCACATAGCTTCACAATGGCTAATCGGACGTTTTCGGTAGAAGCCCTCTCAATGCAACCGGAAGCAGTTGCGTCATAATCACGTGGCAGTCATGAGACTTTAGGTTCGGAACTTTTCTCGACATATTTATTATTCCTTTATATTCGACGAAGCCAGTCGGGACCTTCATCTTGAGCAGGCATTGAAAGAATATTTCTTTCTCTTCTTTCGTAAGAGCGTAGCTGGCAGGACCTTCATCTCGCTTCGGAGGCATGCCCTCTTTTTCGTGCAAGCGTTGCAGGTCCTCTCGTGCCTCGGTGTATCTTTTGTCTTCCCATACACGCCCAAGAAGCCTAGCAGGTTCACGCAAAGGTTCTTTGTCACGTGCATCACGTCGATCAAGAGCGGACCTCTAGGTCTTTCCAGAGGGTAGGTCCCAAAATATAGATTTCTTCTTCCACATGGGTGCGTGATTCTCAGCGTCATTCGAACAGCTAGTCCGCGGGACCCTTTCCAAAGATTACGTGTAAATCATTGACCATAGCAAGTACGTGATCACCGGTGCGCATGGCGGGCTTCTTCCGGTGATCTGCCTCGCCTTTGAAATGCTTGCCTTTCTTTCGACATTGATGGTTGGTCGGAAGAAATCGGCGATGGCCAGTACACATTCTTCCTGCAGCTTCCCGGTATATACTATCGGTGTCAAGTAAACAGTGCGTGCATCGTGGTATCCCTTGTTTGTCTGTCCCGAAGGTTCTCGAGAGCGGGCCAATCGTTGATTGTCACGAACAGCAACGCCTTCAGGTCAAATTCCTCCTTTTGTGCTCATCCCACGTCGTACACGTTTCCATTCCACAGCTGTAAAAGTTCCTCAACTAATGGCCTTAGGTACACATCAATGTCATTGTCGGGTTGCTTAGGGCCTTGGATGAGAACGGCATCATAATGAACTTCCGCTTCATGCACATCCAAGGAGGAAGGTTATACATACATAGAGTCACGGGCCAGGTGCTGTGATTGCTGCTCTGCTCCCGAAAAGGATTAATGCCATCCGCGCTTAAAGCAAACCATACGTTCCTTGGGTCCTTTGCAAACTCATCCCAGTACTTTCTCTCGATTTTTCTCCACTGCGACCCGTCAGCGGGTGCTCTCAACTTACCGTCTTTCTTACGGTCCTCACTGTGCCATCGCATCAACTTGGCATGCTCTCCGTTTCTGAACAGACGTTTCAACCGTGGTATTATAGGAGCATACCACATCACCTTCGCAGGAACCCTCTTCCTGGGAGGCTCGCCGTCAACATCACCAGGGTCATCTCGTCGATCTTATACGCAATGCACCGCATACGGGCATGCCTTCAGATCCTTGTAGGCACCACGGTAGAGGATGCAGTCATTAGGGCATGCATGTATCTTGTCCACCTCCAATCCTAGAGGGCATACGACCTTCTTTGCTGCGTATGTACTGTCGGGCAATTCGTTATCCTTTGGAAGCTTCTTCTTCATTATTTTCAGTAGCTTCTCAAATCCTTTATCAGCACAGCATTCTCTGCCTTCCTTTGCAGCAATTCGAGTACGGTACCGAGCTTTGTGTTGCCATCTTCGCAATTGGGGTACAACCCTTTTTTGTGATCCTCTAACATGCGATCGAACTTCAGCTTCTCCTTTTGACTTTCGCATTGTGTCCTTGCATCGACAATGACCCGGCGGAGATCATCATCATGGGGCACATCGTCTGGTTCATCTTGATCTTCAGCAGCTTAGCCGTTGCAGCACCATCGTGCACATCGTCTGGTGCAACTTGATGTTCAATAGCATCACCGTATTCAGGGGGCACATAGTTGTCATCGTACTCTTCTTCCTCGCCGTCTTCCATCATAACCCCTATTTCTCCGTGCCTCGTCCAAACATTATAGTGTGGCATGAAACCCTTGTAAAGCAAGTGGGTGTGAAGGATTTTCGGTCAGAGTAAGACTTCAGTATTCCACATATAGGGCATGGACAACACATAAAACCATTCTGCTTGTTTGCCTCAGCCACTTGAGAAAAGCATGCACGCCGTTAATGTACTCGGAGGTGTGTCTGCCGTCACCGTACATCCATTGCGGTTCATCTGCGTGCATTATATATAATTAAGTGTGTCAAAATCATTACAGAACATCATGAATAGATAATTAAATGAGCAAATTAATAGAAGTTCATTATCACATAAAACCAAAGTACATACATAGCTCTCATCTAACAACATAAAGCTCTGCAGAGCATCTAAATTAATTAAACCATACATTGAAACTATGTAAACCATTTCAATGTGAAAACAAATCGATCATAATCGCAACCAAGGTAACAACTGATCCAACGGCATAATGATACCAAGCCTCGGTATGAATGGCATATTTTCTAATCTTTCTCATCTTCAAGCGCATTGCATCCATCTTGATCTTGTGATCATCGGCGACATCCGCAACATGCAACTCCAATATCATCTTCTCCTCCTCAAGTTTTTTATTTTTCCTTCAAGAAATTGTTTTCTTCTTCAACTAAATTTAACCTCTCGACAATAGGGTCGGTTGGAATTTCGGTTCAACAACCTCCTAGATAAATAAAATCTATGTCACGTTGGTCGGCTTAATTTTCATAAACAATAAATGAACCAATAGTTATGAAAAGATAATATATACCACATCCGAATCATAGACGGGACGAGGGCCGACGAGGCGGATACCAAAACCATCGCACTATATAAGATGCAATAATAAAAGTAAGAAAATAATACAAGTAAAAATATTTTTCCTTTCAGAAAGAAGATAAGAACAAGAGGCTCACCACGGTGGTGCTGGCGATGAGATCGGCGCTGGTGATCGACGGCGGTGAAGACGGGACGGGCGTGACGGACCGCTAAACCTAGACAAATATTGAGGAAAATGGAGGTTGGAGGTCGAGCTTGAGAGGAGAAAGCTTAAGTAGTGTGGCTCGGGCATTTCATGAACACCTCATGTGCATAGGAGGTGAGCTAGAGCACCACAAAACCCCTCGCCCGGCAAGAGAAAAACAGAGCACTGGAGTGCTCTGCTTTCATGAGCGAGGGGTATATATAAACAGCACTATTGGTCCCGGTTCGTGGCATGAACCGGGACTAAAGGACTCCTTTGGTCCCGGTTCATGCCACCAACCGGGACCAATAGTGGTGGGCCAGAGCCAGGACCATTGGTCCCGGTTCGTCCCACCAACCGGGACCAAAAGGTCCGGACGAACCGGGACCAATGGCCCACGTGGCCCGGCCGGCCCCCCTGGGCTCACGAACGGGATAAATGCTCACATTAGTCCCGGTTCTGGATTGAACCGGGACTAATGGGCAAAACAGACCTCAACGATAGCCCCTTTTTCTACTAGTGTTCGGGGTTCGGTTTCACCATCGAACAGATCCTTGCGTTTCCTCCACGGGTCATCGTCGCGAAGCCACCTTGATGTCCCATGAACACGGTTTTCAAGACCGGGAGCTCTATCTAGCTGGCGTCGTTGTGTCATCCATGCACCTTACGCATCCAGAAAATCCGTGGACTACCTGCCCGCGAGATATCCGTAATCGAGATAGTCGTGCACCGTCGTGAGCAGTGCGGCTCTCATAGGGAAATATTCTTTTCTGCGGCGCCCCACGTATTGGCTGGCGTTTTCCACAGCGTGTCAAGCTCCTCTTTCAGCAGCCCGGATACTGATTGATGTCGTTCCTGGTTGTTTGGCCCTTCAATTAGCATACTCATGTGAATGTACTTCCTCTTCATGCACAACCAGGGGAAGGTTGTACATCCACACAAACACAGGCCAGGTGCTATGTGTGCTTCTCTGGCTGCCAAACGGATTGACTCCATCGGTGCTCGCGCCCAACACGATGTTCCTTGGATCGTTCCCAAATTCCGAGTCTTCGAAGTCCTTAGGGTGACTCAGCATCTTGTCTTTTTTATCTATCTCCGGATCATTTGCGTCATCTTCTCGCTTCTTCTCCTCCCTATCCGCGTGCCAACGCAGGAGCTTTGCTACCTTAGGGTCCATGAAATAGCGCTGCAGAGCGAAGAGTGATCGGAAAGTACCACACCACTTTTCGAGGAGCTTTCTTCCTCTTCTTGTATCGAGTGACGCCGCACACGGACATATGGTAGACTCGCGTGCTCGTCCCGATAAATGATGCAATTGTTCATGCACACATGGTATTTCACGTGCGGTAAATCGAGAGGACACACGATTTTCTTCGCCTCCTCCAAACTAGTCGGGCACTTGTTCCCCTTGGGAAGACGTTTGTGCCAGAATGACATGTTCTCGTCGAAGCATGCGTCGGTCATTTTGTGTTTTACCTTCATCTCCAGAGCCATGAGCGTTACTTTCAGGCGGGTATCCTCGGGCCTGCATCCTTCATACAATGGAGTAACCGCGTCTAACTCAAGTTGATCCATCTTGGCTTTCTCTCGGGCGGCAGCTCTGGCGTTATCCGTCTGCTTGAGAAGCAGCTCTTGAATATGAGGGTCCTGCACCCAGCCCATCGATGGTCCAGCGTCGTCTGCTCCGCCGGCATCATCATCTTCATGATCATGCCCGTCGCCTGCTCCGGCATCTTCCTCATCATCATGTCCTGCATCTTCTACATGATGACTGTGTACAGCATCACCGTCGTGATCATCTCCTGGGGATTCTTCGTCTTCTCGCCCGCCCGAGCCGCGGTGGTTGTCTTGCTGCCCTTCCTCATTTCTTGCCCGGCCCCCATGGACGACTTCGTAGTCATCTTCATCACCTTGCCACCGATAGCCATCCATGAAACCACGCAAGAGCAGGTGGTCCCGCACCTGCCCGGAATCCGGGTCCGCAATAAGGCTCTTCAGCTTGCATCTTCGACACGGACATCTTATCTCCGTCTCGTTCTTTTGAAGCATCTCGCCTTCGGACCTCAAAAACCTATTCACGATGCCTTCGGTCATCGTGCGGACCATATGGTCGCTGCATGGGTAGAGCAAAAGCGATATTTTAGAACCAAACAAAATTTGGCATGACTTTCCTAAAATAGGACCAAAAGAATGCTTAATGCCAAAATTCTCGCTAAACGGAAATGAATCAACATTCGCAAAATATTGGCAACTATCGCATTTCAAATACCGTACACCTCCAAACACAAACACATATGCAACACCACAAACATATGCAACACCACGAACATACATAGATCTAGCTAGGCCGTAAAAAGTGCATGTGCACATTTTTGTAGGAGAACAACATAAATATAGCTTCCCCTTACTTACCTATTAAAACAAGGTAATTTAACCACTTAATTTGAATGAATCTATGGTGGAAATGAGGTGAAAAGAGGAGGCACCGAGACAAGGAGGAGGTGGAGAGAATGAAGTGGGGAGAAAGTGAGTGTGGGTAGGAGAGGCTGCCCAAAATATCTTGTTGCTGCCCACTTACTAATGGCGCACCAGCACTAAATGCGCCACTAGTAATCCAGGTAACTAATGGCGCACCTCCTGGCGGTGCGCCATTAGTAGATTTGCAAAAAAAAAAATACTAATGGCGCACCCTTGCAGTGCGCCATTAGTAGTTACAACTACTAATGGCGACTTCATCTGGATGCGCCATTAGTATGTTTGGACAGGCGCACTAGTTCAAAAAAAAAATTTTATACTAATGGCGCACCACTTGCATGGTGCGCCATTAGTAGTTACAACTACTAATGGCGACTTCGCGGGATGCGCCATTAGTATGTTTGGATAGGCGCACTAGTTCAAAAAGATTCTATACTAATGGCGCACCCACTGCTGGTGCGCCATTAGTAGTTACAACTACTAATGGCGCACTTAAGCAGGATGCGCCATTAGTATGTTTGGACAGGCGCACTAGTTCAAAAAAAAATGATACTAATGGCGCACCCTTTGCATGGTGCGCCATTAGTAGTTTCAACTCTAATGGTGCATTAGCATGTGGTGCGCCATTAGTATGTACTAATGGCGCACCAACTTTCTGGTGCGCCATTAGTGTCAATCCCATCTATAGCCCTTTTTCTAGTAGTGGAAGCAACGTCGAGGCCACTAATTAATATGATTCCTTACTGTGATTAGCTAGCTAGTTCTACGTTTGCCACTAATATATCCATATCTGTCATGTTTGAATAATAATTGCCATGTTGTAAATATTTATAGAAACTATGGACACCCCCCGAGACGAAGCAACAGAAGCGATGTTGGGGGACATAATCGCACAAGTAAGTGATGCTGTCTTCTCGTTTCTGAAGCCCACCGATGGTCTGGAAGGACTGGGTGAAGAAGCAGGCTATGATTATGATGGCTCCTTTGACCCAATGCCGGTGCAAGAAGGAGACCGTGAGGACGGCTCCGGTGACCCAATGACGGTGCAAGAAGGAGACCGTGATGACGGCTCCGGTGACCGAACCGAGTCTGGCTAGGTATATATATTAGTTAAGCCTGTGCTGACTAGCTAATGTATGCATTCATTGTTTTTGTATATGTACACATATTAATTAACTATCGTCTTTCTTCTTTTTTCTAGCCCTCCGGATCGAGCACAACTTCGGTAAGGAGACGAGGCCCAAAGAAAAAGTTGAGCTCGGATAAAAGGTTTGAGATCACAGCAATCGCATGCGACGGCGAACCGATTGAACCCATCCGGACAAAGAACGCATTTGCTGCTCAGTGTGGGGTTCTTGTTAGGGACAAGATCCCGATCAGCATCCACCAATGGTATAAGCCTAAGAACAAAGACCCTGAGGTGTCTTATGTCAATGATATGCAGAAAGATGATCTTTGGACTGAGCTGAAGGCAAATTTCACCCTACCGCCAGTGGAGGATCCGGAGAAGCCAGTTATAGAGCAATTAATCAAGTCTTTTGCTCTTAAGAAGATGGCAGGCCTATTCAGGAGGTGGAGGAAAGAGCTGAAAAAGTTTGTCGACAAAGAAGAGACACCATAATTCATCGGCAAATATGAGAAGATCAGAAATCACAGGCCCGCATTTGTGGCCCACAAGACATAGGAAAATAGTAAGAAGATGTCGGCGACAAACAAGAAAAATGCTGCGAAGAAGAAGTTTCACCATCGCACGGGGTCAGGTGGCTACCTCAAAGCCCGGCCTAAGTGGGCCAAGGCTGAGAATGATCTGCTTGATAAAGGGATCGAACCAGAGACAATGAACTGGCCAGACCGTTGCCGGACTTGGTTCTTCGGGGCTGGCGGAACCTTGGACCCTGTATCAGGGAAGTGCCGTTGGACGGACGAGCAACTGAAAATACCAGTCAAGAGGCTTCGGCACTATATCGATGCAGCGCAGCAAGGGACGTTCGATCCAGACAGGGAGAACGACGAGCTCACAATGGCCCTCGGGAATCCTAAGCACCCTGGACGGACACGAGGCACGCCAGGCTCCATTCCGTGGAA
This sequence comes from Aegilops longissima, assembly GCA_021605205.1. NCBI lineage: Eukaryota > Viridiplantae > Streptophyta > Magnoliopsida > Poales > Poaceae > Aegilops > Aegilops longissima. Next base: position 20,138,615 of record CM038681.1, read on the forward strand.
GGTTGGTTTTCCGGACGCAGGCGGTTACAAATGCCAGGAGAGGAGGAAGAAAGTGGAGCATAGGCAACTGCAGGCGCTGCACGCAAGGGTACAAGGCCTAGAGGAACGAGAAGCAGATCGCAGCAAACGACCTGCCGAAGCTTCCCCCGAAGCTACCCCGCCATCTCAGTGGAGAAGCAGCGTGGCTTCCACAGAGCAGCTTCAGCCGGAGCATGTCTTGATGGCTCTTGCTAGCTACCCCGTGGATTTTATCACGGAGTCTCAAAATTGCCACCTTATGACGCAATGGCAGAACTTAAAAGTCAAGGCGGCTGTCAGCCAAGTTCGACCTTCTAAACCCGGTGCAACTTTCCACTGTCGTCCGATTCCAGAAGGATATGCTAGGGTGACGGTGGACGAAATAAGGGAGGGATTTGAGGACCTCCAGCTTGACCACCCTACCGGTGAAGGGGAGACTCGGCTGGGTTCTGCTCTGAAGACTCCATGCCTATGGCGGAAGGAGTTCATCAAGCTTCCGAACTGGACGCCTCCTCCTCCTCCTCCGGCGAGTCAGGGCACTCCACCTCCTCCTCCGGAGAGTGACGATCAGGGCACTCGGCCTCCTTCTCCGGCGCGTGGCGGCACTCCGCCTCCTTCTCCGCCTGCGCCGGCGCGCCCGAGCAGCCAGCAGCCTCCTCCTTCTCCGCCTCGCCAGCAAGGGCGGAAGAGACCCGCCTCCGCCCCGATTGCTCCGGCGCATCGTAGTCCTTCTCCTCCGCCTCGTAAGCAAGCACGAAAGAAGACAGACGCTGCAGCCGCTCCGTCTGCTCCGGCGTCTAGAAGTACAGCCAGCAGAGGCGGGAGGCAATACAGATACGGTCCTTCTCTCAAGCCTCTAGAGAAGTTACCGTACGAGAGGACCGAGGAGGAAAACGCGAAGATCGTGCGGACCGAAGTGGAGGACTTCTTTAAAGGGTTGAAAGCAAAGAGACATCCACCTCCGGAGGAGAAGGTAGATCCGGTGAAAGCAAAGCGCACTATCTATGCCCTAAGGAAACCACCAAAGTCTCCGCCGAGAACCAACTATGAGCGCATTACTGAATAGGCATATCTCGCAGTGGAGCGGTCTGGAAGTACTGTCAGTGATCAAAGGTTAAAAGAACGAGCAGCTGCGAAAAAAATTGCCCAGCTCGGCGAACAAGCAAATCAATCATGCCCCCCGCTCAATGTGTCTAGCGGCGACATCGTCGCTAATGCTCCGGCGGCGGTGCCCGGTTATAGCAATCTTGCAGATTACCTGCCTGACGATGTAAATTTTGATTTCATGGAGGTGGACGAACACAGATACGAGTACGGGAAGCCTCTCGTCAAAGATGAAAAATCTCTAATGACGATGATGCGAAGATTCCATAATTGGTACATAAAAACCTGTAGAGAGTCTGGGGGGCGAATACATTGTTTCTGAGAATTAAAGAGGAGCATGACCACGTTGGAACTGATCTGTTGCCTGTTCCATTTGAGGAGTTCTTCGAGTTCTTCAATCAAAAGGCCCTCAATAAATTAACGGTCTTTTGCTACTGTCTGTAAGTACTATTTCTTTCATTAAGTCTCTATATATAGCTCAGCTCTTTCATTGCATGTATTTATAATTAATTATCCTCACTATATTATGCAGATTGAAGATCGTCGAGTGCAGAAAACAAGAAATGTATGATATTGGGTTCATTAACACAAATAACATAGATGAAATTCAGGTTAAAAAGCACGCCGAAGAGGCCGAGGCCAACTTGCTACAATCGTTGATCAAAAATCAAAATAAAGATTTAATACTCTTTCCTTACAATTTCGAGTGAGTGTTACTATCGTGTGCATATTCGGTTTCCCTTATTACTCGAGCGAGGTTATTGTAACTAGTCGTGAACCCGTGCAACTGCACGGGCTAGCATAATTTTTTTTAAAGCATGAGTATGACAACATGTGAAAGTAGTCCTTTGTGATATATAGGGCGAAACAAACAATGTGATTGCAGGATTTGCTCAATTACTAATTCACTGTAATAAAGGTGCAATCTTTAGAAACAAAAAGAAATGCAAATAACATTTAAATCAGCTACATATAGGGATATTGTCTTGCATGGTATAGTTAGAAACGAACCAAATATAGTTGTAATATTTATTTTCATGAACAACCCATTTGTTGTATCCTTGGGTTAAATATATACTGGAGTAACTTTTAGGCAACTCGCAGACCAAGAAGCTCTCCTCTAAAAATAATGGGTATCCTGATAGTATCCTATGATTGATTGTTAGTTTTGAGCATAAGAAATCAGTTCAAAATTATAGATGAGATCCAAATATTTTAATGATACTCGATGTGTTTAAAGGTGTTATTAGGGGAATTTCGTATACAATTTCTCTCCAGTTCTTTATTTGCAAGAACCTTTCGATCTATTCATTTTTTTTCTCCAGTTCTGAAGCACAATTGATTTGAACCTATATTTTTTTAAGCTTATTTATGTTGTTTATTTTTTGGCAATAGGCAGTGGAACTCAAATACACTATTAATAATTTTGAGAAAAAATAATTCTTGCATACCGAAGTGGACTCGAGTAAAACCAACAGGACCATAATTTGTCTACTGTGTTAACTAATGAGACAATTTTTTTTTCTATAACGTACAACATCTGCACCACAAAATCTTTGTATTAAAATTCCTTGGAATCAATTATACTTTTAGAGATTAAATTTCTTGAACTTGTGCCCTCTAAGACAAAATACCAAAATATATTTACTCTTCCCCTTTTCATTATAGGATTGCATTCTTTAATTTAATTTAAAACAAATGACGGGAATTGTATATAAACATACATATCATTCTGATGTTGCCTTGGAGTGAATCTCCAACTTATAGGCATAGATCGTAATATTTTTTTAACTGGTTGTAATTTCTCCGTCGTAACGCGTCACCTTTACTTGATACCATCCACACCATTTCAAAAAATACAACCATCGCAGACTAAGGCATAGCCTAGTGGTGAGGAGGGGTTGATGCCTTCCCACCCACCCAGGTTCAAGGCATGGTACTTTCAATTTGGGTTTGTTGCACCAATTATACTGTAGGGGTTTCCCTTACAGTCTTTCTATCAAAAAAAAAATACAACCATCAGATACCCTCGGAAAAGGCCATCAATTTAATATGGGGCTAGATGTTAATAGGTATAAACTACCTATTTTTACTGGCAACATGATGAAGTCGAGCCTTTTGTCCACTATATACCATCCATTTAGATATATTATACTATTGTTTTTATATAGAGATTGACCATGAATAGGTTGCACAGAAGCCTCAACAACTAATGTCATCAACATGAAAGGATCAATTAGCCACGTATCGTTCCTTCCTAATAACCTCCTCCATTAAGTTGGTTTATGTACGCATTTGTCCCTAGATAAGAGCAATTTCAAACAGTACGGATTGTTATTTTACATTTAATATCATTTCGACTTACAAAACAAAATAAGTGTTCTTAACTATAGTTTTCAGTTCCCTGAAATATCTGCATGTTTCTGGATGTTTTTTGAAAACTATATATAGTATATGACCCAACAGACGTGCTGACAGTTTTCTAAACAAAATATAGTATACATCTGTATATGGCATAAGACAGATTTTTCAGCCGAATATATTAGTATATTAGTATCTGTTGTAACAGCAACAAAACTGGGTTTAAAACCTGTTTATTTCTTCTGAAAGAAAAATCAAAAAGTTTGGTATGAAAAATCATTAGTTCCTTTGAGAAAAATAAATATACGGCTGAACCACAGCAAAAGGCATGATTCTGTCCCATCAATAAAAGGAGATAAGCCTGAAGCAACATGTTAGTTTCATAGGGCTAGCTAAGATCCCATCTCCAGAGCACGTACCTGCGTAAGCATCTATCGCCCCGTCAGCTCTCATCTGTCCGTTGTCCCTCTTTCCTGCATGCACGACATGGTTGTAATTTCTGTTTTCCTGCACTCCTGTTTCCCCCTTCGATCTGCATGTGTTGTCTCTAACGGCCGTTCTCTTGTGTCACTGGACACAGCCAGTTAGCATCCACCAAGGCGTGGGAGACACCCGACCAAGTTTGCGTGGCAGCAGAGGCCCGGGTCGTTGTTAGGTCTTTGGGAACAACAACATATGTTAGTTCTTCTACAGTGGCAGCATGATGTCTGAATCACCACCTGGGAATCAGCTACAGCATGAAAACAAACCAATTCACCATGCAATCATATCTGGTTGAGAAGGAAAATATAAAACCAATTTAGGTACTTGTGATCTGGCGACCTTGAAATCAACGGCTTGGCTTTGCGCGTCTACTTATAGAAAGAGAAGAGGTATGTGTACTGCTGGAGAGAAATCAAACATGATATTCAAGGAATTTACAGATAGGTTACTTGCCTGTGGAGATGCATAACCCAGGGTGAACTCGGCGACTTCGGACAGATAAATCTCTCTCCACCTGCTCATAATTTCAAGTTGGCCTCTACATATGAGTTGTAAAGCATGTTCTAAGGTTTCCGTAGAGTACTTATTTGCTTTGTTTGGATGTACGGTTTGAGAGCAGCCGTCTATTTAGTTTGCTGTTCAGAAATATAGTATAGTTTCTAAAAGCAACGTATTCATGATAAGACTTGGTGAGGCTGATGCACATAGCTACTTTAAAAGTACCTTGTTAACAGTGTTGAGGACAAGCTAAATCCTGTATCAGGGTCCTATTCTTGTAAACATTATGTAAAACTAAAATTCTTCCGTGTCTTTCTCATTTGCTGGTGCCACTATACATGTTAGATTGCTAGATGTACTTGTTTCCATCTCAAATTACTTGGGTGTCATTCATATGTACATAAGATAATTGTACTGCAAAAAGATCTTTTATATAAATTCTGTTGGCTAACTTTCCATCTCAAATTACTTGTTTCCATCTCATGTGCCTTTAGTTTTTATTTTAAAAGTATTCGTGTAATATTTCTTATATCAATGACATACTTTTTGTTCTCTTTTGAATGCCCAGATGTTTTGCATCAGCCTGTCATTGCTAAGGAAGAAGCAGTACTTGAAGAAGCAGACTACATGATTTCTTGTTGTGAAGCACTAGATAGTTCTATTTATTCTTTCCTGTTCTAGAGTATTTCAGCAGCTGAATGCTTGAATACGTAATGTTGTAGGTTGCTTGGATCTATATAAAATACGGATGTGATGGAAATTTGTAGAATGTGAGTTTTGAGATATTTCTGTAATATTCAGCTAATTGGTGGTGATTCATATTGTTATTCAAAATGGTTTGAAAATGTTCGTTAAATGGGCTGGAGTTGGACCTTAAAGAGGCCAAGGATCAAATTATATTGGACAAATATTTTGGGCAAAAAATGAAACACAAATAAATGAATGTGGATTGGACAGGAAAGAAAAATCCTGAAAAATATTGGGCTGGATTCATTTGGTTAAAAAGGCCGAATTGCTGGGCTTGGCCCATGTAGCTAGCGTAAATTGACAGGAAAAAACATATATAAAAGGCTGAATTAATGGGCTCGGCCCATGTAAAACACCTAATTGGACCGGGCTGAATGTTGTGCCACATCAGCTTGCCACGCTGGATGCCTACGTGGCCTGGGGAGGTTGCTAGTGACCAAAACATCACAGTAGGAATATTTTGGTCGTAAACATCCACGACCTTCTCACAGAGAAGGTCGCTATAGTCAGTTAACGACCCTCAGCTTTTGACCCTCTGTTTTTGGTCAAAAAAAGATCGCAAATGAAAAACAATGATCTTTTAGTGACCAATAGTCAAGGTCACAAGTTGACATATTTCTTGTAGTGATTGACCGAGCTCGTGTGACAAAATCGAACATAATACTAAAAATTATTTATTAAATAATGCCGAGGACACATGTACCATCCATTATTTTATTCAACAAATTTAGAACTATATGTCTATTTGTACATAAAAGTCCAATGTTAGATCAATGATACCAGGGGTGGCATGTCGACCGGGAAGCCGGTCACTGGGCTGGCCTCAAGGCCTCTTTGGCCAAGACATGGCCTGGCCCCGCACCCCACGAGGAGCTCACCTTCCAGAGGAAGATAAACCTAACGTGCAAGTCGGATCATCCATCTGATCTGGGGTCTAGATCGGTTATTACTTGCAACCATGGGCCTTAATTCTCTGTATAAGGCGAGGCTAGCGGGTTGCTCGTGACCAACACAATACAGAACCATTAGTATTGATAGTAATCTTTACCACCTCATTATAACGCCGTCAATATCTGGCATTCCACCCATCAATTCAATCCAAGTAGGAGTGGGGTATTACATTAACCATGAGCTACAGAACATGGTTAATCTCGTCAATTGCGATTCCCATGACAAAGTTCGACTTGGTTATTGGAAGTCGATGACTATGCAAAACAAGAGGGATGCATATTTTTCTCTTGATATACACATATGAGCACACCAATTTAGAAAATAGAATGAACAACACTAATTCGTTGGGAATTAATATGAACCGTTCAAAGAAACACTAATCCATTTCGCTGGTACGTAGAACGGTATTTGGAACACTATCTTCTTCTGATCCCCACCACGACTCTACTGCCGACCTCCGGCACGGCGCCTCCATGCGGCAAGGCCGTCGACTTCACGTGGCGTGACGCCTCGCATGACCTCTCTTCCCC